>CAMZMU010000106.1:1402615-1616849 GCA_947311845.1 Poa pratensis
ATATACATCTCGGGTACCCTACCGTGAGGGTACCTGGTGCACGTGATGACTAAAAGCCCAATAGCGAAGATACGACTCGAAGCCCAAGACGAGAGGCCCAACAAGATGGAGTACCTTCCAAGTTTAGACATAGACATAGTCGGTTTATACTTTCCTTATGTGTAAACTAGGTCGGTTACAAACTCCCGAGACCCAGCCTATTTAAAGGCTGGGAGGGGTGCCGATCTAGGACCAAGCCATACTCGAACCACCAAAGCTCTTGCGAGATCGTCATCTCGCCGGAGCCACCTTGTAACCTCATAATCTCCAGCGATCAATAACAGACAAGCAGGAAGTAGGGTCTTTACCTCCACCCGAGGGGCCTGAACCTGGGTAAATCTTTGCCTCTGCTTGTCAGCCGACGAAACTACCAGTACTACCACGTTCTCTCCCCATAATCTCAACCCTAGGTCCTTAACCATGGGATTTGATGAGGGTACACCTCGTCAATTGGCGCCGTCTGTGGGAAAGAATAGTGCTGGACTCGCGGTTTCTTCGGTTCCATCGGAAAACGGCGACTCGCCGATCGGATCTACAAACGGCAACTCGCCGGCTGCATCGACAAACCAGAACTCGCCGACTCAGGCGGCACACGGCAACTCGCCGGCTCACTCGACAAACGGCAACACGCCAGCTTCACCGCAAAAAGCGCATCGGATCCTCTGATGGATTTCGAGCCACACTCGCCAGGATTCCAGGAGGCCTTCTCCGATCTCGAGTCAGGTTTGGGTTTAACCGTTGGTTCGTTCAATTTTTTCGTCAACAAGCTTGGTGTGCAGGACTTGACGGATCCACGCCAACTCGCGACTTCCGCACCCGAGGCTCCATCGGTTGCGGCTCCTTCGACTGCGGATCCCTCAACTGTGTCCATACCATCGTCGACCCTCCAAGCTTGTTCGTCTGCAACAACCATGTCCACACGAGAGATGCGCGAGCTCATTGAAGAACTCCAGGGCGAGGAGGCCGAATCAGCATACCGCACAAACGATCCGAGCTGGATCTCCCACTCGAGGATAGTTTCGACTGCGGGATCTCCTCAGCGACTTCGACGAACCTCGAAACTCATATCGACAACCACGTCGACTCCGAGATCTGCACCAACAACACAACCTCGACTTCGAGATTCATAACAACTCGCCGACGCCGAGATGAGCATAGGCGATGAAGGCATCGACTGCGAGATCCGTCCAGACGGACCACTCGACGATACATCGACTCAGACATGAGCCTCGATGAAGATGTCGAGTCCATGAGGACTCGAAGCACATACATACCCTCGGGTGATACCCCAGCAGGTCTACGTGCCATCGCCGCAGAAATCATCAGACTGCGGCCAGCCGCAGGCCTACAGAATTCCCGTGCACAGTACTATGCCGGACGGAGTCACAACTCTCACAATCACTGCTGAGATGGCAAAAGCAGATAAAGTCATCAAGGAGTGCACAATGATGCCAGCAGACGCAACACAAGGAGATGTTGACCTTCCAGTACTTCAACTGGCAGGATCACTTCGACTGCAGTAAGAGCAACACTCGAAGAACGCAAAAAGCAAGCTAGCTTGTCGAGTGCGCGAAGAAGACAGCTCTCCCTGAGCTCCACGGGCGAGCAGACACAAGACCCAGATCAAGGTTGTCACACCTCTCGCCAGACGAAAGGGCGGCGCTCACCCGCAACTTAGGCAACTCTTCATGACATACGACGAGGAAGGATGCCAGTACCCAAAACAGCTGCGGGTGCTCTCTACACCGCTGCAGCGTACCTAGAGGCAATCAAACCTCCAGCTGATGACCCCAATGCAAAACTGCATCGCCAGCAGATCAAATCACTCGCCTTAGCGGCGAAGGCCATACGCCAAATTCCAAAACTCCAGGTGGGAGTCGAGACCGTGCCCTAGTCGACGCGCGTCGGGAAGAGCATAATCACAGTGGTCGCCGCCACCACTCGAAGGAAAGAAGCGGCTCGCGTAGGCGCAGGTCCAGGAGCAGATCACGCAGATCTTACAGTAGCGACTCATACTCTGATCGAGATCCCGAGCCACATGGAGCTCTGTGCTTCACTCGACGCGTCCGCGAGACACGGATGCCCAAAGGGTTCAAACTCACATCTGAACAGCCCAAGTACACGGGTCGACAGGAACCTTCTGGGTGGCTGGAAGACTACAGGCTGGCTGTCGCGTGCCAGCGAGGTACAAACACCACGGCCATGCAATACATACGACTGATGCTCGAAGGCACAGCCCGCGACTGGCTCAAGGCCCTACCTCCATCAAAGTACGACTCGTGGGATCACTTCCGCGATGACTTCATCAAAAACTTCGAGCCTCTATGTGAGCGCCCAAAAACGTTCGAGGAACTGCGGGCCTGCGTGCAACGTTCAGACGAAACGCTGAGGTCATACATCAGACGATGGACTGAGATACGCAACTCAGTCGGAGTAATTTCAGAGACATGGCCATGGATGCTTTCATAATGGGACTCGCCAGGCGGGATCTCAAAGAAGCACTCGGTCGCAAAAAGCCAACCTCTGTGGCTACCTCTTGATGACCGCGACTGAGTGGGCAGACGGAGAGGACATGGCGCGCACCACACGCGGGTCCTCACCCCGTGACAATCATGAAAGCGGCAGTCGAAGCCGCAGAGACTCGTACAGGACGACCGAAGGCGCAAACGTTCAAAACGTCACTACGACGATGACAGACCCGAATTCATGGCGGCTGGGTTTCCACACCCCGCAATGACCAGGACAGAAGCGACCGCGTCGAAGATCGGCGGACAGTCGAGATGATCGGCGACAGTCGAGATGATCGTCGAGACAGCCGAGACCGCGGCCAACGCAGTGATAGCTACAAGAGGAAGGACTGGCGCAAGTCACGGGCACAATCTGAGCGATCATTCGAAGAAAAGATGGACGCTGATTGCAGATTCCACCTGTACAAGGGGACGACGGAAAACTGCGATCCAATCACTCGATGAGAAACTGCAGGGAGTTCGACCAAATGGCGACTGATTACGTAAATCGCAGAAAGGCAGCAGCCGCACAAGCACCTGCACCCGTGCCTCAGCCAAACAACGTGCCTGTTCTGATGGCACCACCTCCACCACCACAGCCTGCTGCAGGCGGAAACCTCGCGGTGCCATACAGCACATACCTCGGGTGGACGAGCCACAGTACCCTCCACCCCAAGGGCAGATGTACATGATACAGAAAGGTCGACCTTCCAACAGGGAGCAAAAACTTCGCACTCGACAAGTAAACATGGCGGTCATGTCACCTCCTGCGGTAACATATTTGAAGGAGCCGAAACTACAATAAGCTTCAGCAAAGAGGACCACCCTCCATCGGTTGTTCGCCCAGGGCACTCTGCTCTGGTACTCGACGCGCAAATTGGAGGCTACGCATGTCCAAGGTCTTCATGGATGGGGAGCGGCATAAACATCATCTTCGCAGATACGCTCCGCAAAATGAACAGGTCAGTCGAAAACCTGCCAAGATCCTCAAATACCTTCCACGGTATCGTTCCAGGGAAAGCAATAAGCCCAGAGGGCACCATACAACTCGACGTGACGTTCGGGGACAAGCACCACTTCAGGACAGAGTCGATTGAGTTCGAAGTGGTCGACTGGAAGTCACAATACCATGCTATACTTGGACGCCCGACGTTCGCTCGATTCATGGCGGTGCCACATTACGCATACCTCCAGCTGAAGATGCCTGGACCAAAAGGAGTAATCACAGTCAAGGGGAACTTCCAAAAGTCTGACTCTTGTGACCGAGAATTCAGCAAAATCTCTGAGATGTTTGGCATGGAAGCAACACTCGCTGATCTAGCGGTCTCCAACGATCGAACACTTATGCCAGAGCACAAAAAGGTGGCAGTCGACAGAGCATTCAATGCCACCAATGACACAAGATCGCATCAGGTGCACCCGACTGACCCGACCAAGACAGTCAATGTCTCGTCGAGTCTGCCTATCGCATAGGAAAGCGCGCTCGTCGAATTCCTCCGTGAGAACTGGGATATATTTGCATGGTGTCCAGCAGACATGCCAGGTATTCCCAGGGAATTCGCCGAGCACTCTCTCCAGCTACTTCCAGATGCTAAACCAGTCAAGCAAACAATGCGCCGCATATCCGGCCCAAAAAGAACTGCAGTCGAAGCCGAAGTCGACAGGCTACTCGCAGCAGGATTCATCAGAGAGATCAAGAAATCACAATGGGTGGCCAACCCCGTACTCGTAGAGAAGAAGCACACAGATATCCTTCGGATGTGCGTAGATTTTACAGCACTCAACAAGTGTTGTCCAAAGGATCACTTTCCACTACCTCGAATCGACCAGATCGTCGACTCCACCGCCGGGTGCGCTCGCTTGTCCTTCCTGGATGCCTACTCGGGTTACCACCAGATAAGGATGAAGGAAGAGATGAAGAGAAAACGGCGTTCATAACCCCACTCGGGGTCTACTGCTACACCACAATGCCTTTCGGGCTCAAGAACGCAGGCGCAACATACCAGCGCATGATGCAAGATTGCCTCAAGAAGCAAATTGGGCGAAACGTCCAGGTCTATGTAGATGACATCGTCATCACCACAAGAGAGGAAAACACACTACTCGATGACTTGCGAGAGACATTCGCAAACCTCAAACGCTTCCACATCAAGCTCAACCCGAAGAAGTGCACGTTCGGCGTGCCAGCCGGGCAACTCCTCGGGTATCTAGTCTCAGCTCGAGGAATCGAGGCGGACCCGGAGAAAATACAGGCCATCTTGACGATGCAAAGGCCTTCAAAGCTCCATGACGTGCAAAAATTGGCGGGTCGAGTGCAGCGCTCAGTCGATTCATCAGCAAGCTAGGCGAAAAAGCACTCCCGTTCTATCGACTGATGAAGAAAGCAGATAAATTCGAGTGGACGCCAGAAGCCGAAGCAGCCTTCACGGACCTCAAGCGAGTCCTCACAAGCCCTCCAATCCTCGTAGCACCAAGGAACGCGAGCCACTATACCTATATGTCTCTGCAACTAACAGGGTGGTGAGCACTGTTCTAGTGGTCGAACGCAGAGAGGAGGGACACGCCCAAAGCATACAACGTCCAGTCTATTACTTGAGTGAAGTGCTCTCCACATCAAAGCAGCGGTACCCGCACTATCAGAAGCTGGCTACGCCGTGTTCATGTCCTCAAGGAAGCTGACGCATTACTTCTCCGAGCACCCGATCACTGTAATCAGCACTTCAGGGATCGGGGACATCCTCACAAACCCCAATGCAACTGGGCGAGTAGCAAAATGGCTCATCGAGCTAGCACCAAGAGACATCAAGTATGATTACCCGAAGGCCATCAAAGCACAAGTTTTACCGACTTCCACACCGAGTGGATTGAAGCTCAGCTCCCAGGAGCACCAGATGTGTCCAATTCCTGGACTATGTACTTTGATGGCTCGAAGAAAAACGAAGGCGCAGGCGCAGGTGTCATCCTCATATCACCAAAAGGCGACAAGCTCCGCTACATCCTGCAAATGGGATTCGAGTTCCCATCCAATAACGAAGCAGAATATGAGGCTCTGATCCATGGCATGAGGATGGCCAAAGCCCTCGGGTGCACTCGACTGATGATCTACGGCGACTCGAATCTGGTGGTGCAGCAAACAATGAAGGCTGCGACGCAATCGCAGATAACATGATGCCTACCGTGACCTGTACAACATCATGGAGGGCAGCTTCGAAGGCTGCGAGTTGCGGCACATAGGGCGTGAGAGCAATGAAGAAGCAGATAAGTTAGCCAACATTGGTGCGACCAAAGCACCAGTGCCACCTGGTGTCTTCTTCGAGCGCATCGAGCACAGATCAATCAAAAAGAAGCGGGCAACTCCTGCATCAGCCGCACCAGCCAAGAGCAAAACACCTAGCACAGAGGACCCACCAGTCGAGGTACTCCTCATCGAGCCAACTTGGACTCAACCCTTCCTCGCATACATACTCCGCGGCGAGGTACCCGAAGACTTCACAGAGTCAAGACGCGTCACTCGACGATCTAAAGCATACACTGTCATCAACGGTGAACTTTACAAACGCAGCATATCAGGTATGTTCCAGCGTTGCATAGCATTTGAAGATGGCCAAGCCATCCTTCGTGATATTCATGCAGGTACTTGCGGGCATCACGCCAGCAGTCGATCACTCGTAGCCAAAGCCTTTCGCGCAGGCTTCTACTGGCCCACAGCACTCAAAGACGCGGAGGACATAGTCAAAAGGTGCATCGGCTGCCAAAAATTCGCCACAAAGCCGCACGCACCCGCATCGGCGTTGAAGACAATACCATTGGCCTGGCCTTCGCCCAGTGGGGGCTCGATATGGTTGGGCCACTCAAAAAATCCTCCCATGGAGGGCATACTCACCTTCTGGTGGCGGTCGACAAGTTCACCAAGTGGATTGAAGCAGTACCCATCACAAGTTCGACTGCCACTACAGCAGTCAATTTCATAAAATCCATCATATACCGCTTTGGTGTGCCAAGTAGCATCATCACTGACAACGGTACAAACTTCACGGCTGAGGAATTCAAATCCTTCTGCAAAGAGCAAGATATCACGCTCAATTATGCATCTGTGGCGCACCCGCAATCAAACGGCCAAGTCGAAAAGGCCAATGGGCTTGTGACGAGTGGAATCAAGAAGCGCCTCCTGGTGCCACTCAAAAGGGCTGCGGGTGCTTGGGTAGAAGAGCTTCCGTCTGTGCTATGGAGCCTACGCACAACACCCAACGCCTCAACGCAATTCACTCCATTCTTCATGGTCTACGGCGCAGAGGCAATTCTGCCATCAGACGTAAGGTTCAACGCACCAAGAGTCGAAGCATACAATGAAGAAGATGCAGACGAGGCACTCGAAGACGCAGTCGACTTGCTAGAAGAAGCACGTAACACGGCGCTCGCACGCACAGCTGTTTATCAGCAGGACCTCCGCAACTATCACAGCCGTCGACTGCGTACCAGGTCCTTCGAGGTTGGCGACCTGGTACTTCGACTGAAGCAAAAGAAGGTGCACAAACTCGCTTCTCCATGGGAAGGACCCTTCATCATCACCGAGGTCATTGGTGGTGGAGCATACAGACTGAAGCACGCGAAGACAGGAGAACTCTCGCATAATCCTTGGAACGTTGCGCAGCTGCGCCGTTTCTATGCTTAGATTTCAGTCGCACAATGTAATAGGCACATATGTCGGATAGCTGCAGGTTTCAGACGCGCTCTTTTCCTTACCAGGGTACCTAAGGGGACTGGAAGGTTTTTAATGAGGCGGCCTGCAGCTTAACATTCAAAATGGAATATAATTCATGATTCCTCATATTTCTCCCTGCTTACTACTCGCATAACTTGATTTCACAAAATTAGCCTCACCCGAGCACTCGGGGGCTGCGCTATCTCAAAAAGCATGTGTTTCCGCTTGTTCACAACATAATACCCCAGCCGCACTCGAATACTCGGGGGCTGGGTCATAAAAATCATACATAAACACAAAAGTTGCTCAACCCACTCAATTATTCGGGAGTTGAGCCTAGAAGCATCAAGTGAAGCTTCAAGTACTGCAAAAATTCATACCGCACACGAATACTCGGGGGCTGTGCAGCTTATGTTTGATACTCTAAAGTATTTCTATCAAGCTCACTCAAAATGCACGGGGGCTGGATAGTCCTAATTTTACAGCATGTTGCTTCATACACCCCGCTCAACAGGCTCGGGGGCTGCATACATAAACAAATAATGTACAATAATCACAAGTGTTGCGTTTTACACTTTGGGTCACCCCCATACACATAACCTACTCAACAGGTTCTTCCTTGGGCTCGGTCCATTTTTCCTCCTCCTTCAGCACACGATGGATTAGGACCAATGCGTCCACTCGTGTCTCTTGGTAGTGCTCCTCCATCGGCACAGGACCACCACCTGGTAGGGGTGCGGGTCCCATCGCAATCCTTTTCAAATCAAGGTGCGGAAGGTGCGATCGCACAAAGGCAAGAGCAACGTTAGCCCCGCTAATCAGTTGCTCACGCACAAACTTCTTGATCGCCTTGCCTTTTCGAAATTTCTTCAGCAAAGCCACAAGGCCCTGTGGTTGCTCATTCAAAGGAAACAAAGCTTCGTGGACTCGAAATAAAGCCAACCTGCAAGTCTCCAGTCGAATGGCTGTGCGCCAAGCCCGGTCCAGAAGCCTTACCAAAATGGCGCTCTTCGCCCTGTCTGACCAGAAGGGGTGGGCGGAGTACTCAGTGCTACTCGCATGACCATCGAGTCGATCCTGAATTCGTGCCTCCTCCTTTATCGGGTCAGAGCAAACACCTGCGCAAAAGCAAAGGGCTCATCATCGCCCAGTCGAGTCACCTTGCAAAGAATAGATCTCGATGATCCAAAAATGTCTTACATTCGAGTTGCAGATTTACTCTCTCCAACTCCTCAAGCAAAAAGGCTTCTCGCTCTGTAGTTGGGGATGGCCTCGACTGCAACTCAGCATACGCATCTTGTGTTTCCTTCAGCTCGCGAGTAACTTCGGAAAGCTTTTGATGAAGAAAGTCCATAATTTTCTGGTCATTAACGCTTCGTGACTTCGAAGAACCACCCACAACAGGGCCAGTCGATGGTTTAGAAGCTCGGTTCTACAGTCAGAATAATTCAATGCATAAGGAAGCATAAAAGAGCTCAAACAAAAGGCTCGGGGGCTGCGCCTCCCGATCACTGAAGTTCATGTTTCATAACAAGACAGATACGATGTCTGATAATTTACATATAGCAAAAGCAAATGACGCAATTCCTAGACCTAGTCAAACAAAGGGGTCACTGGCTAAGTCGTCGACTTCTTGGAGGAAGTTTTCTTCGCCTGGACCTTGGCTGCCCTTTCTTCAACAGTTGTTACCAGCTGTTGGGCATATGTTTTGGCGGCTTCCATCCAAGTGCCGAGCCCGACGGTTCTGCCATCAGGACCCCGTGGAAACTTCTTTGTGGCTGCGTCAAAATCTGCCTCGACTCCGTGCGCGAGCAACATGAGAAAAGTAGTCTGAGCACCACTTACCATTTGCTCGCGACAGAAGTCAGCGACGGCAGTCCCTTCAGGCTTGAATAATCAACCAGCTCTGCAAAGGAAGATGGTAGCTCCTCGCCGGGGAAGAAGCTGCCATGGAGGGCGCCCAAGGCACTCGCCGCCTGCGTTAGCATCTCCCCTGCTCTGCTACTGGTAGCCTCCGAGACAGCCACACTTTCATCAAGTGAGGTGCCAAGGCTTTGCTTGCCAGTAGCAGTCGGGCCATCCATCACGCCTAGCATATGGACAAAATAATCAGCACCATATATCAGAAACCTCAAACATCTAAGGAACAGAGCAAAAATTCGTACCAGTTAAGCTGGTGCTGGCGGCAGAGAGTCGACCAATTGCCGACTCCTCCCTAACTTCGGCTGCTTTCAGCCTCTTCTCCAGATCAGCCACTCGACGGGTGGCGTTGTTCAAATTTTCTGCCGCTTCAGCGGCGGCCTCTGCAAAACAAACACACATGATCAGCAGACTGCAAGAGAAATCACCCTCAACAAGTGGTGATAGCATAAAGAGATACGCACTCTTTGCAACTTCGAGTTGCTGCTGCAGGGTGGCGGCTTCAGTCTCCTTGTGCACATACTTGGCACCAGCCTTCAGCAACTCTCGCACAAATGCCTAAGTACACGACATGGGCAAATTCATAACTCAATAACTGAGTTAGGCAAAAAATCGCATTCGATGAGGATTAAAACTACGGCAAGCACAAACTTACGTGCTCCAAGAAGGAAGAAGTCGACGCAGGGACACCTGCAGCCGCAGCTCCGCTCTCAGTTGCTGCAACCTCCGGCTCGGGTGGCGTAGCTGTGGCTGTAGCGGCAGGAGTCGCAGGGGTAGGCGGCTGCTCTGGTGGCAGCGTCCGTGCAGTGGACGCTGCGCTGCTCTTTTCCGCCGTAGGTGGCGGAGGCATATCCTCATCAGGAAACACTGTTTCACACATTATAAGTATACAAGGTGGTATTATTCATAACATGACAAAGCATATGCACAATCGACCAGGTGCAAGCACACCCATGCTCGGGCGCGATTTCTTCGGTGGTCGAGGGGAAGCGAGCGAATCGGGGGAACCTCGAGTGGCGCCGTCATCGACTCCGTCCTGTCTTCCTCCTTTTCCTCCGAGTCAGCGGTGTCTTCCTCGTCGCGCGACCGCTTCTGCTTGCCCTGCACCTCAGCATCGCCCTCATCGGCTTCTGGCGTGTGTGCGGTGGCGAGTGAGGCTCCTCATCATCAGAATCTGCCTCGAAAGGCTCATTGTCTGGCACTGGGCCGCTCTCTGGCAAGGGAGGCATCGACTCATACATTTTGTGTCCCTGCACAAATAAACAGCAAAGGATTCAACATCACACATGCATAACATATCAACTGAGATATAGTATCGATGTTACCTCTGGTAAGGGTTGCTGGTTTCATAAGGAGGCACAGGCGAGTTCATCTCGCAGGGATCTTCATCAGTCAATTTGGTAAGGCTTCTTACCAACTTCTCCGCCTCCGCATCAGAAAGCTCTACTGCGCGTGAGCGGGTTGGGTCAGAAGCACCACTGTATCCCCACATAGCATGTGCTCGGGCTCGAAGGGGTTGCACTCGCCTCTTGGCCATAATGGCTAGCAGGTGGATGCCCGTGACCTCTCGACCAGCAGTGGTCTGAAGCTTCAGCACCTTCTCCATCAAACTGTCAGCCTCTTCGGCTTCGACTCCGGTCGGCTGGGCAATCCAGGATGGCCTCTTCTTTACCAGGGCGTCTGCGTCAAAGGCAGGCAACCCGAAGGTTTGGGCGCCAATGGTCACATCCTTGATGTAGAACCACTTCTGGCGCCATCCTTGCACAGACTCCAGGAAGTTGATCTTGAAGTACTCGACATCAGGTCGAGCCTGTACTCCAAAACCACCAGGTCCCTTGGTGCTGTGCTGGCGCTTGACATTGAAGATGCGGCGGAACAAACCAAAGTGGGGTGCGACGCCCAGGAAGCACTCGCAAAGAACGAAAAAACACGCAATGTGCAAAAGCCCATTGGGCGTAAAATCGTGCAGTTGCACCCCATAAACGTGCATCAGTGCACGAAGAAAGTTGTGAACAGGGAAGGAGAATCCCCTGTTCACAAAATCCACAAAACAGACCCGCTCATTGGGGCCTGGGCGCGGGATTACCTCGGCGCCGGGGATGCGAACTTGCGAGACATCCTCAGGGATCAGCCCGTCGTTTCGCAGGCCGGCGAGCATCCTTTTGCTGCAGGTGGACTTGGTCCAGGCGCCCTCTTCAAACCGCTGGCAGCGGCAGCGGCGCTGTCTGCCGATGCGCTCGCGGCACTCCTGCCCTTCCGGGTGGCAGGTTTCGTCATGGCGGAGGTGGTTGCACAAGTTTTGCTCTGAGGCTATGGCGATGGGAGGAGGAAGAAGAAGTAGCGGCGGCGGAGAGCAAATGGCAAGTAAAAACACTATTTACGCCGCCGCACCCTTTTTAACCTCAAACGCAAAAGAATCCGCACCGTCGATGCGAGATCGTGGGCAAATAAGCAAATCTAACCGTACACGTGGCAGCCACGGAGGGCAACCGTCGCCGGCCACTCCGCCCACTACGCACGGGAATCTAGGAACTACCATCATGGCCCCGGAGAAATCGTGCCTGAACGGTCAAATCCAGTCCAAACGGCTGTACAATGAGCCCACAAGACGTGTCACGTCCCATCTATCGCAGCATAGAGCACGCCACCGCGTGTCAGGTGGCGCAGTCGCCATAAAACGTCATCCCTGACGTCATTGCAGCAAATTTGTTCAGAAAAATGTCGGGTTCGCCCAAAGCATATTAATAACTCGATTGTTTTTCGAGTGTATGGTCACTCGACTGTCTCTTCGATCAAAGACATATTACTCCCATCGGGAGCGTATCAAAAATTTCTTCGACTAAAGATGATCAAGACCAGGTGATTCTGAGATTATTCTCCATTTCAAGTAATAAAGCACAATCTCGGGGGCTACTCCCATCGGGAGCGCTGCCGCGCACCCGATAGAATTATGGCAAAAGATTTTCTTCGACTAACATTCCCGAGTTGCGTCCGTCGCAAATACCTCAGATGCTGCATGCATAGTGCAAAGGTAAGACCCGCCGAACTTTCGAGCTGGGCTAAGGACCGTTCCAGCAACGTCAATCCTTATAATTTCCGTGTCGGCAGACATGATGAAAAATCCCGACGGACGCGTTGGGTAAAATTCAAAGTTATGCTGTAGATCGACTCAGTAAGACCTCCGCGGCCTAGTCGAATCTGACCAGTTTGTTCCAGATTCGAGTCCGGGGACTCGAGTTTGATTGAAAGCTAGTAAGGTGTTACCCAAATGTGTAGTTAACCAGTCCCGATCCGTCGAGTGAACTGGGCCTGCTAAGCTATTATCCCTTGATCATCATAAGCAAAAACCACAGTCGATGAAGTACTCGACATAGCCAACATGTGCTATTCATACAGGAATTCCAATTATAATATACATAATGCTAAGCATATGACGTGCACTTACGAACGAGTCCATGCCCGATTCTTCGAGTCAGACAAGTACTCGGGGGCTACTGACAAGGATATACATCTCGGGGACCCTACCGTGAGGGTACCTGGTGCACGTGATGGCTAAAAGCCCAGATAGTGAAGATACGACTCGAAGCCCAAGACGAGAGGCCCAACAAGATGGAGTACCTTCCAAGTTTAGACATAGACATAGTCGGTTTATACTTTCCTTATGTGTAAACTAGGTCGGTTACAAACTCCCGAGACCCAGCCTATTTAAAGACTGGGAGGGGTGCCGATCTAGGACGAAGCCATACTCGAACCACCAAATCTCTTGCGAGATCATCATCTCGCCGGAGCCACCTTGTAACCTCATAATCTCCAGCGATCAATAACAGACAAGCAGGAAGTAGGGTCTTTACCTCCACCCGAGGGGCCTGAACCTGGGTAAATCTTTGCCTCTGCTTGTCAGCCGACGAAACTACCAGTACTACCACGTTCTCTCCCCATAATCTCAACCCTAGGTCCTTAACCATGGGATTTGATGAGGGTACACGTCGTCACACTGACTGTTCATTCCAAAGCTTTTGCGATGGAGTTGCAGATAATTCTGCATTTTAACATCCCTCCACACGACCCTAGCAAATTGGAAGGTGAGCATCACATGTTCTAGGTCCTCCAGCCGTCCGCAAAAAAACACAAGGGCCTGATACGTCTCAAACGTATCTATAATTTCTGATGTTCCATGTTGATATTATACCAATTGTTACATGTTTTACATACACTTTATATCATTTTTATGCATTTTCTGGGACTAACATATTAACAAGATGCCACAGTGCCAGTTCCTGTTTTCTGCTGTTTTTTTATTCCAGAAAAGCTGTTCTGGAAATATTCTCGGAATTGGACGAAACTTGGACAGAACCTTCTATTTTCCTGACACGTACACGGAGTCCAAAGGAGAGACGAAGGCGACCGAGGAGGCAGCCACGCCAGGGGCCGGCGCGGCCCCACCTCCTGCCGTGCCGGGGGGGTGGCGTGACCCTCTCGGTTGCCTCCAGACGCCGCCCTTTCGCCTATATAATGCCTTCATCCAGAAAACCCTAAATACCCGAACCTCCATCCGCGAAAAGTTCCATAGCCGCCGCCGTCGTCAACCCTAGTTCGGGAGGGTTCTGAAGCTCTTCCCGGCACCCTGCCGGAGAGGGGAATCATCACCGGAGGGCTCTACATCACCATGCCTGCCTCCGGAGTGATGCGTGAGTAGTTCATCCTTGGACTACGGGTCCATAGCTGTAGCTAGATGGTTGTCTCTCCTCCTTGTGCTATCATGTTTAGATCTTGTGAGCTGTCTATCATGATCAAGCTCATCTTATTGTAATGCTACATGTTGTGTTTGCTGGGATCCGATGAATATTGATACTATGATCAAGTTGATTATCAATCTATCTTATATGTTATTTATGATCTTGCATGCTTTCCGTTACTAGTAGATGTTTTGGCCAAGTAGATGCTTGTAACTCCAAGAGTGAGTATTTATGCTAGATAGTGGGTTCATGCCTCCGGTAATCTGGGCGAGTGACAGCAACGTCTAAGGTTGTGGATGTGCTGTTGCCAATAGGGGTAAAACAGCAATGCTTTGTCTAAGGATAATTGTATTGTTTACATTATGCACATTACTTAATGCAATAATCTGTTGCTTGCAACTTAATACCAGCGGGGAACACGGATTTCAACCTGAAGGTGGATTATTAGTCATAGATGCTGTTGGATAACGGTCTATGTATCTTATTGTAATGCCCAATTGAATATCATAGTAGTCATCTTGTCATATATATGCATTGTCATGCGCTCTCTATTCATCAATTGCCCAGCTGTAATTTGTTTATCCAGCATGTTAGTTATCTTTTATGGAGATAAACCACTAGTGAACTGTGGACCCCGGTCCATTCCTTTACACTGATAATACAACCAACTGCAATTATTGTTCCTTTTCATTCTCTGCAATTAAACACTATTTTCCACACCATACGTTTAATCCTTTGTTTACAGCAAGCCAGTGAGATTGACAACCTCACTGTTTCGTTGGGGCAAATTAGTTTGATTGTGTTGTGTGCAGGTTCCACGTTGGTGATAGAGTAAACGGCGCCACCAACAACCTTCAGAGGTGCCTTTTACTCCTACTGGATCTGACAACCTTGGTATCATACTGAGGGAAAACTTGTTGCTGCACTGCTTCATACCTTACTCTTGGGGTCTCCCAACGAACGTGTGCTTTCACGTCATCAGGGCCCGTCTCCGGGACTCTCCTTTTCTGCAGCTAAACACCACTTGGGAGGCAGCTGTACCACGGTTTTAGGATAGGCAATACAAGCGACTGGTGTTACCTGCATCAAGTATGGTGTGGTCACCTCTTTTGGCTGACGTGAGGCTACCACACCACTCAAAAAAGTGAACAGTAAAGAATTATCTGGTTAACACGACTAATATTGCCTGCATCAATATGGCGTGGTCACCTCGTTTGGCTGAGGTGAGGTTACCCACCATTGTACTATACCATTCAAGTGGTGAACAATGAAAATTCACCTGTATTAATTACAGATTTAGTTTATACCCTCTAAACAACAATACAATTTTGTTCACCACGTTTACACAATTGAGAGAGAGAGTGAGAGAGAGAGAGAGACGTACTTAGACACCACCTCTCAAGAATTCACATAATACTAGTAACTAAGAGAGGGTTTTAGACACTGCTGTAGTGCGAGGGCTGGGTGCTGATCTCCACACTCAATGACCCTCTCAGAGAGGTAGTGGTAAAAGATCAGCTAATTCAATCTTTAGAGAAGATTCTATCATCAGTCGTTGAGGGGGAATCTTGACTACTCCAAACTCGTTGGATATTGTTCATAAAACTGCAATCATGTGGGATTCAGAAATATTTATTTGTGATTTGAACTTACTATGTAATTCTGCAAAACACAATTGTAGAGGACGAGGGAGAAGCGACATCCCGCATTAATTATTTTGAAAAGGCTGGGGAACATGTATGTCTCCCAAAAATAAGATGGAGAGAATGTTTCTAAACTTTCTTGATATGCATCGACAACTTTAAAAATAACAGTCGCACATTCAACTACTCAACAATCCTATGAATCATACGTGGATCCACACTTGAAATCAGTGAATTTATGTTTGAATTATGCACTATGAATTTGAACTATTTATGCACTATGACCAATTGTAACTTTGTACTTTGAACTATTTATTTGTGATTTCGAATAATTTTAGTACGATATAGGTGCCTTATCTTGTGGATTTGATGATTAAAAATGGGGTTGTGGTTGTAGTAGGGACATATATAAGGGTTGATCCACTCTTGTCCGTGGAGACGCTGAAACGTGTGTGCGAACATATAGAGAGGTTAAAATTGCGCAGGTGAGAGATGCTTTTACTCTATTTTTTCTGTCTATTGGGTGTGTGCCTTTCGTGTTGTGGGTTCTACTTTAGTCTCAATAGATCATTATCCCTTTTTTTTTGTGTGGTTGAGGATCAAATTGTCTTTCCCACGGAAAAAGGAAACCAAACACGCAAATGTTTCAAGCTGCGACGATGGGATAACCAGAAAAACGACCACCTCACCCTCTCTTCAATACCGCAATGGCGGCCGCGGCACTCCGGCCCCACCTCGCGCTTCTCTCCGGCGGCGGAGGAATCCCCAATCCCACGCTCCGAACTCTATCCTTCGTTGCACCCCGCCTCCGCTCACACCGCCACCGCGGCATCCTCCGCTCCAACGCCTCCTCGTCGCCTCCGTCTCCCCCACCTTCGCCGGAGAAGGAGGCGGATGCGGTTCCGACGGCGGAGTCCTGCGTCAACCTCGGGCTCGAGCTCTTCTCCAAGGGCAGGGTAAGCGAAGCCGATGCCTGAGCGCATTTGTTCCAACGTTCGAGTAACACGGGATTCTTATCATGTACACGAAAGGAAAGCCTATCAGTATCAGCTAGGAATTGTACGGTAATTCATTAGGCATTCAACTGATGATGCGGATGTGTCAGTTTGGAATCTTGATACAGGAGCTACTCTAGTGAATATGTGGAAGTATTACGCAGCCTTTAGCCAGAGTTTAATCAGGCCATGTTAGGATTGTGTCGAACTCTCTATGTCATCCATTGCATTATGCCCAGTTTGATTATGTTTGGGATGATTTTCAGTGAGTTTGTGTCAGGTTTGCGTGTGTAAATTTAGTTCCTTTGGGTTAACCCATTGTATCTATGCTTGGAAACTACCTTCAAGGGAATAAATGTTGAAACCAATAGTTACTAATTGTCCTAGTATTGAGCTGTCACCTTGTAACTACTCCAGTGTTCTTTGGTAGCTTGTAGTTAAGCAGTTATATAACTGGCCTTCATACTCTGCTAACGATTCAGGTTATCACTGCGACTGCAATTCCTAAATTGCTTTATGATCTCATAATATATTTCTGAAGTGTGTTCCTCCGGGGTTGACTAGTCTTACATTCGTTTCTGGTAACCAATTAATTGGAGAACCAATTTATATGGCCATGATGAACGGAAAATACTACGTTGAACATGGGGGCATATGAACCCGGTTGGGAAATGCATTTTCTAAACGTTTAAAATTTCTGAAAAAAAGTTTGTGTATACATCTGCACATTCCATGAGTGCGTAGATAGTTTCGCGTAGAAACAACTTTTTACTTACAAAAATACGTCACATATATACTGCTATATAGCACTGAATTTTTCTCTTTTTTACGGAGTCAAAGTAAATAGTAATTTCGTCACGAAACTCATGTGTAGGGCACATGTTTTGCATCACTTATGCATGGAAATTTTGTTTCAAATTTTTTAGACATGTTTTTGACAGTTTTTTGACATTTCAAATAGGAGGGAGCATATGCCCCCATGTTCACTATATTCACTCTCCATGATGCACGGAGTATCTTCCATCATAGTCTACATTCTCTTGATACTGTTTGTGCATGTCACAGGTGAGGGACGCACTTGAGAAATTTGACAATGCCCTAGAGCTGGATCCAAATCCTATCGAAGCCCAAGCAGCGCTATATAACAAGGCATGCTGCCATGCATACAGGTAAGGGCTCCTTCAGCTACTCCGCGTGGTGAAAGAGTATGAGATTGGTGTAATATGTTGGTGTATTATTGAGCCTCTCGGGCTAGGGGATTATCTTGGAGTACAATTCAAGTTAGGACTGGAGAGAAAACAGACCCAAACTCTATCCTAAACTACCATATAACCGTATATTCCTAATCGGGAGTGGCTAGGGCTCACTCGAGTGAGAAGACGTTATCCAGTTGCATGTGCAACTCATGTGTAATCCATGTGTAACTTAGAAAATTTTATTTACAACTCCTGTGTAACTGCCAGTTGCAACTCATGTGCAAACATGTGTAACTCAGAAAATTTCATTCGTAACGTATGTGTAAAATATCTGCACCCGAAAAAATCTCAGTTGCAACTTAGTGCAACCCATGTGCAACTGGAGAAAATATGAGTTGCAACTATATCTGGCCATGGGAGGCCCAGCCTGGCCCGAAATTCCAGGGCCTAGGCTTGTCCATGGGCCGGGCCTGGGCTTGAGATTTCAACCCGAAGGTCGCATGGGCCTGGGCTTTACATATTGGTGTTTTAAGGAAGAGGCCTGGTCCGAGCCTCGAAAGCCCGATGAGATTTTCGATGGGATTTTCCAGTTATGTGTGGGCCTGGGCCTGAAATATAGGCCCGAAGTTAGGATGGGCCTGGGCCTAGGATTTCGACCGTGGGCTTTGTTAGGCCTAGCCCGGCCCATGGCCAGGTATAGTTGCAACTCATGTAGAACTCACATCCCGCACGAATCATGATATAAATCTAACGGAATTAAAGTTGAGTGAGATCTAACTTAATTCTCACTCGAGTGAGAAATAGCAAAACGATATTCCTAATAGTCTAACTCCCACGCAGTCGTAGCGGTGGCGTCGTGAATAACAGGAACGTCACGGACGATCAGACGGACATCCCAAACATCGTGGACGATATCGTGGGGCAGACACTTGGACTGTAGGGGAAGCTGATGAGGTGCTCAGGCAAGGTGTGCCTATGTCGAGGTAGCCGAGAGCGTTGGGCGGAAGCAGTGGTTGAGGTAGTTGCATGAGGAGACCTCGTGGTTGATGCTGTAGTCGATGTTGTGGTCGGGGTTGCGGGTGTTGAGGTAACTGTAGGCTTACCGCATGCGCCAGGTGCGCGGTGATGGAGACGCCTCAAGGAATCCGTCGAGGATGTTGATGCCGAAGTCAATGCAGTCCGAGCTGTCGAGGACTAGGTGCGGCCCTAGTTTTGCCAGAACTCCGTGTACCATAACCGGGTACACAAAGAAGAAATCGTTTACGTGGTCATGTCAGACGTAGAAGGGGTAGTCTATGCCGAGGAAGACGTTATTGAAGCCAATGAAGACGAAGCACCGAGAGTTTGCCAAACCCAAGGATGCATTCAACGAAGGCGCATGCTGGTGTTGCCAATATCGGGCATATGAGGACAGGGACCATCACAAAGTCGTGGTGGATTTAAACGAAGAAGGGAGCGAAACCATCGGCGACTAGAGGAGCCATGCTGGACGCCTGGAGAAATGCTGCAACAGTACTCGAAGTAGGCGGGGTAGAACCCGGCGGTGACGAAGACCAGTCGCGATGGAGGCATCGAGGAACAGGGTCGAGGATCGCCACCCTCGGGAACAAGGTTCGACAAGGGGTATACATCTCCGGTAAGCCAATTTTGGACGTGGGTCGGGATCCACATCATTTTGGGTCGATGACCATGTCGCTGTCGCGATAAGATGGGTGGTGGTTCTTTTAATTACAACTTTTTTTTTTGCTGAATTGTTTTCCACAAATTACGTGGCATGCTGGCAAAGATCCAGCCCTTTTTTGGGGAATTATTATGATCGTCTGATCTTTTTCCCTAATAATATTGCGTCAAGGAAATAACTCAGCAAATAAAAAATGAGAAAGAATATGGGGTCCACAAGTCACCCACGACCATGTCCATTGACTCGATGCATCTCATTGCCTAATTGCCTTCTTCGGTTCTTCCCAATGGAGCACAAATCCCTCCCATCCTTTCATCTGTCAAACCATGGATCCATCCCAGACCTGCGTTGCCTCCCCTAGTGACTGCCCAGGCCTGGCGAACATGCGGGCGACGGCAGCGACTACAGTGCAGGTCGACGGATAAAAGGAGCTGGTGTGCAGAAGGCAGTGCGGCGGCGGCGTGAGAGTGAGGCCTTTCGGCTCCAGCCCACTGGGGACCATCCTGGCTCCAGCCCGGCCTTCCAGAGGAGATTTTTTTTAGGAAGCAGACACTTGGACTGTTGGGCCCCACCGGAGGCTCTAGGAAATGGAGGCTCTAGGAAATAGAGCGGAATTGCAAAGGCCCCAGCCCAAAAGAAATACAGGGGATGATCTTGGAGTAGAAGTCAAGTTAGGATTGTAGAGAAACTCCAAACTTTATCCTAAACTACCATAATAAGTTTATAACCCTATATTCATACTCTTTAACACTTGGAGTTTCCATTACGCACCTCATGTACTCCTATAGGCTTTTGACCAGCAGTTCTGCATCTGCATCAGTACCACTTTTTCAGTTCAACTTCACTTTTGTAACTTATCGTGAGTGTATCAAGCCGGCAAATTGCCATCAAGACCTTATGAAATTTTGGATAGGATGAGTTTTGCACCCTTTGGGCCATCTGATGATGTCGTTAAATTCTTTGATGAATTTGTTCATTTGAGCTTCCTTATTTGGTTTGCTTTCCCTTTATGATGCATCTGTTTCAACAGGGAAGAAAGCAAAAAAGCAGCAGATTGCTTGAGGACAGCTTTGCGAGATTACAACCTCAAATTTGGCACAATACTCAATGACCCAGACATGGCACCATTCAGGGCATCGCCAGATTTTAAGGAACTTCAGGAAGAGGCAGGGCTTTGTGCTTAATTGAGTGATCTGCTACATGCTGAATAACAAATTCACCTCATGATCATAGTTGAAGTCTCGATTCCATCACCAGTTCCATGGCAGCGATATGATCTTCTACATCTTCTGATTTCATTTCAGGCATTACGTGGTGGAGAAGATATTGGTTCTGGGTTCCGAAGAGATTTGAAGCTCATTAGTGAAGTACAAGCGCCATTTCGTGGTGTCCGGAAGTTCTTTTATGTGGCGTTCATTGCAGCAGCTGGAATTTCAACATTCTTTACCATTCCCAGACTTATACTTGCAGTTCAAGGTGGTGATGGTGCTCCAGATTTTCTGGAAACTGCTGGGAATGCTGCCATTAATATTGGAGGTAAATTGACATGTCCTCAAAGATAGGTATTGCAAACAGTTAACCAGTTGGTCACCTGCAGAATTTGTTCCCTCATTAAAATGGAAACAATTCATCATGTTGCATACTTGCACAATAGCAGCTTATGAAGAAAAGAAAAATCTGTCACCTATAAAATTTATTACCTGTGCTAATTTTACTTTAAGGTGTAATCATGCAACCTAGTCAATCGAGGCATGAAACCTACCTGAAAATCCAAAAGATAGTATAGAAATGCTTCTCAATTTACAGTATCTATGTGTTCCATTTCAAGTACAGATTCATTATGAGTAGTAAAAAAAAAATTTACTAGTAAATATTCAAAACTATAGCAAGTGTTACTATCCATGGCATACGTATATTTCCTTTTTTAACCAAACTTTGATTTGTTGAAATTTGAAATTATGCCATAACACTTCATGGAGTTCCAGCACAAATTATAGACTACATCGCAAAAAAAAAGAACAAATAAATAAGAATAACAGTAAATAAGATTGACAGTTTCCGAGTTGTTGTAGTACCCCAAATGAATCCAGGCTAGACCCTCCAGTGTCAAACAAATAGTATTAATCGATGATTCACTCAAATTTGTTTAACTCACCAATATATTGAAAGCATTCCCCCAGCATTATCTTCATTTCATATGGTTGGTACTCTTGCCTACACCAATGCATGTTATTTTTATCAAAGACTTAGGGATCATTTTGAATATATTTTTACTCGTGACTAAATTGTTGCATAATTCTTTTTCACTGTAGTTAAAGTAAAAATAATAAATCTTTTGAATCAGCACACTGCAGGTATTGTTGTGCTTGTGGCTTTATTTTTGTGGGAAAACAAGAAAGAAGAGCAGCAGATTACAAATATTTCTCGTAATGAAACCCTTTCAAGGTTACCTGTGCGTCTATCAACCAATCGCATTACTGAACTTGTGCAACTCCGAGACATTACTAGACCAGTTAGTATAATTCTCTTATCATCTTTCATACAACTACATTTCTTTTATATTTTCAATTAGTGGCTTGTTGATTAAGAAGTATTATAGGTTATATTGGCAGGTTCAAAACCAGCTGTTACTCAAGCAATGCAAAGAGCTGAGAGGTACCGAACTGAACTTCTCAAACGAGGCGTTCTTCTAATTCCTGTGATCTTTGGTGCTTCACAAAAAGCCCAAATAAAACCAAAAGGCTTCGGTACTACAAGATCTGCTGCATCTGCTCCTTCAATTGGGGTTAGACTAGTGTTACATATCTGCTAATCCAAAAGTTATCACTTGCTTCGTAGTTTGTAGTTTCATACATAAAAGTCGGTACCTGTATCTTTCTGATTGTACAATGCAAGTTTTGTTTTGGCAGGGTGACTTTGAAAAGCGTACTGAATCTATTGCGGCAAAATCACGCCTGAGAGCTGAGGTTCGATTTAAGGCTGATATTGTTTCTCCTGAACAATGGGAAAGGTCAAATTTCTTTTCCTTCCTCCTGTCAATATATAAATTTTGTTCTTCTATTGATATTTTTTTAAGCAACTACACTGTATTTCCATTAGACGATATTACCATTTCAACATAGCGCAGCAACATAAATTAGTTACACACATAGCCGGTATAGAAGAATTGTTGAGGCATGTTATAGAAATGTTGTGCACAGAAATAAGCTTCTTATCCATGCTAAAATATTAAAAAAAAATCGATATTTCTATCTCCATATCCTTTGGTCCCTCGCCCCCATATTGTTATCCTCAGTCAGTCTACCACGATAGCCACACTCTTCTTGGGACTGCTACAGTGCTACAGCCACTGGGAATTTGTTGATGCACTTTGTGCTGGTTGGACGTGTCATCATAACGGATTTCCACTTCTGAGTCTGCTCCATTTGGCCGTAGCTATGGACAATTGTTACAACAGTATTATAGGACAAGCCCATCCCTATTTGCTATGTGCCTCCTAGCCCTGCAGCCGCATATACATATTAGTAGTACTGAAAGTAACTGGTGGACACCTCTCAAGTTTGAGCTTCTAACTGTTACAAATACAAAATAGTTCTTCACAATTTGTAGATTCGTACCAGCTTCACCACCTTTGCATACATCACACCTATTTCTTAAGAAATACCCAAGACTTCTAAGTATTGTTACTCCTTTTCTAATGGTGTTAGTATGGTTTGTTGCTGTAGGAACTCAAAAGTTCACTTCCTAAAATTTCGGTGCCACCAGTTTGTTATGATTTAGATTTATTTGACATTTACTTGCTCATGGTTCAGTTGGATACGCGACCAGCAAGAATCTGAAGGTGTCACTCCTGGTGAAGACGTCTACATAATCCTCCGTCTTGATGGTCGTGTGAGAAGATCTGGAAGAGTAATTCTTCTTCTGTTGGTTTATTTGGTTTGAATTATTCCTATTGATTGCTGATATAATATCGTAGAAGTAATAAATTCCATTGGTAGAATGAAAGAAACAAAAATTAACCAAGTTTGGATTGTCGGTAGATGTATATAACTAAGTACATTTTTTTTATGCAGGGTATGCCGAATTGGAACGACATTTTGCAGGAACTGCCACGTCTTGAAGATTTGCTGAGTAAACTTGAGCGGTGAAAAAGGAAGGAGCATATATGGGTACGATTTTATCCTTTGTGAAGGCCAGGCCAGTATGTTGCCCAGCAGATTGGACATCCTGTTCTGTAAGATTTAGTAGTAGCTTGCTTTAAGTTTCTCTTTTCTATGCAAAGATCGAGATGTGGAGGCCCTATTTATCTTGGATTTGCATGATTTTGAAAGCACGGGAATATGATTCTTACCATGTCATGTCAATTCCAGTCATCAAAGATTCATATGCACCAAAAATTTAGTTCATTCCATCACAGGAAAAACAAAAGGATTCTTACCAAGAGGTTTGAGTGGATGTTAGACGAAATGTAGATTCGATCCTACAAATCAAATAAGAACCATTGGAAAACTTTCTGAGTCAAACAATCCAAAATTTCTATGATAATCCTTTGAATCAAATAGGCCATAAGAAGTTGTGTTTGTGCGCCAGACGTGAAAATGTACACAATATTTAAATTACACCAGAATATATTAAGAAACCCAAGTTTTTTTTTCAAATGGTATCCCAATTATAGGTGATAAAGAGCTATTGGAAGAAGAGAGCACAGGTTGCTGGAATCCATATTACAGTAGAGCCATTATAGTTGACATGGCAATTTCGAGTACATACATGTCACTGTCAGATTGCGAGCGTTGAAATGTACCTAAAAAACACACGCCTTGATGTGAACACCCAAATCAACGGCAGGTCTATGGTCGAAAACGGGAAATGAAATAATCCTAGTCAATTAGTTGGAATGAAGAAAGAGACAGAACGTTGCTGCGGCAGGTGTGCAACTTAATCGGCAACTGGAGATTAGCTGGAACCAAATAGGTATGCGCGAATCAAATAGGTGTGCCGTGTGCGCGAACACGGTTGAGCAATGAGTAGTATCCATAATAACACGTACGGGGATATACAGCTAGGTAAAGCTTGACCCAGAAACACTTCAAAGCCGATATCGGTCGAGAGCGTCTAGCTAGTTGCCCGCGTAGCGTTTGCCGCGAGGCCTCTGCATATAACCTTGCGGCCAATGCTTATGCGAAAAGGGGACGCCCACTAATCCTGCACTATACTAGTAATACCGTAATACGTCCAATGCGGAGAAGCCACTTTCATCCCGACATGATATGATCCGAGCTTAAAGAGTCGTGGGTACCCGATTATGCGAGCCACTAATGCAACATTGCATTATTTGAATGCGACAACAAGGGTCAGCGCCTTGGAGGAACTAAACGTGTGCTAACTGATCAAGAATTGATCATTCGGCTACTGATTAGCTGACGCCTCATAATTTGTCGAGTAGTAGTAGGTGAGAAAGATGGAGTCTATTTATTGGTCTTTACAACTGAGGTCCCTAGATATTAATTGGTTCATTCATGTGTATCCCTGTATTTTTTTTGAAAAGGGGAGTGTCCCTGCCTTCAGTGGCGGAGCCAAGGCCCGTCTAGCCTGGCAGCTGTCCGGCTCCCCACCCAAACGCTCCATTAATTTTAGTACAGATTGAGTGTTTCACCGTGGATTTTTGTGGTCATTTCTAGCAAAAGTTTGCATCTCTCAAACCTTGCCCAGGCTCCTCAAATGACCTAGCTCCGCCACTGTCTGCCTTAAGTTACATACGGCTCGGATTTATTTCATTCGTTCAACAAAAACTGGTAAAAACTTTATACCGATCACACAAGCTAAAGCCGTCAACAAGGATGGAGGAAAAACGAGGCCTTATGCCCCTGGCCACAACCATCAACGGCTCATCGGTCAACACTACGTAGAGTGTATCATGCGTACGCTCCAGAAATCATCTCCGCTATCTTCTGCCAACCCATCTACATGATATAGATCAAAGCGGATAACTCGCCAGGCCTACAATCGATGTCGCCACGGCGCCAGACAGTGCCACTGCCCATGCAAGCGTCCATCATCACATGTTTGTCGTCGCGACCCTGTTGTACCACGCCATCTTCAATGTGGTAGATGCAGCACCGCTCCACCTCCACGTGGAACCATGCAACTGCCACCAATACCATCCATTGGTCCCTTTAACCGATGCACAATTCTTAAGAATGATGACCCTAAGGGGGCACGATGTAGGAGAGTCGCCATCATCCGATTCACCGATCTAGGGGTTTCCCCCAGAGTTAGCAGTAGGAAGTGTGGAACGCTTCTCAGTGATGTATTTATGAAGGGGACGGCGCATAGGCGCCGCTCTCGCCTGTGCTGGCCACCGGCCGCTCTCGCCTGTGCTGGCCACCGGCCAAAAGCAGGGATTTCACCAAGATATTTCCCCACGAACCTCCATTTGGCGCATCGGACCAGCCACCTGCATATTATTTAACGCCGGTCCGGCCGACCCAGACCCGACGGACAAGCAGAGCCCACACGAGACATATCTGAAGAGATTGCACCCCCCGGTCCACCTCGGCGGCTCAAAGTCTCGCAACAGGACCGACGCGCACCGCAGGAGACCGTGGTGGCGCACCACGGGAGATCGAGGTGGCCCATCACATTGCTGGAGCCACCGCAAACCAGACGTCCAGGACCTTCGCACCACATTGTCGTTGCGCGAACGCAGGAGAACCTCCCCGCCGCCACTATCAAAGGGTGAGCAAGGGCTTTGCCGACAGCCCCTCTAGCATCGGCGGCGCTAGGGTCCCCCGTGTTGCCAGAGGAGGGCGATGCACGTGTGTCGTTTTCACGTTGCACGTGTATCCCCGTATGTACAATAGGGTTAACCACTACTCCTTTTGTTTCAATATATTCATGTAAACAAACGATACATCATCGAGATTCCGCTTGTTGGCTTAGTCGTGACTATATTTTTAAAATTAAATCCCATGTTGATATGTTTTGACAAAAAAATCAACATTACGACTAACTTAACATATTATAATAACTTGGTTATCAGATTTCTGTGCACCTTTCTACACCAACCTAATGCTACATGATACTTTTTTGTGTGGATTTATACCATCTTTTAGGTTTTAAAGTAGTTGAACTCTTTACTCTCTAGCTGCACATATCATTTTGTGATGTCTAAAAATAATATAAAAATTATTCGATAACCATGTATTATTATCGTGATAATTGTTCGACAGTCATCTCCCAACCATAGTGTTGTAATTCGATAACTGGTGTGACGAAAAAAATCGTCACGCCGATATGTACCTAATCTGATAACCATACTAACATAATCTAACTAATGCGAACTTTTTTGTCGAAACATATTAATATGCATTCAGTTTTGAAACCCTTGTCGAGACGAACTTAGGAGTATAAACATATCGCTATTTACAGAAACATATTACAAGAAAAGGCCATAAAGGTCTTTATGAAATGTTAACAAATGCTCAATCATTTCTTAACCTAGCTATATTAAACTATGAATTTGGAATTTGGAATTTAATCATATTATGTATGCATGTAATGAAGTGGCAGACTCCTACATGTATGCATGTGCTCTCCCCTATAAGGATAAGCACACACAAATTAGCCGTCTCACGGGAGCACTTGGATGCGCGCTTTCATATAGCCCCCACACGGGAGTAAAAATTCTTTTTTGAACCGGGATAGGCCCCGAAGGGCCTTACTTCTGTATTAACCAGTGGTACGGTTACAGATTACACAGAGGTCCATAAAGAAAATAAAAATTACAACCAAGACCCTGTATTTTGCACACAGGACCAGCCAAAGAGAGCGAAAAACGCAATCAGGTCCTTGAGCACCACCGTTCTTCAGAGGACAGTGTTGACGGCCATCTTCTCCGGCACCGGGGACAAAACCACTTGGTACAGAGGGGATGTTGTGTGCCGCCTTCAAGGGGCCTCATCGTGGAGGTCGAAAACGCGCCCGCCATAGCTGTCGGCGACGATTGGAGCCGCCCGTCGGCTATCTGAGTCAGCGGCCAAACTTGTGCCAGTGAGGATGAACTCCAGGAGCTTGCAGTACCCGAACCACCCCAACGCTGCCCAAATCCAGCCCCAGCAGCAACATCCTGCTCCTTCTCCATCTCGCCACCATGACGAGTAAGAAGAAGAGGGCAAACCTTGCTGTAGAGATGAATCAGAGCAGCAGTTTTAGCTGCGAGCTTATTAAGGAAGCCCACACCAGATCCGCCACCCTTGCATGTTCTCCACCATGGAGGGGAACAAGAGAAGCTCGCCGGCGCCTCTGTGCCGTCGGTCGCGAATGACAACAAGCAGCTTCCGATAAACAGTAAAAAGCTGAGCGAAAAGCTACCTAAACCACTAACTATACAACACCAGGCCCCCTCCCACTCACCGCCGGCCACCATGGCCTCCGGCGGCGGGGGGAGAAGAGCCGGCTACGGGATTTGGGCGGTGGTCTAGCAGTCGCTGGGGAAGGAGAGAGACGGTATCCACCAGACAAGGAAAAACTCAGCTAACGAAGTGTAGATGCGTCAATCAAAACGACCTATACGGGAGCAATTGGATGCGTGCTTTCATATAGTTTTTATAAAGTCTACTGATGACGTAGGACACACGTTCGTTGGGAGACCCCAAGAGGAAGGTATGAAGCAGTGCCGCAGCAAGTTTCCCTCAGTAAGATACCAAGGTTATCAGATCCAGTAGGAGCAAGAAGCACTTCTGAAGGTTGTCAACGGTGACAGAAAAGTACTTGCGTGTGGAAGGGAGTTCGGCTGTTGACGTGGAACCTGCACACAACACAATCAAACTACTTTGCCCCAACGAAACAGGAAGGGTGTCAATCTTCCTGGCTTGCTGAAAACAAAGGATTAAACGTATGGTGTGGAAAATAGTGTTTAATTGCAGAGAATGAAAAGGAACAATGATTGCAGTTGGTTGTATTATCAGTGTAAAAGAATGGACCGGGGTCCACAGTTCACTAGTGGTGTCTCTCCATAAAAGATAACTAACATGCTGGGTGAACAAATTACAGCTGGGCAATTGACAAAATATTGAGCGCATGACAATGCATATATATGACATGATGATTACTATGATATTCATGTGGGCATTACGACAAAATACATAGACCGTTATCCAACAGCGTCTATGACTAATAATCCACCTCCAGGTTGTCATACCGAGTTCCCCGTTGGTATTAAGTTGCAAGCAACGGATAATCGCATTAAGTAATGTGCGTAATGTAAACAAATGCATTAGACCTAACGGCGCACCCTTAAGCTAAGCATCGGTTATTTTATCCCTAGTGGCAACAGCACATCCACAATCTTAGAAGTTGCTGTCACTCTCCCAGATTACCGGAGGCATGAACCCACTATCTAGCATAAATACTAACTCTTGGAGTTACAAGCATCTACTTGGCCAAAGCATCTACTAGTAACGGAAAGCATGCAAGATCATAAATAACATATAAGATAGATTGATAATCAACTTGACATAGTATTCAATATTCATCGGATCCCAGCAAACACAACATGTAGCATTACAATAAGATGATCTTGATCATGATAGGCAGCTCACAAGATCTAAACATGATAGCATAAAGTGGAGAGACAACCATCTAGCTACTGCTATGGACCCGTAGTCCAAGATGAACTACTCACGCATCACTCCGGAGGCAGGCATGGTGATGTAGAGCCCTCCGGTGATGATTCCCCTCTCCGGCAGGGTGCCGGGAAGAGCTTCTGAACCCTCCCGAGCTAGGGTTGACGACGGCGGCGTCTCTGGAACTTTTCGTGGATAAGGCTCGGGTGTCTAGGGTTTTCCGTGAAGATGAATAAATAGGCGAAAGGGCGGCGGCTGGAGCGACCCAGGGCCCACACCCCACCACGGCGCGGTTGGAGGGGGGCCGCCGCCCTAGGGTGTGGCGCCCTCCTCGGTCCCTCCGTCTCTCCTTGGACTTCGTGTACGTGTTGGAAAAATAGGAGGTCCTGTCCAAGTTTCGTCCAATTCCGAGAATATTTCCAGACAGCTTTTCTGAAATACAAAAACAGCAGAAAACAGGAACTGGCACTGTGGCATCTTGTTAATAGGTTAGTCCCAGAAAATGCATAAAAATGCTATGAAGTGTATGTAAAACATGTAACAATTGGTATAATATCAACATGGAACATCAGAAATTATAGATACGTTTGAGACGTATCAAGCATCCCCAAGCTTAGTTCTACTCGTCCTCGAGTAGGTAAAACGATAAAAACAAAATAATTTCTGAGGTGACATGCTACAATCATAATCTTGATCAAATAGTATTGTAAAGCACATGTTATGAATGAAGTGATCCAGGTCAATGGTCTATAGTTTGCTAGCAAGTAGATAATGAGCAAACAACTGAATCATATAAGCAAAAACTTTTCATGAATAGTACTTTCGAGACAAGCATCAAAGAGTTTTGCATAAGAGTTAACTCATAAAGCAATAGATTCTAAGTAAAAGGTATTTAACCAACACAAAGGAAGATTTAAGCTTCAGCAATTGCTTTCAACTTTCAACATATATATCTCATGGATATTTGTCAACACAAAGCAATATAATAAGTGCAATATACAAGCATATAAAAATTGTTGCACCAAAGTTGACACTAGTGTTTGCTTCTGAGATAGAAAGAAGTAGGAAAACTGACTCAACATAAAAGTAAAAGAAAGGCCCTTCGCAGAGGGAAGCAGGGATTAAATCATGTGCTAGAGCTTTTTAAGTTTTTGAAATCATATAGAGAGTAAAAATAAGTTTTGGGAGGTGTTTGTTAATTGTCAACGAATCAGAAAATGGAAAGTACAATATGACCCCTGCCAACCAGACTTTTAAGAGCGGCTCCCATGAAGGACGTTATTTCTACCAGCAAGGCAGATCATCCCTCTTCTCTTTTGTTTACACATGCAGATATTTCACTGTTTGTCATTGCTTGACTGATAAATCAGGGCAAAAATGTGAAGAGAATTAAGCGGTTAAAGTTGTAATTAATTGGGACTGGGCACCCCATTTGCCAGCTCTTTTTGCAAAATTAATGGATAAGCGGATGTATATGCCGCTAGTCCGGTGGTAAAGTCTGTTTGACAGTTGACATAAAGACATCCACCCCGTCCTCATGAGCTTGGTAAACATTGACACAAAATAGGAGTAATAATTTTTGAATAGTTTAAAGGTAGCACATGAAAAATTTACTTGGAATGGCAAGGAAATACCACATATAGGTAGTTATGGTGGACACAGATGGCATGGATTTTGGCTCAAGGTTTTGGATGCACGAGAAGCATTCCCTCTCAGTACAGAGTTTAGGCTAGCAAGGTTATTTGAAGCAAACACAGGATATCAACCGACACAGCAAGACTTATATGAAAACATATTGCAAGCATTATAAGACTCTACACTGTCTTCCTTGTTAACCAAACCCTTTTACTAGAAAATATCTAGACCTTAGAGATACCAATCATGCAAACCAAATTTTATCTTCATTAATAGGTTTTAACTACATGATACAAAAGCTTAAACATGAACTACTTGATAACTCAAAACAATTGACAAGTATCAAATTATCCAATACAGTGATCTACAAGAATATGTAAGCTTTTTCCATTATACCATCTACCACATGCAACATTTTCTGTTCCAACCAAACACCAATCAATTTATTTCAACATAAACTCTCCAAACAATTATAAGTGAAGCAAGAGAGTACTTTCTTTAAAAGAACTAACAGCTCTGAATAAGAGATGCATGCAAAACAGGAGCTAAAAGCATAGCAATAGCTAGATAAGAATACTCAACAAGTATAAGTGAAGAATAGGAGTATTCATATGAAAAAGCGGAGCGTGTCTCTCTCCCAATCAAGAATGCTAGGGTCCAATCAAGTTGACCATAAGAAAAATAAAATACTGAAAATAAAAGCACACAGACGCTGTGAAAGAATTAAAATATAGTTTCACTAGAGATGACCTGATAAGTTGCTGATGAAGAAGGGGATGCCTTGGGCATCCCCAAGCTTAGACGCTTGAGTCTTCTTGAAATATGCTGGGGTGATCCATGGGAGCATCCCCAAGCTTAAGCTCTTCACTCTTCTTGATCACATTATATCATCCTTCTCTCTTGACCCTTGAAAACTTCCGCCACACCAAACTCAGAGTAATTCTCATTAGAGGGTTAGTGCACAATCAAAAACTCACATGTTCTATAAGGACACAAACATGACCGTTACTTTTAACATTAACTACTGCCACTGATGTTATGTGAAGCTCTTCACCCTAAAAAAGAATTCCACTCAACACTAGTAAAAGAGAGAATGCGAAAAATAAAAGACAGAATCTGTCTAAACAGAACAGTCTGTAAAGACGAATTTTTTAGGCACTTACGTTGCTCAGATCGAAAAACTCAAAACTAACGAAAGATGCGTACATATCTGAGGATCACGCACAAAAATTTGCAGATTTAAATAATTTTTCTGTGATTTTACAGAAGTAAAACGGTGAACAGAAGAAATCCAAATCTAGCATCATCTTCCTATTAGAGGCACTTGGCACAACAATGCGATAAAATAAAGATACAAAGGAATTGTTACAGAAGTAAACAACTCCTTGACTCAAAAAGAAAAGAAAAATTGCAGAAATAAAATAATGGGTTGTCTCCCATAAGCGCTTTCTTTAATGCCTTTTAGCTAGGCTATAAGATTTTAATGATGCTCTCATAAGAATAAGAGTTGAAAAACAAAAGAGAGCATCAAGAGGCAAATATCAAACACATTTAAGTCTAACCCACTTTCTATGCAAAGGAATCTTGTAACAAAATAAATTATTGAAGCATAAAGCAACTAGCATAGAAAGATGAAACAAGTACAACTTCAAAACTTTCAACATAAAGAGAATTGTTTTAGTGACTTGAAAACTTTTACAACCATATTTTCCTCTCTCATAATAACTTTCAGTAGCATCATGAACAAACTCAACAATATAACTATCACATAAAGCATGCTTTTCATGATCTACAAACACATAATTTTTATTAAGCTAAAAAACAGTGGGGTTATCAAACCCACTTTTGACAATAATAGTATAATAAATATCATTAGGCAATATAGGACCATCATCAAGAGCATTATCATATATAACATTAGGGAGCACATTTTTACTTTCTGCAATTTCCTCTTTTACTTGAGTCAAGGTGTTTGTTACTTCAAATTTATCAAAAGTAGATATTTCAATAGAATCATGACATTCAACATTATAGCATTCTTCCTCCTTAGGTAGGCATGGAGGGAAATCATATAATGTAAGAGTTAAAGAGTTACTATCATTAGAAGGTAGATCCTCCTTTTGTTCATCACTCTCTTCCTCTTTTTCATCCAATGAGCTTTCAGTTTCAGCAATTTCTTCTTCCACAGGTTCCTGCAAGGCATAAGTTTCATCTTTTGGTGGAAACATCCTCTTAAGATGTTCAGTAATATAAGAATTATTATCCTTGCAGGTATCATAACAATATTTAAGTATGCCAAAACTTTTAGATTTATAAGGGGCATCAATTTTATGCTCAAGATAAGAACTAATTTCAAGGGCACCCTTAAAAACAATAAATTCTTCAATTCTTTCCACCTCATACCCATTATAGTAACCTTTAACATAAGAAGCTACGGTTTCATTATCATTACAAGCACATTGGAAAGAAAAATGTTTAGACTTCCTATAACAATCAGATTCATTAAAGCAAAAAGATTTGCCAAATATAAAGCATAAGTTTCTAGCATATTCCTCTAGTTGATTTAAGATTTTCCATAAGTACATCCCTTTTTGTGACAAGCGGTAATTCCTATAATATCTTCGTTCATCCTCCGTGGACCCACCTTGCCAACAAGATCTAATTTCATAGAGATAAGCCATTGATAGCAAATAAACAACTAGACATAATAACAAAACAAAATAAACTAGATGCAAGAAACTAATTTCTTTGTGTTTTTGATAGATAAAAGCAAACAAGATAAAATAAAAATAAACTAAGCAAGACAAAAACAAAGTAAAGAGATTGGAGACGTGAGACTCCCCTTGCAGAAATCCTCTTGCTCCCCGGCAACGGCGCCAGAAAAATGCTTGATGACGTGGGACACACGTTCGTTGGGAGACCCCAAGAGGAAGGTATGAAGCAGTGCAGCAGCAAGTTTCCCTCAGTAAGATACCATGGTTATCAGATCCAATAGGAGCAAGAAGCACTTCTGAAGGTTGTCAACGGTGCCAGAAAAGTACATGCGTGTGGAAGGGAGTTCGGCTGTTGACGTGGAACCTGCACACAACACAATCAAACTACTTTGCCCCAACGAAACAGGAAGGGTGTCAATCTTCCTGGCTTGCTGAAAACAAAGGATTAAACGTATGGTGTGGAAAATAGTGTTTAATTTCAGAGAATGAAAAGGAACAATGATTGAAGTTGGTTGTATTATCAGTGTAAAAGAATGGACCGGGGTCCACAGTTCACTAGTGGTGTCTCTCCATAAAAGATAACTAACATGCTGGGTGAACAAATTACAGCTGGGCAATTGACAAAATATTGAGCGCATGACAATGCATATATATGACATGATGATTACTATGATATTTATGTGGGCATTACGACAAAATACATAGACCGTTATCCAACAGCGTCTATGACTAATAATCCACCTCCAGGTTGTCATACCGAGTTCCCCGTTGGTATTAAGTTGCAAGCAACGGATAATCGCATTAAGTAATGTGCGTAATGTAAACAAATGCATTAGACCTAACGGCGTACCCTTAAGCTAAGCATTGGTTATTTTATCCCTAGTGGCAACAGCACATCCACAATCTTAGAAGTTGCTGTCACTCTCCCAGATTACCGGAGGCATGAACCCACTATCTAGCATAAATACTAACTCTTGGAGTTACAAGCATCTACTTGGCCAATGCATCTACTAGTAACGGAAAGCATGCAAGATCATAAATAACATATAAGATAGATTGATGATCAACTTGACATAGTATTCAATATTCATCGGATCCTAGCAAACACAACATGTAGCATTAGAATAAGATGATCTTGATCATGATAGGCAGCTCACAAGATCTAAACATGATAGCATAAAGTGGAGAGACAACCATCTAGCTACTACTATGGACCCGTAGTCCAAAGATGAACTACTCACGCATCACTCCGGAGGCAGGCATGGTGATGTAGAGCCCTCCGGTGATGATTCCCCTCTCCGGCAGGGTGCCGGGAAGAGCTTCAGAACCCTCCCGAGCTAGGGTTGACGACGGCGGCGGCTACGGAACTTTTCGTGGATGGAGGCTCGGGTGTCTAGGGTTTTCCCGTGAAGATGAATAAATAGGTGATGACCCACAAGTATAGGGGATCGCAACAGTCTTCGAGGGAAGTAAAACCCAAATTTATTGATTCGACACAAGGGGAGCCAAAGAATATTTATAAGCCTTAACATATGAATTGTCAGTTCAGCTGCACCTGGAAATAGACTTGCTCGACACAGTTTATCAGTAGCGACAGTTTTATAGCAGTAGCAGTAGTGAAATAATAGTGTTCGGGCAAGTAGATACGTTTTGGACGTATCAACTCCCCCCAAGCTTAGCTTATTGCTTGTCCCCAAGCAATTCAGTTAACAACTGAGTGCGATAAAATACACTTTTAAGAACACATTTGCTTCATATGATGTAAATATTCTCACTATATGATCAAGTACTTAGCCAATTCATAATAAGGGAATGTAGATAATGCCACCTGGTAGCTATGTGAACTATGAAAAGATACCAACATACTAAGAATAAATAACATGAAATAAATCTATCTGCAGGATTGAATGTTCATAATAAGATATGATAAAGTGGTATCTCGCTTGCCTTTATTTGTAGAGCAAAACATAAATGCCAAGGCACCTTTGAAGTTCAAGTGAAGACCAGAAGTAAAAATATCAAAGATAAGAGCATCAAAGTTATACCACAGTTAACCGTATTCTGGGACAAGCATATTACACTAAGAATGACAGTTATGCCCTCGAGAAGGTGCTCAAGGAAAGGATGGTGACTCAACATAAAAATAAAAGATTGGCCCTTCGCAGAGGGAAGCAGGGATTTAACATGTGCTAGAGCTTTTTATTTATAAAACAGAGGTAAAAATTGTTTTGGGAGGTGGTTGTTCCTGTCAATGAATCAGAAAATGGAAAGTACAATATGACCCCTGCCAACCAGACTTTTAAGAGCGGCTCCCATGAAGGACGTTATTTCTACCAGCAAGGCAGATCATCCCTCTTTTCTAATTTGTTTACACATGCAGATATTTCACTGGTGTCATTGCTTGTCTGATAAATCAGGGCAAAAATGTGAAGAGAATTAAGCGGTTAAAGTTGTAATTAATTGGGACTGGGCACCCCATTTGCCAGCTCTTTTTGCAAAATTAATGGATAAGCGGATGTATATGCCGCTAGTCTGGTGGTAAAGTCTGTTTGACAAGTGACATAAAGACATCCACCCCGTCCTCATGAGCTAAAAACAACGTCACAAAATGAGAAGTATTTTGAAGGTTTTAAAGGTAGCACATGAAAATTTATTTAGAATGGTTCGAAATGCCATGCATAGGAATTTTTGGTGGACTCTTTGGGATAACTTGGTTTTTAAGGATTTGGAAGCACGAGCAGCATTCCCGCTCAGTACAAGTGAAGGCTAGTAATAGACTGGGAAGCGACAATCAAGAGAGCATTAACCGTCATAATCATGCTTGCGACAGAATAAAATTAACGAAGGCATAAAAGTGATACTAGAACTCTGAGGCAAAATAAATCATCAAGGCTTAATTGACTTTTTTTTTTCAGTCGGGAGCATGCGTGAGCATGTGCCAAGTCAATTCAAGTGAATCATTCAGAGGAGGATACCACCATGTCATACCCTTTTATGAATAGAACAATGCAAGCAAATATCTATATGAGATGTTATATACTATTAGTGAATTGGAACTGATCATATGAAAAACATGAACTACTAAGCATCCATTAAATAACATTGCCCCTCATACGAATCAGCTAAGCATGTCCACATGAGCGAGTATATGTACAAAAATGAAAACAAATAGAGTTCATACCAGCCTCTCACCACAACTCGAGTTGTCATAAATCGTCATTATTGCTTTTCACTTGCGTGGCTTGAATGATAAGAAATGATAAACAAGCTCCAATGGAGTCACAGAAGACTGTTGAACTCTGCAACAACTATACAAAACCGAAGCAGAACAACAAATATTTTTGGGTTTTCGATTTGAAATGAACAAAGAAAGGAACAAACAAATAAAGCAAAATCTTTTTGGAATTTTGAATACTAAACCGAAGCTAAAAGATAAAGCAAACCAGTACTAAAAGTACACAAGAGGTAAACAAAGAGAAATAACAGAAATATTTTTGGTCTTTTTGGGTTTTGGAAAATAAAATCAAAACAAGAAACAACAACGAAAAAGAAAGAAACTGAAACATGGATATACAAAGTACCGACCGAATATGATATAAAAGTGAGTGAGATGTCTGTGTACCTCCCCCCAAGCTTAGGCTTTTGGCATAAGTGGAGATCAATCATCCCATGTGGGCCACGCAGGGGCGCCTCCAGTGTATGACGAAGAAGGTTCCTCATCCTGATATGAGCTCGAGGATGCCCCGGTGTAGTACACGGTATAATCCTCAGGGGGCGCCTTGTACATGGGTTGCTGCTGCCCGGGGTAGTGCTGCGAGTGGAAGTTGAGTGCACCTAGATGCTCGTCCAATTCCTCCTTTGAAAGTGACAGAGGCTTCCTGAAAATACTGAACAAACTAGGCTGCGGCAAAGGAACTTCCTTTTCGGACCCGTCAGTAAACAAAACTTTATAAACTAGACAACCTGCATGAGAATTAGGTGTAATAAAATGATGGCCTTTCATAGCAGCAAGGTCAAGTCTTTGTGGAGTCAACAACTCATCATCAGGATCAACAGAAAGGCCTAGATAAGCTAAAACACGTGCAGCAATAATTCCTCCAAAAATTGGTCCTTTTGCGGCAAGGCGACGAGCAATCAAAGCACCGAGGTTATAAGTTTTATTATCCTTAAGTGCAGCAGCCAGAAAAGCTAAATGATAGTTTGAAATGTTACTAGTGTTTTCTCTAGCAAGAACACTTGTGGCAAGATAATAAGTAAAATATCTAATGGCTGGGAGTTGAATGTTCCTTATCTTGCCACGCTGCGCTGTACGGTCATCATCATAAGCCACCTCCGGTAAAGTTCCAGTAGCTCGGGAGGTTGCCCCTGAATTCTTCTTGCTGTCCCAGATGGGGCATTACCTATGATTCTGCAAAATCTTTTCAGATCCATGGTGTAAGGTCTATCATAAATTTTAAATGCAATAGAGGGACTGAAATGTGTGTTATTGAAGGTAAAGCTCTCAACAAAAATCTTGGTGAGCCTTTCATATTGATCACTCTCATCCTGCATAAACTCCATCAAACCAACTTTGTTAACAAGGAATAAGAAATCATCAAGGATCCCTGCATCTCTCAAAAAGTCAGTACAAGGGAAGATAGATGCATGTGCAACACCATCATCCCCCTCATCACCAATCCTCGGTGTCATAAGATCCTCATTGTAGGATGGCCTACATCGAGCAGCTGACCTTGAAGGCCTTGTTGCTCTTGGTGCTTCCCTCTCAAAAATCTCTCCATAAGTGTGATTATGCATCTTCCTTTTCTGAAATTTTTAACAAAACCTCATAAAACATGATTTTGGAGCAACTAAATCAAAGAAACTACTATAGAAACTTGTAAGAGGGCTAGACATGCATCAAAACTAATTAATCTAAGCATAGAACAAGCATGCAAACTCACTTAACATGTCACCTACAGTATCAAAATACTCAAGACATACACAACTAAACAAAATTCTATTTGGATAAACGGAGGAGTCACATACCAGAGAGCGAATGGTCCAAATCTCAGCAACAAAGATGGGCTGAGCAAGGAGATCAAAAAACTCGAGCAAGAGCAGCAAGAACACGGGTTTGAACAATGGTGGAGTGTTTGGTCAGGAGAGAGAAAGAAATGAGAGGAAGATGGGTGAGTGGAGGGCCAGGTGACCCACACCATGCCACGGCGCGGCCCACACCCCTGCCACGCGGTGGGGTGGTGTGGAGGCATGGTGGGTCCCCTGGTCAGCTCCAGGCACTCCCACATTCCTCTTTAAAAACTAAGATTTATGGTATAATTTTCAAAAAAAATTGAAAACTTTCATTTTGCACATTTTCTGGAGAAATAAAATGTTGTTTAGTGCTTCTATGCATTTAAAACATATTTGTTAACAAGGTTGATCAAGTCTTGTCACCAAATAAATTTTATATGACATAAAAGAATTAAACCACATGAGACAATCATGTTACCTTAAATTGTATAGCAATAGATCCAATCATAATACTTTGAAATCCTTCTTGAGGTTCATAAATAGGGCAATCAATACTTCCCACTTTGATAGTTCTAAGATTGGCTATTGTATTTACTCCATATATCTTGTCCGCTTTTTGGGAAAATAAACAGTATGCTCTTTGTCATTAACATTGAAGGTTACTTTTCCTTTGTTGCAATCAATAACAGCCCCTGCAGTGTTAAGAAAAGGTCTCCCAAGAATAATAGACATATTATCATCTTCAGGCATTTCCAACACAACAAAGTCAGTTAATATTAAACAATTATTAGCCACTTGAACAGGAACATCCTCACATATGCCAACAGGAACAGCAGTAGATTTATCAGCCATTTGCAAAGATATATCAGTTGGTATCAATTTTTCTAAATAGAGTCTCTTATAAAGAGAAAAGGCATAACACTAACTCCTGCTCCTAAATCACATAGAGCAGTTCTAACATAATTATTCTTAATAGAGCATGGGATAGTTGGTATACCTGGATCTCCAAGTTTCTTTGGAACCTTACCATTGAAAGAGTAATTAGCAAGCATAGTAGAAATTTCCTCATTAGGAATTTTCCTTTTGTTAGAGACAATATCTTTCATATATTTTGAATAAGGAGGCAATTTAATAGCATCAGTCAAAGGAATTTGCAAAAACAAGGGTTTCATCCATTCACAAAATTTATTATAGTGTTCCTCTTCCTTTGATTTATGTTTCTTATTAGGAAAAGGCATTTGCTTTTGCACCCAAGGTTCTCTCTCATTACCATGCTTTTAGCAATGAAATCTTCTTTAGTATACTTTTTATTCTTAGTATGCTTTTCAGGTTCATCTTCACTCTCCTCTTTATCAGAAGCATCATTTTTATCCTTATCATTGTTATGTTCATTACCACTTTCAGTTTCAGCATCAGAGATAGATATACTATTTGGATCATTAACATGCTCATTTTCTTTAATTGATTCAGGAGATTCTTCAACATGTTTATGTTTCTTCTTCTTCTTTTTTCTTAGAAGGAGTACTAGTTTCATTAGCTAGTTGAGAATCTTGCTCAATTCTTTTAGGATGTCCTTCAGGATACAAGGGATCCTGAGTAGAAGCACCACCTCTAGTTCCTACTCCATAAGCATGTTTTTCATTTTCTCTAGAAGCATTAACTAGCAGATCTTTTTGTACCTTAGTGAGTTGATCTATTTGAGTTTGAACCATATGGAAATGTTTAATAAGCATTTTAACATCATTAGAAGTTCTTTCCACAATATCATGCAATTTACTCATAGCTCTAGAATTTTCCATCAGATGATTCTGCACTCTCATATTAAAGTTATCCTGCTTAACAATATAATTATCAAATTCATCTAAGCATTGATCAGGAGTTTTAGAATAAGGAATATCCCTATCATCAAAATGTTGGAGAGAGTGTACCTCAACTACTGATGGGTGAGGAATTGGCTTACATAATTCTTCTATTGGTGGTAGATTCTTCACATCTTCAGATTTAATACCCTTCTCTTTAAGAGATTTCTTGGCTTCTCTCATTTCTTCATCACTTAGTTCAAGAATTCCTCTCTTCTTTGGTGTGGGTATCGGGTCGGCTCAGGTATAGTCCAATCATCATGATTTTGGCTTATTTTATCCATTAATTCCTCAGCTTCATCTGGAGTTCTTTTCCTGAAAACACAACCAGCACAACTATCTAGGTATGTCCTAGATTCAACAGTTAGTCCATTATAGAATATATCAAGAAGTTCATTTTTAGCTAATTGATGTCCAGGCCGAGCTCTGAGTAAAGAACAAAACCTTGCCCAAGATTTAGGCAATTTCTCGGCTTCCAATTGTTTGAAATTAAAGATTCTCTGTAAAGCAGCATGTTGAGCACTAGCAGGAAAATATTTCTGGAAGAAAGCATTAACCAAATCCATAGGACTTTTAATGGATCCAGGAGATAAACTATTAAACCAAGTTTTAGCTTCATCTTTTAATGAGAAAGGAAATATTTTAGTAACGAAGTAACTGCGTTTCTTAGTCATCAGAAAACACACTACTTAAAGTAGAAAGAGTGTTCATATGTTCTACAGCACTTTCATTTTCAGTTCCTCGAAAAGGTTCTTTCTCAACAATAGATATATGTGACAAGTCCATAGAGAAATCATAATCTTTATCTTTTATATCAATGGGAGATGTAGCAAACTTAGCATCAGGAGACAGTTTGTAATTAACAGCACGTCTTGCAAGAAGATTTTTAATAGCACTAGCATCTTTAGAAGCATTGCATTCTTCAATAAATTCATCATCAAGTTCAACATAAGTTTCCTCGAAATCATCACTAGTATGATCTCTTAATTCAGGTGAACTAACAGGTGTAATGGGACTTTCATTAGGTGTTTCAGCATTTTCAGTTTGTTTTGACTTAGCAATTGTAGCATCTAGAAAAGGACCTAATGAACCACTCTCATCAAGCACAGTAGAAGCATCATCAAAACTTTCAGAAGTATTTTCAGATTCAGCAGAAGTAGCAGCATGTGAAGTATGTGTATGTGGTGGTGTGACAAGTTGACTTATAACAGACGGTGAATCAAGAGCAGCAGAAGTGTTCAGAGTTGTACCTCTCCTTGTAGTGGATGGCAATATGCGAACCTCTCATCACGAGGTTTACCCATGATGAATGAATTGCAGCGAACAGATCACTCTCAGGTGAGCTTATAAATAGAGCTATGCTCCCCGGCAACGGCGCCAGAAAATAGTCTTGATGACCCACAAGTATAGGGGATCGCAACAGTCTTCGAGGGAAGTAAAACCCAAATTTATTGATTCGACACAAGGGGAGCCAAAGAATATTTATAAGCCTTAACAGATGAATTGTCAGTTCAGCTGCACCTGGAAATAGACTTGCTCGACACAGTTTATCAGTAGCAACAGTTTTATAGCAGTAGCAGTAGTGAAATAATAGCAGCAGTAAAATAAAAGCAGCAGTAATAATTGAAGTAGACAGCAGGATTAAAATACTGTAGGCATAGGGATGGATGAACGGGCGTTGCATGGATAAGATAATTCATATAATAGTCAAGCGTAGGGCATTTGCAGATAGATAATAATAAAGTATCCAGGTAATAATCAATCATAGGCATGTGTTCCGTATTTAGTCGTACGTGCTCGCAATGAGAAACTTGCACAACATCTTCTGTCCTACCAGCCCGTTTGCAGCGGGGCCTCAAGGGAAACTACTGGTAATTAAGGTGCTCCTTTTAATAAAGCACCGGAGCAAAGCATTAACACTCCGTGAACACATGTGATCCTCACATTACAGCCATCCCCTCCGGTTATCCCAATTGTTGTCACTTTGGGGCCTCGGGTTCCGGACAATTATATGTGTAAACAACTTGCAGATATGATCTAAAACAATAATTATCCTCATGATTCAATAACATGTTCAGATCTGAAATCATGGCACTCGGGCCCTAAGTGTCAAGCATTAAGCATAACAAGTTGCAACAATGACATAAAGTACTAACAACGGATACTAGGCACCATGCCCTAACAATCTGATATCTATTACATGAATGATCTCATCCAATCCCTACCATCCCCTTCAGCCTACAGCGGGGATTACTCACACATGGATGGGGGAATCATGGATGGTTGATGGAGAGGCGTCGGTGATGATGATGGCGATGATCTCCTCCAATTCCCCGTCCCGGCAGGGTGCCAGAACGGAGTTTCTGATCCCCGAAATAGGGTTTTCGGTGGCGGCGGAGCTCTGGAGTGTTTCTGGAAAAAGCGTCGATCCCCTCGGGTTTTTAGGTCAAGGGGACTAAGTAGTCGAAAGGGGGACGCGAGGTGGTGACCGAGGCGGCCACACCACCCCCCGGTGCGGCCCAGCCCTGGCCGCGCGGGCCCATGGTGTGGGGCCCCGTGGCCCGCCTCCGTCTCGTCTTCTGGCTCCGTGTGTCTTCTGGAAAAATAGGAACTCCAGGATATTTTTCGGGAATTTTTCCGAAAAACCAGGGCAATTCTGCTGAAAACAACGTTAGTCCGTGTTAGTTGCATTCAAAACACACAAATTAGAGGTAAAACAACAGCAAAAGTGTTCGGGAAAGTAGATACGTTTTGGACGTATCAATAGGCGAAAGGGCGGCGGCTGGAGCGACCCGAGGGGCCCACACCCCACCACGGCGCGGTTGGAGGAGGGCCGCGCCGCCCTAGGGTGTGGCGCCCTCCTCGATCGCCTCCGTCTCTCCTTCGGACTTCGTGTACGTGTTGGAAAAATAGGAGGTCCTGTCCAGGTTTCGTCCAATTCCGAGAATATTTCCAGAACAGTTTTTCTGAAATACAAAAATAGCAGAAAACAGGAACTGGCACTGTGGCATCTTGTTAATAGGTTAGTCCCAGAAAATGTATAAAAATGCTATGAAGTGTATGTAAAACATGTAACAATTGGTATAATATCAACCTGGAACATCAGAAATTATAGATACGTTTGAGACGTATCATCTACGTTTTATAAATTTTAAGATAAATTTTTAAGTCAAGTAATAGTATTACTCTCTCCGTCCTAGTTTTATGGGCACAATCCCAAAAACAATTAGTTCCAAACTCTCGAAACAGGCTTTCGCCCCGCTTTATAAATAAAGCAACATGCCAAGCAAGTCCATACACAGTTACAAGCACAAAGAATTAGAACAGTTTGCTGGGGCAGTAGCACAAGTAAGCCCAAGAGCAAGAAGCACGGGAGGAAGGCGGGAGGGGGGGTGTGGGGGGAGGGGGCTACAACGAATAGGGGGGAGGGAAGAACAAAAGGCGAGCCCCTTCGGCGCTAGCTGGAAGATGTAAGAGAGAGGCGCCGTGCGGTCTCCACAAGTCTATCGATCATGTCATCCAGCCGCCCCCTGTCGCGCTGCCTAGACAGCGGATGCCACTGCTGCAAGAAAGCTAGAAATTTAAACATCGAGTCAGAAGCATGTCGAAGAAAGATCCGCTCAATCACCATCTTATTGCGAATCGTCCAAAGAGTCCAAGTCAACGCGGAAAACACCAACCAGAAGAGGCGTCACCCCCCTCCGGTATGGTTTGCCTGGACCTCTAGGAACTCGCCAAGGTCTGAGGCCTGCCAAGCAGGCCCAAACGCCTCATGGACGAAGTTCCAGAGGAACCTGGCAGCGGGACAGGTGAACAGGATGTGGGTTCCCGTCTCAGGGATCCCACACAAGGGGCAAAGGCCATCCCCCGGTCCTTGTCGCTTACGGACCTCCACCCCTGAAGGGAGGCGGTCCCTAAGAAGCTGCCGCACGAAGATTTTTATCTTTAAGGGTAGGGGGGCCTTCCACATCGGGGAAGCCCAAGCTCTAACTGGATTAGAGAAGAGACTCCGATATGCCGACTTCACGGAGAAAGTCCCAAAAGGCGCCAAGTGCCAAGACACGAGGTCTTGGCCACCAGGCAACGCCTCCAGAAGTAAACTCTGTAACTCCGCCCAGGCTGTGGCCTCGGCAATACCAAATGTTCGTCAGAACGAGATGTTCCAAGTCCCATCGTGCATTGCCGAGCCCACCAGCTGCAACGGGTCCGCACAAATCGCAAACAGCGACAGGAAACTATGCTGTAACGGGCTTTCATCAAGCCACGGGTCTAGCCAAAAAAGGGTGCCTTCTCCATTGCCAACGGAGAAACGAGCACCCTTCCTAATCTCATGCTTGATGGTTTGGATGGATCGCCAAAATTGAGATCCATCCCGGCGGTCACAAGAGAGAAGGGGGCGACCCTACAAGTATTTCGCTTTGATAAGTTGCAGCCATAGCCCCCCTCCTCTCTAAGTATCCGCCAAACCCATCGAAGCATGAGCGCGACGTTCATCTTACGGGACGATAAGATACCTATGCCCCCCATGTCCTTGGGGGCGCACACATCCACCCATTTGACCATGTGGTACTTCTGGCGCCCATTAGCCGCCTGCCAGAAGAAGCGCGAGAGCTCCCTGTCAAACGTGATAGGCATGCCTTCTGGGAAAATGTATACTCCCATCATGTACATAGGCAAGCTAGACAGGCAGGCGTCAATCATGACTGTTTTGCTCCCCTTGGAGGTAAACCGCCCCTGCCAAGGCTCCGCCTTGGCTATGACGCGCTGGGTAACCGGCTCTAGATCCTTAATAAGGATCCTCGAGTCACTAATAGGCATCCCAAGGTAGGTCACTAGGAAGGTGGACAACTTGCAATTCAGTTTGTCCGCTATCCTCTGTTGCTCCTCAAGGGAGTACCCCATGATCATGACTTCGCTCTTGTCGAAGTTAATCTTGAGGCCTGACATGGCCTCAAAGCAGAGGAGGAGGAACTTGAGATTAACAATGTCAAGATCCGACCCCTCCACCATGATCATGGTGTCATCCGCATACTGGAGGTGGGAGACTCCACCTCCAGGAACAAGGTGCCCAACCACACCAGAGATGTGGTCGGCCGTCTTTGCTTTATCCAAGATAGCCGCCAGGGTGTCAACGACAAGGTCAAAAGAAGGGGGGGGGGTCGGATCCCCTTGTCTCACCCCACACGATGACCTAAAGTAGGTACTAATGTCCCCATTAATGTTAATCGCCGTGTTCCCAGACATGACAATCTGCATAATCCAGCATATGAAGCGATCATCAAACCCACGACGTTTGAGGACCTGGCGGAGAAAAGCCCAGTCCAAACGATCATATGCCTTCTGGAAATCTAGCTTAAGGAAGACACCCTTAAGATGTCTAACCTTGACTTCATGAACAATCTCATGAAGTGCCAGAACTCCGTCATGGATAAATCGTCCCTTGAGAAAGGCGAACTGATGTGGGTGTGCGTGTCGCTCCACAACTGGCGCCAAGCGTGATGCACACACTTTAGCAAGCAGTCGCTGGATGACGTTGATCACCGTGATCGGTCTAAACTGACGTATCTCCGTGGCCCCTACGACTTTGGGGATCAAGGTAATAACCCCAAAGTTGATGCGAGACATAACCAGGGTCCCAGTATAGAACTCCTGGAACAATGACATAATCACCGCCTCAATAGTCTCCCAGAAATTCTGGAAGAAGGAGACATGAAGGCCATCCAGACCCGGGGCCGAGTTGGCCTTCATCCCCATAATAGCCCGACGAACCTCCTCAGGGCTGAATGGGAGCGTAAGCTCCACATTCTCGTCATCCGAGACTAAGGCCCCTAAGGGCCAGAAGTCCGCGGCCAATGCAACCCCCGTGCGTGGTCCCTCTGTAAATAGCTCCTTATAGAAGGAGTAGATGTGGTTGGAGAGATCCTGGGCCTCCTCTCATAGGAGGCCATCCGCCCATAGGCACGGGATAGAGCATCTCCGACGACGCCCGTTAGCAATGGCATGGAAGTACGCAGTATTAGCATCCCCACGGAGAATCCAGTTCTGGCGACTACGCTGTCGCCAAAATATCTTCTCGCCTTTGTAGATCTCCATGAGGGAGGTCTCCAAGGCATACCGTTGAAGCCACTCATCTGCAGTCAGGCCGACCGAGTCAGCCGCCACGTCAAGCGTCTGAATCTGGCCGAGGATGTCCGCCTTATTCTTTCGCACCTCTGCGCCTAAGTTCGCGCCCCACCCACGCATAAATTGCCGCACGACTTTAGCACAGTGCTGCCAAATGTCAACCGCATTATAAGCACGGGTAGGAGACGCGACCGCGGAGTCCCACTTCAGTCGAACCGCTTCCACAAAGCCCGGCTGCCCAAGCCAGAACTCCTCAAAATGAAAACGGTTCGGCCTCGGCGTGCCCCCCCCCCCCCCCCCTCCGGTGGAAAGGAGTAGGGGGGAATGGTCTGAGCCAATCCTAGTGACCGCACGAAGCGAGCATAAAGGAAAGGCCACTTCCCATTCTACCGACACTAAACCCGATCAAGCACACTACGGATCGGAACTGCCTGGTTGTTGGACCATGTATAGCGCACCCCAACTCATGTAATCTCTTGTAGCGCAAGATCAGCAATCCAATCGTTGAACATGCGCATCCTCGGAAGGTCCACATTATCTGAGCTCTTGTCATCAGGGGAGCGAATAAGGTTAAAATCACCCGCCACCACCACAGGGGTGGGGCATCGCTCCACCTTCGACCTGAGCTCAGCTAAGAACTCTGCAGACCTCCGGTGATCCGCGGGGCCATAGACAATAATCACCTCCCAGCGGAGGTGAGACCGTCTATGGGTGAGCGACATGGTCACAAAGAACTCCCCGCGATCCATATCCTCTACCTCAAAGGTATCCTCCTTGGCACCAAGAAGGATACCCCCTGAGTGCCCCGTCGAGGGGAGCCAATGCCACAAGAACTTGTGGCGACTAAGGCTCTCCAACTCTGAGATCAAGAAATCCTGTCGAATCGTCTCTTGCAAGCCCACAATGTCTACATCTTCGTCTCTAAGATAGTCGATTAGCTGGCGACGGCGGCCCTCCTGCCCGAACCCTCTCATGTTCCAAATAAATGTGAGGACATTCATTGGGAAACAATGTCGGGGTTGGTCCCCTTACGGGGGACCGATCGGGCCCTACCATTCCAAACTCCTGCCTCCTAGGCACAATTATATTTAGTTTCCTCTCAATTAGTGGTTGGTCGCCTCTCCCCCAACAATGTATGCAAAATTTTAGCCACAATAAATTAGTACCTTGGGTTAAAGATTTACAAATTAAGCCCTAAAAACTAGGATAGAGGGAGTACTTAGATATGTAAACAATCAATTCAAGGTATATTAGAATTGTTGACATCCAATAAAAGAGAGTAAGACTGTAATCAAGGTCAGCTAAGTTACCTCCAAAGAATGATTCAGCGGGCCATTAGAAAATCATAATATTGAAGTCAAGATAAAGCCAAGGCTTCGATCGTCGCTGGCTTGGCCCCTGAATTCGATTGTCGTGGCGTGTGCTGACGAGGGAAATGAAATGCACCGCACGACTACTGAATGAGAATCTGAATGAGACCGTGTCAATAGCCCGCGTGTTGGAGTTGGAGCATTTCATAAGTAAAAATGTGAGGAAATCGCACCAAATGATTCGACGGTGTCTTCCAAGTCCAATCCTAAATCCACCACTCTTTGCAGCACCAATCTTTGGCTGGTCGGAAGTGCGTGCAAGCCTCGAAGTAGGCGATCACGAGATCCAAGCAGCGCAGCGGCGACTGTGCGTGCAGTGCTGCTCGCCGGAAGCAAGCTGCTGCACGGATCCACCTGACATTGTCGACCGGCCGGGGCGACGGAATTGAACGGCGGGCGAGTCGGTTGGTGCCGAGCCGACGGCGTTTTCCATCGTCATTGCAGCTGCTTGCAGGCAGGGTCACAATCGACGGCGGAGATCGGATTAGAGAGGATTCGGTGATGCAACGTTGACACAAGGCTCAGGGTTTACGGCAAATCAAACCACTGCCTGCCTGCCTGCCTGTAACCTACAGTACTGAAGGTGAGCGGCGGATGGTGACCACGGTGGATTGCGATCGGTCGAGCTGGCAAGCAAAATCCGGGAATGATTTTTCTATCCCGAAGAACGACAATGATCGCACAAAATTGCACAATCATATCATGGGTACTACGTACAGACCTCCTACCGGCCAATGCATCCACCGGCCGGGCCCGTCAGTCAGTAGGTCGGCCCCACGCGTCATTCCAGCCACCCCCACTCACACTATAAACCCAGGCACGGAGCAAGGCACAGGGCACTAGCCCTTGCCGCTGTCACAAGCCAAACACGCCCAGAAAGCAATCCTCCGGAGACAGATCCCGCTCCACCTTTCCTCGCCATGGCAAGGACCCCGGCCGCCGCCGCCGTCCTCGTGGCCGCCTCGGCCATCCTCGCCCTCCTCCTCCTCGCGCGCTGCGCGGACGCCGCCGGCGAGGTCCCGCTCAGCTGGGAGCTGGGGGTCACCGGAGGAGTGGAGGAGGTGGCGGACGACGGGTACGGCTTCACCGCCGACGGCGCGGTGGTGCGCCGCGTGCTGCAGAACAACGGCTACATCAGCTACGGCGCGCTGCGGAGGGACAACGTGCCCTGCTCCGTGCGCGGCGCCTCCTACTACAACTGCCGCCAGGGCGGGCAGGCCAACCCCTACTCGCGCGGATGCTCCGCCATCACCCGCTGCCGCGGCTGACCACGCCCGTCGCGCTCCACCACCGCAAAGTACGATTCAGCGCTCTTCATGAATTGACTAGTCCCCGTCTCTCTCTTCCGAGTCCCTGTCGATTGAGATGATGTTCTCTGTCCTGATTGCTTAGTTCAATACTGCTCTGCCTTTTCTTCTTCCAAACTGTCGTGCTAGCGAATTCCAAAATCCTGGTGTCAAAGAGGTCATGTAAATCGAGTTCCAAGTCGTGTATAAACCCATGGATGATGATTGATTTCTTTTATGACCGTGCTGTGCTTGTTGATTCGGGTGATTTCATTTCCAAGGGGATCCAGCCAACGCACACTCTTGGCTTGGCCGGCTGCTTATTTTTCGGTCTGAATAATTACCCTAGCTGCTGCCTAGAATAACGATTCTTTGCTTGCTTTGTTTCCCTTGCGTGCGTGCCGGCCATCACCAGCCGGCCAAAGGAATTCCTCGGACAAAGACAAAGTCAACTAGAGTATCGCTCTCGAGGCTAGAAAATGCAGTATATTACTACTAGTATAAATAATGGTTGTGGGAGGGAGATTGCTCCCCGTTTCTGTTTAAAATCAAACCTTGTTCATGGTTAATGATTCAAGTCGTGACGATTTAACAACCTGACCACCGGATTGCTCAGCATTTTGATTAGTAGCTGAGATTTGGTGGAATTTAGCAAGCTCTACTTGTACGTAACAAATTGTCAAATTTGCTGCTCAGCCTTCTTGATGAATGTGTGTACTCACTAGCTTGTCTTTTGATTTCGTCAAAAGACAAGCAGTATCCCTCAAATTCTCCTCCTATTCACCTGCTAGTCCGGCACACCACATGGTTGCATTGATAACCGGAGAGCAAAGGCTCGGTGAAGAGAAGAAATTTCTCGCTTCACGCACTTCACGTGTACTAATCTCAACGCAAATTACCATATCTAACAACACCGTTTCTTCCAATTCTCCATACCACCAGACAACGAGTACCCTTTTGTACAGGAACGGAGGACGGGTATAGTAGTAGTACAGCGAAGACTTTAGCTACCACAACCAATCCACGCCAGCCGGCATGGCATAATTAGTGGCCAAGAACTGGTCAGCAGCTTAATGGCGCCGTTAGCTGGGACGAACCATCGCTTTATTCTCCGGCGTCAGACTCAGACGTGACACGGAATATAGAATACGGCCGGCTTTATTGCGGGAATAGACTAGTGCGGGGCGTCGTTGGTGGCCAACTGGAAGTAATCATCATCAGAGCGCGGAGTCGGTACCCAGACACGGATTGGAAATTGGAATGCGTCTCCAAAGATTGATCGGTCACCAAACTCACCATTCGACCGTTCGAGGAGGGAACTCTAATTTGCAACTAGTTGCACCCGCAACTCATTCTCGGATACCCCACTTTGAAGTTTTCAAAAATCGCAAAATAAATCATGCACATAGATTATGTTGAATCTTATGCACCCAAAAAAATTCATCTAAAAATATGATCACCTGCGACCTGTGCAAAAATGACAAATGAAAGTTTGAATAGTAGTGACACTATTCAAAATTTCATTTGTCTTTTTAGCACAGGCGACGTATGATCATATTTTTGGATGAAATTTTCTGGGTGTAGAAGATTCAACATAATCAATGTGCATGATTTATTTCGTAATTTTTGAAAACTTCGAAATGGGGTATCCGAAAATGGGTTGCACCCGCAACTAGCGTTCGAGGAAATGTAGCTTCAGAAAATTAGCTTTTCTTTTTCTTTCACGATCAAGGAAATTAGCATTTCATCACAACTTTTACATCTGTGTGTGTCTGTGTGTGTGTCTAAGAAACTTGTATTGTTTTAACACAGCGCCTTCAGGAGAGAGCCGCTGAAAAACCTTTCTTGTTTTCTTGCTACTAGTATTTGCTCCAACGTCGCTTTCGTGCTCGGCGGTGAATGTCGTGATATCCATTCCCGGAGAAACACGACTTTTCTTTGGGACGTTGGTTAGTTGTGGGATTTGCCCGGCGAGCTGTCCATTCCTCTTCAGGATTGTGTGTTCAACAGTGATACATTCAGTTCGAGACAATGACCTACCCTCACGAGTTAGCATGTGTCATGCAGCGGACCTATTCTAAGCTCCAAAATCTTATCACACGCTATGTGTGAAATTGGTGATTGATGCATACAGATCAACACAGAAGCGATGCCATCCTGCCAAGTGCCAAACCACCTCCACATCTAGAACAAATGAACTTCCTGGTGAGCAGGGTACTTCAGCAGGTTTTCGAAGCAACTTTCTGCTTGATTCATGAGTTCAAAACCTCTAGCCAACTCATCCCTACGGACACCAGAAGCACACATGTTTAACTTACAATGTTGCCAAAACTTGAAATATGTGTATTCATGTGCAATTGATTGCAAAAAAGAGAAAATATCTAGTATGAGACAAACATCATAAATTCGACAAGTTGCAATAAAAGGGTGGTACATACACTTTCAGAGAAATGACAATTTGCAGGTAAAAGTGAATTTAATACAAGCACTAACCTTTACCACACTGAGGGCACCCAATTATATTGCTATAGTTTTAACATAGGTCCACTCTAATTATGAGTTTTGCCGACATTGTTCGGATTTTCTCATGTCGGTCCTTGAACCATCTCATGTATCCTCATTGAGATTCCCACAAGGATGTGCAGATTAAGAGAATAGATAGCACGGAGACTTCCTCAGCTGATGTTTGCCTTTTAGGAGCCCTGGTACTAGAGAACTAACGCCGCGTCGTTCGCTGCGACCTGTGGGTGACTTGGGGGAGTAGGGTTCCGCGACGTGTCCCTCTCCGCGCCATCTCCCTCACCGACGCCGCAAGCCAACCCCGGCGGTTGTGGGCTCTCCCTGTATCCTTCTCCTCTAACTCTAAGTGTGGCTCCCGTGGTTTCCTGGTATGCGATTTCGTTGGCATGAATCTGGGCTTCTTCGCGGCATCGGAGGTTGTTCTGGCCATGGAGGCACAATGTCTCCCCCTCGACGGTGAGCTTGAAGCTATCGGTTTTCATTTCTTGTTGTCCAAATTCAGCTCGGCTGTCCATCGTCGATCCAACGACCTAGAGTGGTTGTTACCGCTTTGCGTGCCTGGGGCTTCTATGGACCGTCGATCTCCATCTGGATGGCAAGCGTTCCTCCAAACGTCGATGTAGAAGAAACCATGCTTTTGAGCTTTTTTGCTTCCTAATCTGATCCTTGTAATAGGCATCTCTCTTTGTTTTGGGTTAAACCCTAGCCGCCATGTTCTGGTAGGCAATAACTCTCCTTTGTAATCGTGTATCTGACATTGAATCCTTCCTCCGGAAGTGGATGAGTAAACCTAATGTTCTCTGAATCTCTGAATTTTCCTTTTAGCTACTGTCTTATTCCTAGTCATAGCTTAACTACTGGTATCAGAAGCCCGTGAATTCCTCGGCGGCGAATGGATCTTGCTGCACAGTGGAGTTGCGCTCTCTCGCCTCCACCCTCACTCTTGATCCCGACGGTGGCGTTGAGTTGTCTGGTGGCGGCGGCGGTAAAATTCAGATACAGTCCAGGCGAGTAAGCTGGTTGCTGAAGAACACCTCTTCAGCGGTAAAATCCCACCCTTCCCTCCATGTTCCGTGTATCTTTGGTGGCGAGGAGGCGCTGGCGGCGGCGAACGGCAACTGTAGAATAAAGGTGGTGAAGTCTGGTTTCCCGTTTCTGCAGGTGTAAAATTCCCCCTTCCCTTTCTTGCTCATTAGCGACGATACCTTGTTCCGGTGCGATGGCGAAAACAATGGATTCCTCTTCAGAAAACACAGGTTTACGTGAGATGAAATCACTTCTTCTTGATGTGCAAACGCTGCAGAAACAATGTGAAGAGGACAAGCAAGAATTTACATCCTTTTCTGAAAAAGTACATCAGAATTTTGTGAGTATTCATGAATACTTCACAAACATTCAAGCAAACTTTTGAGAAGTTACTTGTTGCGGCACCAGCTACAGCACTGCCACAACCTCCTGCTACACCACCCCAGGGCACCTGTAGCAGCAGAATCGCCAGCACCATAAAGCAACAACCATGTTGTGCAACAACCATGTTGTGCAACAACTACCTCGCACTACTGTGCAACCAATTGGCACTGCTATTTTGTACGATCCCTTAGGGCGTGAAGTGAATCTGGATGGTACAGTGAAAGAGCCTTACGGGCACCCAAATTACAATGTCCCTTGTACCATGGCACAACAGCAACATGCACAGAATTTGATTTTTAAGATGATTAGTTTGATATGAACAATAGAAAGGGTTTTGGAAAGTTCAGAGTTGCCGAACAGCAAGAACTGAGAAGGTTGCAACCAGTGGTCAAGCCTGCTAAGTTAAATATCCCTGAATTTGATGCAGATGATGCTGATTCTTGGATACAAACCATTGAACGATATTTTGAATTGGCTAGGAGGACACCCCTTGATCAGAGAACTGAAGTTAGTTGTCACTTACCTGAAAGGACCTGCCGTGTCGTGGTGGAGATGCACTGGATTCTCAACCAATACTACTGAATGGCACCGATTCACTAGATATCTGACTGACAGATTCTTTGAGTCTTCTATCTGTGACAATGTTGAGAACTTTAATCAGCTCACACAAACTGGAACTATGGGTCAATATATATAGGAGTCTGAAAAGGCATTGAATTTGATGAGATGAGACAACCCCAGCTTGCCGGATGACTATTACATGAACAACTTTATATCAGGGTTGAATGTATACATCCAAAGTCACTTGCAATGTCTGAAATCCACAACAATGCTTGATGAAATGTGGTATGCTAGGATGACGGAGCAAGCACGCTATGCAAGAAAACCTTTTCACCAACAAGCTCAACCTACAGTTAGGCGACAAATATTTTTGAAAATCCTCCGAATGTAGAACAGAGATGGGAGGAGGAGGAGCACCTTCTCCTTGCGCGGATGCGCTCGAGCTGCCGGCCATGGTGGACGACGGCGGTGGTGGTAGAGTGTAGCAGTGGCGGCGGTGGCAGAGCTTCCCGTGACGCTGCGCTTGACCTAGATCGGGTCGGGTATGTCGGTGGGGTGGTGGCGCACGATCAACCTCGTGAGTTGTGCTGCCGGCCCCCCACCTCTCTATATAGCGCAGGCCAACAGGGGCCCACCAACCATGGATTGGTTGGGCGCCCCCGATCAGGGCGCGAGGATCAGGGTCGTTGACCGTTGGGCGCGCACGGGTAGGAGATCAACCTAACATTCCCCCTTGATCTCAACTTTTACTTTTAACTATGTATTTTTTTCTTTACTTGTTTCATCACAGATTAATACATAGAGCATGTTTCATCGTCACAGCTCAATTGCCGATAAAATCAGACAGCTACAATATATCTCTTTGTTTTGAAACAATTTTTGTTCCTTTTGGGCCTCTCATGATCCAGGAATCATAGACTTTCCATTAAAACCATGCCGGCTACGTGTTCCATGAACACGCTGGGGGTAAGCCTTTCGTAAGCGGATCCACAAGCATATTCTTTGTCCTTATATGCTCGAGACTTATAGTTTGACCCTGGATTTTATCTTTCACAACATAATACTTTATCTCTATTGGTTTGGTAGCATTACTTGACTTGTTGTTGTGAGCATATGATGGTCCCGAAGAGCAAGGCCTTGATACCTGCAAAAGTAAACGGGATTAGGTTGAAACTCCAAGTGCAGAGTGTATAGTAAGTGGAAGACAGTTTTCCCCACGAGGGGTGACTCGAGCGTTTAATATCGAACTCTCGGGGAATCTGAAGTGGTAGATTTATCTTCTTATCCTTCTTTTGGTTACCTACAAAACAAGTTAGATGTTTTGGTCCTCAACCTCACCTGTGGTTGTCAAGCACAAGGTGTAAGAATGATATCAGGATAGTTATGCAATGCAAACAAGAAATAAATATGCAATGATGGTGGATGCAATGATAAATGATATTTTTGGGTTTTTGAATGATGTATGCAAGATGAAAATATTTTTGTATTTTCGGATTTAATGATGGTTGAAAATAGAAAAGTGATATATGGTGTTGGAAAGGTGTTTCTTATGATTAAAAATAGACTGGGGTTCATGGTTTCACAAATGCACTCTCTCTTTATAAAGTGGTAGACAATGGAACACACACAGTTAACATATGAGATTGCAACACAGGGTTTGATAACAAGTTACTTAGATATATGGGCATCACGTCCTAACATAAAGATCTTTTGGTTATTAACCTCTCTTATACTCCACCAAGATGCGAACTAAATCATAACACCTCAGTAATTAAGATAACTCAGAGTATAGCATTAAGTATCATGACACGAAGTGAAAATAAGAACATGCTAGATCTAGTCATGGAGTAGTGGCAATGGTCACGCCCACATCCCCGGTAGCATGGTATTTTAGTTTATCCCTAGTGAGGCAACAAAGTAAGGTAAAGATACCAAAATGGATCGCAGAACTTTCTCTCACGTTCACTGCACTAGCCACCCCCCGTTACTCCAACTAATGCACACGTTCCCCCACACACGCTCTCATAAACATGCTTGATCAAAACAAGTAGACAAGAACGGGTACATAATATGCATCTATACTCATAACTGAAACAAACATTGCAATCTCAAACATATATTAACTCATAAAGATCCACCACAAAGGTATTACAACGGTGACCGTAATCATGTTCAGCAGCTCATACGGTGCTAATTAGTGAAGCTCAAGAGAGGAGATACATAAGTTACTTCCACAAACCCATAGTCCAGAGGTGGACTACTCCCTCTTCATCATGGAGACGGTGGAGAAGTCGATGGAGAAGATGGAGACCACGCCGGCAGCGCCCCGCCGGAGTTTTCCCCCTTCAATCTGCAGCTCCTGATCTCCGTTTCGGTGTTTCTGTGTTTGTGCGGCGCCTCCTTTCGCGAAACGCCAGGGGGACCTTTTTTATAGGCGTTTTTAGGTCAAGACGGAGTCGGTGGACGAAAGATCGACGGCCACGGAGCTCCGAGGGGAAAAGAGCTGGGCCCACGTGGCCAGGTATAGTAGGCCGCGTGGGACCCTCCCATTTCCAGCCTGTTGGGCTTCTGGTCTTCAATTTAAGCCCACTGCGTTCGTCTCGAAAATTCTGAACCGTGCTCTTTGGCCTTGCCCTTTTTGGAGTCCCGAAGCTCCCGGAAAGTCTGAAACACTAAAAAAGACGTTTTCTGGAAAAACAGGGTTAATTCCAAATAAATGGGAAAACTATGAAATATTCCCAAAATCATTATAGAACATTGATAAAACCCTTATATGATGCAAATATGATTGGAATATGAGTAAATAAAGTGCAAAGTTAATGTATGCATTTTACATGCATCAGCATAGAATACTGCGGGCTGGTTGTCACAGTACATCTTTAGTGGTTTGTCAATACAATCTACCACTTTCAAGTCGGGTATAAATTTTTTAACCATATCACCTGCCCTGTGGCCTCATAAGCTGCTATAAATTCTGCATACATCGTGGACGATGCAACTATTGACTGTTTGGAGCTTCTCCACGAAATAGCCCCTCCAGCGAGAGTGAACACGTATCCTGACGTGGATTTTCTATCATCTCTGTCTCCCGCAAAATCTGCGTCTGAATACCCTCTTATCTCTAGGGAATCAGATCTTCTGTATGTTAGCATGAGGTCCTTTGTGCCTTGCGCATAACGCAATGCTTTCTTTGCCATTTCCAGTGCTCTGGGCCTGGATTCTCTTGATATCTACCGAGTACTCCGGTGATAAAAGCTAAGTCAGGGCGAGTGCACACTTGTGCATACTGTAAGCTTCCAACAGCCGAAGCATATGGTATTCCTTTCATTTGATCGATCTCGTACTGGTTCTTGGGACATTGGAATTTCCCAAAACTGTCGCCCTTGACTATAGGTGCAGGTGTGGCACTACTCTTATGCATATTATACTTTTTAAGAACCTTTTCAAAATATGCCTTCTGCGATAGTCCTAAACTCCATTTTTCCTATCTCGGTGAATTTCTATGCCCAAAACATATGATGCTTCACCAAGATCTTTCATATCAAAATTTGAGGATAAGTACTTCTTTGTTTCTTGTAGTAGACTAACATCACTGCTAGCAAGCAAGATATCATCCACATACAAGATTAGGAAAATATATTTCCCATTTTTAAACTTTGCATAAATGCAGTTATCCTCAACATTCTCTTTAAATCCAAAACTTTTAATTGTCTCATTAAACTTTAGATACCACTGTCTAGAGGCTTGCTTTAATCCATAAATGGATTTCTTCAGGCGGCATCCCATATCTTCCTTGCCTTCCATGATAAAACCCTTGGGTTGTTTCATGTAAACATTTTCTTTTAAATCCCCGTTTAGAAATGCCGTCTTTACATCCATTTGATGTAGCTCTAAATCAAAATGTGCAACTAGTGCCATTATGATTCTGAAGGAATCCTTACATGAGACTGGGAAAATGTCTCATTGTAATCTACCCCTTCTCTTTGTGTAAATCCTTTTGCCACAAGTCGTGCTTTATACTTTTCTACATTCCTTTTGAGTCATACTTAGTTTTGTATACCCATTTGCAGCCTACTGTTTTGGCTCCTTTAGGAATATCTTCTAAGTCCCAAACATCGTTGGAACTCATCGATTTCATCTCTTCTTCCATTGCCTCCACCCACTTCGATGAGTGAGGGCTTCTCATGGCTTCTTCATATGAAGTGGGATCATTTCCATATGACTATTTCTGTATTATAAACTTTATAATCAGTAGAAATAGCTGATCTTTTAGCTCTTTTAGACCTTCTAGGGCCTCATTTTCTAAAAGTGGCTGCTGCACCTCCCTTTCATGCTCAACAACGGGTTCAGTCGGCTCCTGACGGACAGGTTCCGGATCTTCACCCATAGTTGTCACGGGTGGAGTTACAACAGGTGCTTGCACCTCAACCTCAGGAATTGTCGGTGCAGGTACAACAGGTAGTGCGAAAAATGGCTCCTGAATCATCGGAAAAGGTGCACACACCCTCTTCTCCTCAAGATCAATTTTCCGAGCTACCATGCTCCCCCTCATCATTTCGTCCTCTAAGAAGACTGCATGTCTCGTTTCTACAAACTTTGTGTATCTGTCTGAACAGTAGAAACGAAAACCTTTTGATCTTCAGGATAGCCAATGAAGTGGCAACTGACTGTTTTGGGATCTAACTTTGCAATATTTGGATTAAATATTTGGCCTCAGCTGGGCTCCCCCACACCCTGAAGTGTTGTAGAGAGGGTACTCTTCCTGTCCACAACTCGTACGGTGTTTTGGGCACCGACTTGCTTGGTACTCTATTGAGAATGTGATGGCGGTTTTAAGCGCCTCCATCCATAATCCCAATGGCAAGGTGGAGTAACTCATCATGCTGCGCACCATATCCATAAGTGTACGGTTACGCCTTTCAGCTACTCCATTTTGCTGAGGGTCGCCCGGCATTGTATACTGGGCCACTATGCCAGTCTCCTGTAAGAACCTCGCAAAAGGTCCAGGGACTTGGCCATATGGAGTGTGCCGACCGTAGTACTCCCCCCACGGTCAGATCTCACTATCTTTATTCTTTTATCATGCTGATTTTCTACTTCAGCTTTGAATATCTTAAATTTATCCAACGCTTCAGACTTTTCTTTGATTGGATAAATATAACCATATCGGGAGTAATCATCTGTGAATGTTATAAACGAGTCATAGCCATCCACACTTTTCACAGGAAATGGTCCACAAATGTCAGTGTGAATGATTTCTAGTGTTCCTGTACTTCGGTTTGCACCCTTTTTGATTTGTTTTACGTACTTTCCTTTAATGCAATCTATGCATTGTTCTAAGTCTGAGAACTCTAATGGAGGAAGAATTTCATTTTTAACTAGACTTTCTATTCTCCCCCTCGAAATATGGCCCAAACGACAGTGCCATAATTTCGATGAGTCATGAGTTCTCTTTCTTTTCTTTTGTTCTTTATCCGGGCGGAAACATGCTCATTCACTTACACACAGAATACACTTTTTCACGTAGGGATAATAAATAAAGCTCATTGTGAAGTAAAGCAACACCCACATGAGATTATTACACCATATGGCACACTTGCCATGTCCAAAATAACATTCATAATTATCTTTGTCCAAACGTGAAACACTAATCAAGTTTCTGTGTAATGAAGGAACATATAAAACATCTCTAAGCAGAATCGTGAATCCATCAGCTAACTCCAGGAGATGTCGCCGACAGCTTCAACGTCTGCTTGAACTCCATTTGCAACTTCAATGCATCTTTCGCTTTTTGCGTAGTCCGCGTCGAATGGAATCCCTGTAATGAATTTGCAACATGAACAGTTGCACCTGAGTCAATCCACCAAGTAGATTTCGAAAACTGTGTATACAAGGATTCATTTACAAAGGAAACAATGTTGTTACCTTCTTTGCCATTATGGACTTTAGCCAACAGGGCAATCTTTCTTGTAATGCCCAGTCTTCTTACAGTGGAGACATGTATCTTTGTCCACTGGAAGAGACTTCTGCTGATGCTGATAATGCGTGGGAGCTTTTCCATGTGGCTTTGAAGGGGAACCATTGCTACTTTGATTGTAGTTCTTTTTCTTATTATCCTTCACATAGTTCAGAGAACCACCATGTGAAGCTTTAAGTCTTTCCTCTTCTTGCACACACATGGCTATTGTCTTTTCAATGTCCCATTTTTCAGGCGACATGTTGTAGTTGACAACAAAAGTGTCAAACTGACTTGGCAGTGAAGCCATAACCAGGTGAACAAGGAGTGCAGGCTTGAGCTCCAAATCATCGTCCATGGGCTTAAGCTTAGCTGCCATGTTGCTCATCCTGAGGATGTGCTCTCTTATGCCATGTCCACCTCCTGTGTACTTTTCTGTCACCAGCTGCTTTAGCAACTGGGTAGCATATATCTTTGAAGAACCAGTGAACTGGCTCTTTATCTTTTCAAGAAACTCCCTTACGGAAGCACACTCTGCAATTGAGCCCACAATAGCGTGCTCAATTGTGTTCTTTATGAAAGCCATGCACTTTTTGTTGGCGGTGAGCCACTTTTTGTTTTCGAGGGTATATGACATCTCCAATGGAGCATAATCCCTCCTCTTTTTATCCCAAGCACTATCATCATCTTTTTCATCTCTGACTGGCTCTGTAGGTTTGATGGCTGTGGAGTGTCCACAACCCAGTCCACCTCAGCACAAACAAAAGCCAAGTCGACCTTCTTTCTCCATTCAGTGTAGTTGTCACCTCTGAGGGTTGGAACATCCTTGATGCAGCTCATCAAGTAGTACCCTCCTGAAAACCACAATGAAGTGAGATCATAACAACAATTGCATGCAATAATCCAACGTTGGTCAAAATTAAAACATACAACTGTTTGTGCAATTAAAACTATATCACCGTTGGGCAGAAAATAGCAACAAAAGCACATATAACAATAATAAATCATGATTATGTTATTAACAACGTTGGTCATAAAATAACGAATCATAATCAATTTATTAATCACTTTAACATGCTCTTAAAATTTAATTGTCACTTTAGTTCTATTTTACCTTTTAAAAGAGCACTTTTATTTATTTGCAGCGGAAAACATGAATAAAAAATTCATGAACTTTATACTTTTCAGAAGTATTTCTGTAACTTTTCTGTTTCCTAAACAAAACTTTCGTTGGGCAATTTTGAATATGAAACAAACTGAATAAAAATGCTCAAAACAAAATTGAACAATAAACAAATAAAACTCTGGAAAAACTGTGTTGTGTGGCCCGTGGTCATCTGCCGCCCGCGGCGACGCTTACGCGGACCACGGCGGCCCACGTCCCGTTTTCTTTCGGCCCACTGGCCCGTGGCAAGCTAGGGTTTGCCCGCGGCGCATCCTGGCCGTCCGTTTCATCGGACGGACCAGCGCCATTCTCGCTGGATCAAAACCGGCGACACCGGCCGACCCCGAAAACCCTAATCCTCATTTCCCTTTTCTCCTCTCTCGCTCGCTCCCGCGCGCCGGCGGCCGCCCGTGGAGGAAAAACTCCACGGCGGCGCAGGCACGCCGGTGGCCGGCGACGGCTGCGTTCGGCTTCTCTCCCTTCCCCGCTTTCTCTCCCTCCCCGCGCGCGCTAGGGTTAGGGTTTCTTTCCCTCTCTCTCTCCCGCTCGTCAACAGACGCTGACGGCTGCCGGAGCTTGCCGACGAGAGGAGGGTGGTGGCGCCGTTGCCAGCCCTTCGCCGGTCGCGCGTTCGCCTTGCGGTGAGCGCGCCGTCGTCGAATGGTTTGGCCGCGGTGCCCTTTTCCCCTTGCGGGGTTGAGTTCTTCGTCTCGATGCCTCGGCTCGCCGATGCGCATCAGGATCGAGAGGAACGGCGTGGCCTTGATGGCGGCGCTCTTTGCCGGCGAGCCCGAGGGCCTCCGGTGAGTTCTTTTCCCCTTTTGCTTGGGTTAGGTTTAGGGTTCCTTTGGGAAAAAAATCATCTTTCTTTATCTTCTAACACGAGTAAGATCTAGAACGCTAGGTGGCTCTGATACCATTGTTACATCCGTTGGATCACCTAGGCTAGATCGAAAACGTGTAGAACAGAGAGATGTGAGGAGGAGGAGCACCTTCTCCTTGCGCGGATGCGCTCAAGCTGTCGGCCATGGTGGACGGCGGCGGTGGTGGTAGAGTGTAGCAATGGCGGCGGTGGCGGAGCTTCCCGTGACGCTGCGCTTGACCTAGATCGGGTCGGGTATGTCGGTGGGGTGGTGGCGCACGATCAACCTCGTGAGTTGTGCTGCCGGCCCCCACCTCTCTATATAGCGCAGGCCAACAGGGGCCCACCAACCATGGATTGGTTGGGCGCCCCGATCAGGGCGCGAGGATCAGGGTCGTGCGACCGTTGGGCGCGCACGGGTAGAAGATCAACCTAACACTTCCCAACATAATACAGCAAACAAAATTGAAGAAGATTCGTTACAAATGCAAGGAACCCCGGTTCCACATAAGGCAATGTGCAAATTTGGCACACAAGCTCAAATACAATCTATGTTACAACAAGCAAAAAGTCTATTTTAAACCCTGAATTCATAGAGGTCCGGCGAATCGAACCTTGAAGTCGAAATCCCTGTCGTTCACACCCTGAATCCCGGTCTAAATTAAACCTTGAACCTGTTTGTCAAATAAACGAAAAAAAAATCTAAATTAGTACTCTAGCTGACAACATTGACCCACATGTCAGATTCATCTTCTTCCCAGATCTTTATAATCTAATTTGAGCGGCCGACGACGCATACAGAAATCTCGGTGGCAGCAGCAGCGCTGGCCGGACCTGCACACCACGCACATGTGCCTGCTCGTTGGCCATCCGGTTGTCGCTCGCCGTCCCGCTCGGCCACGTCCCTACGCCCGCACGCCTGCTAGCCACGCTCGCCGGCGCCGGGGTCAGGCCTACTCGTCAATCATCCCCCTCGGCCAGCCGCGTCGCCGCGGTCACTTGCCGTCCCATTCGTGGCTAGCTGCGCGTACGTACTGCTTCTAGCTAGATGGGCTGGTTACTGGTGAGTGTTCGTGCTAGCTAGAGCTAGCTGCACTGCACGTCCGTACTGCTGCTTGCATCGTCGGTGACTACTGGTCCGTCGAGAAAGAGAAACATATCGGCCAGCACGTCTGCGCGGAGGCGACGGATCGGGATGGATTTGGATTTGGAATCGAATAAAAGAAAGAAATTGGGGAGTGGGAGGAAGAAGATAAATATGACATCTGGACCCCACAATAAGTGAGAGTAATTTGTAATCCCGGTCGGAATTTTTGCTTTCTCAGTGCACCCCACAAATCCAATCCAGGGTTCGATTTAGACCGGGATTAAATAGTTCATGGTGCGAACGACAGGGATTTTGATTTTAGGTTTCGACTCGCCGGACATTTATGAATTTAGGGTTTAAAATAGATTTTTTCCTTACAACAAGCTGATGATGAGGCAGAAATTATATATGTCAATGAATATGACAATGATTCTGATGAAGATAAGCATCTGCCCAATAAAGATGAAACGTTGAAATTATCAATGCATGCTGTGAAGAGTATGGGATCTGAAAACTAGACTTTCACCCTTACAACTTAGTTGGGAAATGTTATGGCGACAATGTTAATTGATTCTGGTAGCACAAGAACGTTCATGTATCCAGAGCTAGCAAGGAAGGTTAATTGCAAAATGGTACCAAACAAGTAGATAAAAGTAATGGTGGCAAATGGTATCACGCTGATAAATGCAGTTCCTAGAAGCCAATACGGAGATATATTTGAGGAGCCAATAACATTGCCACCTAGAAGAATTTGTGACCACTCAATACCACTTGTACCTGACGTAAATTAGAGATCGTACAGGTTTCCTCACCACCAAAAGAATGCTATGGAGCAAATAATTACTAAAATGCTAAAGCAAAATGATGAGGATCAACCTGATCCAAAGGGTTTTTAGGTCCGATCTTTCGCGGCGAACCAAGAAATAACAAAAGATAACTTCAATCGTGATACGCAACATAGATCCTTACGAATCAGCAATCACAGAGGTTTTTGGACAGCTTCCTTAAAACTCTATACGGGTATCGACCCTCGAAAACACATCGTGTTCAATCTTTAACCATAACCTAAGTATTACATGACCGCACCTGGATCCTATATAACTAAATAGATCACCCCACTAACTCATTTCTCTACACATGCAGCTATGCCACATCATCATTTGTTTTTTGAATTATTAATCCGAATATTTTAGCTATTGTAATCAGTTAGTTCACCCTTTTTTTTAGCTGATCCTGAAGCCACCTAATCCCGAAATGGTACGTACGTGAGGTATGAGAGCAGGCGATCGTGAGGCGATCCACAAAACCCATCTAGGTTCCGTCTCCCTCGCCGGCGACGCCGCTGATCCGCTCCGTCTCCGGTGGCCTTAGGGCCTTGGAGGTAGGGGTGTAAACGGATCGGATCAGATCGGATTTTACCTCTACCATATCCTTTACCATATTTTTTTTCTCGGATTCGGATCGGATCGGATAATGAACGGTTGTGGATTCGGGGGCGGATAGATATAATCACGGATTCGGAACGGAAACGGAGCGGATTCGGGGCGGAAAGAAAATTAGTCGGATCGGTATGCGCAATGTATATCATCAAGCCACATAACCAAAAATAATAGCTCAACAACATAATAATCTAACAAAGTTATACTCCATAGTATGTAGAATGACCATGCAAGGGAGTCGTTGTTCAACAAATGAGCTCCACAACTCACTAAATACAAATTGTGCTCTATTAGTTTAGACATTTCGGTAGAAAATCGGATTATTCGGATTATAACCATCGGATAATCCTAACTAATATTCGGATAATACATATTCGGATGCTATTTTTCATACCATATCCTATACCGTATCCGGGTGTTCAGTTCGGAATCGGATATCCTTATCCGGCAAATTCTTCGGAACCGGATATGGATTCTTTAAAATGGATTCGGCGACGGATTCGGTGCGGAAATTATCCTATCCGTTTACACCTCTACTTGGAGGCATGGCGGATCACGGTCTCTCACCGGCGGGAGGGTTTTTCGTCCTTTGTTTAGGTTTTTTCAGTGTCTTCTTCGAGATGTTGAGGCGGCGGCTATATCTTGAAGTCAGAATAAGGTCCTCTCCGTCCTATCCTCGCTCCGATGGTGTGCCTAGTGCCAGCGGAGGGCGCGTGGAGGCGTGTGTCCGGCGGATCTCCTGGCATCCAGTCCGTTTTTGTGCTCGTCCGTGCTGTTGCAGGTCTGGTTCTTTCGATTTATGGTTGTCATCATTGGCGATGGTTACTGCTCTTATGCGCTGGTCCCTCGGGGCCTTAGAACGACGACTTCCCGTCTATCTAATACAACAAGCTCTACTACGACAAACTTTACCCGACTCCGGTGAGGGAGGGGTGAGGACGGCGGCGCGCCTTCGGCTCGCTTCAGTGTTTATAGTCATCGCTAGGTGGTCCGAAGACCTATTTGTAATTTTTACTTGTACGATTTGTTGTACCTTTGTTGATGATCAATAAATTGGTTGGCCTTTTCGCAAAAAAAATTAGTTCACCTTTTTTTTAACCTTAGTTCAGCCTCTTTTTTCCACGTACTGTAATTGTTAGTGGAGTCGTCTCACCTCCCCACCAAGCACCAACCCACCCCGTACTAATTCGCCGCTTCATCTCCACACCACGTTCTCGAGACCGCTCCTTTCCCTCCCTAGGATGGGCCAGTATTTATCCAACCGTGCATGTACCAATGCAGCTGCCACCAAAAGCCAAGGCGTCATATCTCCTGAAACGGTAAGCTGTTGCTTCATGATCGACTCATGGCAATGGTGTTCTTTCTCCTCCACCTGATCGTCCCTCTCGCGGCTGTATGTTATATCGTAGTACACGCTATGGAGCACGGCGATGTCTTAAGTACAAAATATTCGATATTGCATTTCAGGAGCACCAAGATGACATATTTCCACTGGACATTACGTCTGCGAGAAGGCGACGCGCGACTCCTCCCTTCTTCTTCCCCCAACCCTAGCCCACCTGGGCCCGCGCCGCCGGCCGGCCGTGCCGCCTCCTCCCCTCCTCCTCCCCATCCCTCGCCGCGTCCACGCAGCCCCCGCGGCGGCCGGCGCGGCTCCCCAGCTCCCTCCTCCCGAGCCCCTCCCTGCCTATCCCCTCCCGCCGCCGTCGGCGTGCGCCGCCGAGAGCTGCTCGGGCGTGGCCGGTGGCGGCGGCTGTCCTCTCCCCGCGCACCTTGGAGGCCTCGTGGGGCGGCTCTCCTCCGGCGGCGGCGGCCCGGCTTCGGTCGGGGGTAGCAGGACGGCGGCGGCGCGAGCTTGCAGTGGGGCGGCGCGGTGCTGCGGAGGGCGGCGTGCAGCGGAGACCGCCGGTCGGCCCATGCGATCCAGACTGGGCCCGTCGGGCCCCATCTAGGTCAGGGCGGGCCGGCTTGACCTACGGTGCGTTTTGCTGATGAAGGGGAGGTGGAGGATGCAGGTGCAGCGGCAATGCCGGCCGACCTAGTTGCAGCGAGACGGCGAGCTTCATGGGCCCATAGGACTGGTATGCCCCCGTGGGGGCTTTACGGGCCCGCTGGGCTCGGCCGAACCTGACAGGGACTGGTGTGCTCTGCTGTCGTGTCCGGTCAACTACCGTTCTTGGCGGTGGAGGTTTTTCCCTCCCGCTCGACCACGGTACTGCTGACCCCGGTTCATTCTCCTCACCTTCGTCTTGCAGACCGCGTGATGGCTACTTCGATGAGACGATGACGGTGGCTTCAGATTTGTTTGCGCATGGTGGTGGGCGGCTAGTCTGCTGGTGTCGAGGCTCGTCCTCGCGGGGCTCCTGTGCTACGGATCGACCGGTTTGTGGATGGGGTTTTTTCGGGAGAAATCCTTGTTGGTTCGTCTGACACCGACGCGGTGCCGCCTCCGGGTGGCATCTTCCTTCCTGAAGGACGTCGTGGCTACCTTCGTCCGCTTCCTTGTGCCGGGGGAAACCCTAGGACCTGTGATGGTCCGGGCAGCAGCGTGGCTTTCCTTCTTGAAGGTGCTGCTTGGTACTCGTCGATTGATGCTAGCTAGGAGCGTGGTGATACTTCTTCGGAAAGGGTGCAACGATTGCGGGTCACCGTCTTAGTCAATTCACCTATGTCTCCATTTTATTTTCTCTTTTCCTGTCTTTGGGTGTTTGTCTGCTGCCGTCTGAGCATTCTGTGATTGTCGGTTGTATCAGTTGGTTGCTATATTTATATAGCGGGATTACGGCCTATTTGGTCAGGAGCACCAAGATGACTGCTTAGATCCAGAACAGCGTGGCCAATCTGCAAGCTACCGTCCGACGGCATTACGGCGACATGCGATAGTTGTACCGGTACATGAGTACATGACTTCTCTGTAACATCCCAAATCTGGAAACTAAGAAAAACTTAGTTTTACAAGACCAAAATTCAGAACCAACAAAAACTTTTTGAAATATTTTACTGATGATTGTGTTTTCCTTCCCGTTGCTGTGTTGAACCTTGTGTGACCTGTTGTTAAAATGTTTGACTAATAAATATTAAACCTAAGAACTCAACCAAGATGAAAATATTATTAACTTGGTGATCATGTCATGACAAGAAAAATATTCCATGTATCTTTTCCATTCTTATTTTGGCCAACTCCATTTCAATGATACTTGGTTTAGCAACACCCCAAAACTAATACCCATTATTTGAGAAAGTAAAAGTATTTCCAGAACTATGTGTTCCCAAAAATGTGGAGATCTATATGTTATCTCCTATCTATATTTCAACCTTGATATTTTGCATGTGTATGCAACTCCCATTTTATACACTCTTATTTCCACTCCATTTTAAAATAACACTAGTGGGAAATATATTACCCCACATATTTCTCATTATCAAATCTTTTGAAAACTATTAAGTTATGAGTTGAGATATTCTTTAAAACATCATCTTGTCATAATTGAGTGTGATCATCTCTACAAGATAGTATTGCTAATTATGGAAATGGTGGTATGATTAATTCTTGTGGTTTGATTTGTGTGATCTCGGATGTGATGTTGATATTGTTGTGTTTGTTGCTTGTGAGGATAAATTCCTCAATTATGCTTAATACAAAGATAAAACAAACTTGACCACAAATTTGGAATGTGACTTGAATTTAAAGCAACTCCTCAAATTATTCAACAAATAGAAATTAAGATCATGAATTAAAAGAAATGATCTTAATATATTAATTTATCTACCTCACTCTCTATTTCTCTCAAGCAAATATTTTCTTTATGAAATTAATTCCATGGATGAGGTAAAAAGATGACCATCTCCTTCTCATAACCCTCCCTTCTCAAAATTATATAGTTACCACTTAATTTTATTTAAACTATGAAATCCTATTTTATTCTTTGATTCAAATTCAAATGTGTTTGTTTCTGACAAACACAAATGCAAAAGCTATTATATTTGTCAAGGAAGTTCCAAGAGTTCAAAAATTAATATTTTAAACTTGCTTTAAAAATTCTAAAGGATTATAAAATAGTATTTAAGAAAAATGCCTTATTTAAACCCTATGAACAAAAGTTGTTCAAAACATTTTATTTTGACACCCCAAATTTTGTGGAGCTTCTACATGTATATGGGAGGCTACCTGAATTTTCTCAAATTTTTATAAAATGTTTAAGTACCCTAAATAAATTCCCTAAAAGCTACTGGTTTTAAAAGAAATAAAAGAAAATCAGGAAAAAGGACCTAGTTGTAATTAGAACGGAAATCCAGGGGGTTATCGGCAAAAGCGTCATCGTCTCCTGTAGCAGCCCGTGGCCGACGACGCCGTGTCGTCTTCCCACGCGCCGAGCTCGCCAGGCCCCCCTCCCGCGCGTCTCCTGCCACTCGAAGGAGATAAGAGGCCCCCCTGGCGCTCCTCTGCTTCCCTCTCCCTCGCTCGCCCACTCCCTCTCCTCTCTTTTCTCCCCACGAAGACGAACCCTAGCCGCAGGTTGCCGAGCTCGCCGTCGCACCTCACCACCGAATGAAGCCGCCCCGTCCAGATCGAAGGCCACCAGAAGGTTCGCCTGGTCCTCCTCTGCATCCTCGCCCAAGGAATCGTCGCGGGAAGCAGTACCTCAAGCAGAGCATCCCCGTTTCTTCCGCTCCGGCCGCGGCAATGTCGAGCAAGCTCGCGGTTGACACCGTCCACCGTTCTTCGCCATTCCTGCACCCTCGTGACCCCCTTCTTCCGCTCCATCTCATGGACACCCCCTTTTCTTCTCAGGACCACCGGAGCCGCCGCGTCGACCTCGCCTGCTCCCTGCTCGATGCCTCGCGCCGCCGTGCGCGTTCTGGAGAAGACGAAGCCGTCATACCCCTTCGCTTGCGCACTGGGCCGCTGGCTGGGCCAGTTCCTGCACTGCACGGCCCGGATCTGCTCAGATCTGGGCCGTCTGTTTTTTTTCCAGTAGATCTATTTATCTGCTTTATTTCCTGTTTAAAATTACAGTGCAGCTTTAATTAATTTGTGGTAAATCTGTGATACATATTTGAGTGATTCAAATTTTGTAGTGTTCTCATGTGTTTTCTTAAACATCTAGAACAGGCTGTTTGCAAAAACATAAATTTAAATGGTGTCTAGATTAAATATTGTAAAAGGTATCATTTTCACTAAATATTTAATATCTAGAGTTTTATAACTCCAAATATTGCAAACTAAAATTCCCTGGAAAGCCTGAAGTGATACCTTTCCAGATCTGTTGGTCTTGTATGCAAATGAAATCTAAAACCAAAGTTCTATTCAATTTGGTAAACACACCAGTAGCACTTTGGTGATTTTTGTGAGATGAATTTTGGAGTAAATCCAATTTGCATGTCTTCTATATGTATAGGAGAACATATCCCTAGCTTGGTTTGAATTTAGGAGTCACTGTTTGACTGTGGTGCTAATTATAAGGTTTAGGCATTTTCTGCCTATTTTTATTAGGACTTTATTAGTTGTTGTGTTATAACTTTATTATTACAAATGTGTTTCCTAGCATGTGTGTGGTGGTAATCCACTGTTATGACATGTTTCCTGGTTTTACTAGCATGTTAGGGGAACTACTTGTTAGTCAGGTATTTGTTAGAGTTTTATTCCCTATATAGTCTTCTCCTAGTAATTAGAATTACTATGCTTGTTTGTTTTGAAGTTAGATTATTTTGTGTGATTAGTATGTGGCCTTGCTTGTTAAACTTGGTTGTCTTTAAGTTAAATTACCAAAATTATTTGGTGACTTAACTTTTGTCTGAAGTATTTCCTGTTTAGAGAAAATGGTTGTTAAGTACCTTTAGTAGAAGATGTCTGGGTGCTCGATGTTTTTAGCATGTGTTTGGTGTTATACTCCTGTGAGAATAATGCCCTTGTAAATGTAGATCTTAGTTTGTTGCTTGATTAAATTAGTGCTATGTTGTGGTTGATTATTTGTTTGTATACCACTTGTGGTTTGGTCTGCTTATTGAGTGTTGTTTTATTTTCATGTTGCGACGCTAGAGATAAACGCTACCGGGGTGGTATTTGGAAAGGATTTATCGGAGAAGAATGAGAGTTTATTTCTTTGATCAATGAGGAGAAGTCCAGAAACATCATGCTGAAATCAGGCAAGCTATCCTCTGAGCTTGCATCTATATACATCTATTTTGGTTTACATGTTTTACTTATAAAGAGCATATGTTATTTATGTGGTGTTTGCCACTAAAGTTATGAATTTGAAAACCCTTTTGTTTTCAAAATACAAGTATACTATTTTGACACCCTATATGGAGATATTAGCTGGAATTTCTTTTTCAAACTATAGGATGGGAAAAATATTGTTTACTCAAAATTCCTTTGGGAATACTTGAGTGGTTGTGGAATACCGAGATGTCGGTGTGGAAATGGAGAAATGATGAATGGTGATGTTTATGAAAAATGCACATTGTGTCCTTGTACTTACAGAACAACCAATACTCTGTGCGACCACATTTACCCACCTATGGGAAAGGGTTTAGTCATATAATTTGCTCATATTAGTAATGGATGCCTCAACAACGGGGATGACCCGTTCCATGAGGGGATGGTTTGGATGACCTACCCCCTGACCTGGGTCCTCTTAAGAGAAGTCTGCCAACAGAGTTGGTATGAGTGTATTGGAGAAAGAGGATTGAAGGTTCCACCATAAACCGTCGGGCAGAACTACGAGTCCTCACACTTAGATTCCGACGGGCTGGGTTAAGTGTGTTGGAAAGTATCGTAGCGGTAGGGTCCTATACTAGCATGAGCAAAGGACAGGCTATGGTCGGTGGCTCAACTTCGCATACACCTTGTATGGCGGGACGTGGCTGACACGATGAGTTACCGGATGGGTGTGGGAAAAGCGTGCTACCTCTGCAGAGGGCTAAAACTATTCGAATAGCCGAGTCCTCGGATATGGGCAGTTGGAAAGAACTGCTTTGACCATGTGCAAGTTTTGCAAAGTTTTGAGATTTGAAAATAAAATGGAGATGTGTTGTATCTGCAACTCTACCGACGGGCTGGTATGAGGTGGCTGGAGAATGATTTGACCATGACAGGCTATGGTCGAGAAGTGAAGAGTTTTGGTGATTTGAAAGTGGAAAATGTTTTAGGCAACTATACCGAAGGGCTGGTATAAGGTTGTTGGAAAATGATTTGACCATGAAGGGCTATGGTCGAAAAAGGAGGAGTTTTGGAGAAATAAACCAAATGGTGATTTTTTCGGGAAAATGTTTATAAAGAGACTTCTTACCTTTTTCAACAAAGATGTATTTTCGGGAAAAAGTTTTAAAAGAAACTTCTTACAAACACAGATTTAGGGGAAAAGTTCTAAAATTGTTCTTTTCTTTTTTTTCTATAAAGATATAGAGATTTCAAAACAAAGTTTTATTAAACAAAAGTCTATCCTTCTCTTTTCAAAAAGGATATAGAGTTTTCAAAGCAAAAGAAGTTTTACTTAAACAATAAAAAGAGTAGTGCATGCTCATTCCGGGGGTAGTTTGCGAGTACATTCAAATGTACTCATATTGGTTTCGTCCCTGGCTATTGTCTTAGCCAGATTCTGAAGAGGAGCAGTTCGAAGAGGAAGTGGTTAATGACGTCAATGCGAACTAGGGCGCTTCCCAGTCAGCTGCCTGTAGGGTTGGCAAGTGACTTGGGCTCCACGTTGATTTGGTGATTTCCGCTGCAAGTACTTGTTGAAGTTATGATTTCAATCAAGTAAGTATATTTATTCGGTATTTATGGGTGTTCTGTGATGCCAATTCGAGTTATGTGCAACAACAGACTGATCATGGGGTTGTTGCAGGAAACATAACGAGTATCTCGGATAGTTAATCTGGGGTCCTCACATTCTCTATGCCTCAAAGACACTACTATCATCGTACGGTATTTCTGACAATTATGTCATCTTGCCTCTGCTACTCATCCTTCATATTTGTTGTTTGAATTTCTTCTATTATTTTTGGATATTTCTCAACCTACCAGTTGAGTATTTCGGTCATATCAACGGAGTCCCATTGGATACCGTTCGTGCATCAGACTTTAGGGGTGGAATCGAGCCGAGCCGAGCCGGCTCGAGGCTCGGCTCGACCAGGCTCGTAAAAAGTCAAGCCTAACCTGGCTCGGCTTGTCTCTGAACATGTCCTAGAAATTGGGCTCGAGCTCGGCTCGGACGGGTCGCGAGCCGGACGTCCAAAGCCAATCCCTCTTCGATCCGTTTGTTGATCCCGACCTAAACAGAACATGCCCTCATCTTCCTGGCTTTCCATCGATCTAAAAAATACGCATACATAGATTTCACAGGGCGGCGCGCCACCCCTCCGGCCGGCAGTCCTAGAAATCAGTGCATGTGTATGTTCTTGCCGCAGTTGGCACATGTCTGTTCTTTTGCACTCGTGCTTTTGGGTCAGTGATTTTTTTAACTGCAAGGTATATCATGTTCAGTGTCTTTTTTCTGCGTGTTTCTTTTTACCTTTCTAATGATTTTACATCTAATCAATAATATAGAAGGACAATTTCCTGCGGGCAGGAAGCCATTTCTCTCTCCACGGTTGGGGGTATTATAATACACTTGAGAAACACCACACATGACGATGAGTACAATTTGGGGTGCCATTGCAACCTTTTAATATTGCAGTTGGTCTTCCGGGTCAGCATATTTCCACCAACATGTTATGTTGAAAATCGTGTTATATATGTTGAAAATTATTTTAACGAGGATATGATTGCACATTAACTTCAATATTCAGAATACCATTTAGGCAAGTTTTAATATGGGTATGTTGAAACTCCAATTATTCATAGGGACAACTTTTAACGAGAATATCATTCATGGTAAGCATTGCATCCTTAGAAAAGAATGTTACAGTGTAGTTCGAAAAAATAAACATTGTGAATGGTTATTATTATTCCTCATACATTACATACATTTTGCCTAATCTCATAGTAGCTATCTTTTAGCAAATGTCCCGCGGCAACGCGCGGGGTATCATCTAGTTTATATTGTCGCCGACTCAACTTGTCTCACAAGCAAAAAATAAGAAACCGACTAGATTTAATCTAATAGGAAAATAAAAACAAAAGGAACTACTCCTATTTCTTAACGTGTTGTTTGGTCTCCTAATTTGGTGCGCCATCATCACGTATTCAGCAGCTGGTGGACCCCATCCGCACTCCTTCGAATATATGAAACTTCATGCGTTGCAAGTCCTAGTCAAACTCACGTGGTCTTTTATCTTTATTCGGTAGAAATAGAAATAGAAAATGCTTCATATCTCTCTTCTTCATGGAACAGCAAACAACCGCAAGCAAATCGTCAAACTGAATCACCACATACTCCTGGTTGCCTTTCCTTGAACGTGGCTTACCAAAATATTTATTAGACGATAATGATTGTTCTGAATTATTTGATCGTCGAATACTTGATCGTAGCTTTGGCTCAGTTGCGACGTTAACAATAGTATTAAACATAGGGGGCACCATATCACAAAATTTCATCAGAGATAGTACCAGCCCATACTCCTCACCGACATTATTGCTAGTGAAGAAAAATGATATTTTCTGTCTGTTAGTCAATGATTTCAGGAAAGTCAATGCATAAACAATTAAGAACAAGTATCCAAATAATACATGGTGCAAAGATATCACAAGATTCGAATGAAAGAAGAGGATATTCCTAAAACAACATTTAACACATATATTGGACATTTGTGTACTTAGTAATGCCATTTGGGCTTGGTAATGCCCCTGCCACTTTTCAGTAACGGATGAACACACTTCTGGATCCTTTTCTGCGGAAATTTGCTATTGTCTTCTTTGATGATCTCCTCATTTATAGCAAAACAGAAGCTGAGCACACAAAACATCTTGCACACATATTCCAAGTTCTCAGAGAAAACAAGTGGGCAGCTAAAATGGAGAAGTGTTCATTTGGTCAACAAAGGATAGAATGTCTAGGACATATAATTCAAGGAAAAGGTGTATAAACTAATCCAGTAAAGATACAAGCAATTGTCAAATGGCCAAGTCCCAGAACTATAACTAAATTGCGCAGTTTCCTTGGTATGACTGGGTACTACAGAAGATTTATTGAACATTATGGCATTATTTGTAGGACATTATTCGACTACCTAAAGAAAAACTCATTCAACTGGATTGAAGCTCAAGAAAAAGCATTTGCGGAACTAAAAGCTAAAATGAGTGCATCACATGTGCTAGCTATGCCTGATTTTTTCTTGCCCTTCACATTAGAAGCTGACACATCTGATTCTGGTATTGTAGCTGTCCACATGCAAAGGCTAGCCAATACCATTTTCAGCAAATCATTAGGCCCAAAAACCTCTTCTTGGTTAACTTATGACAAATAAGTGTTGGCAATATTAGAGGCATTAAAGAAATGGAAGCACTATTTTGCCGCATCTTCCCTGGTAATTAAGACGGATGAACAAAGCCTTAAATATATCTAGGAACAAAAATTAACCGAAGGTATCCCGCATAAGTTGCTCATCAAGATGCTAGGCTATAATTATACTATAAAGTATAAAAAGGGGAAAGAGAACAAGGTGGCTGATGCTCTGTCAAGGGTAAAATACATAATTATGCAATTGTTGGGTTCTGTTGTTCTTCCAGCCTGGATGGTTGATGTGGTTGCTAGTTATGAGAATTATGAACAATGCGAATTATTGTTAGCCAAGTTAGCACTTGATCTAGAAGCACAACAAGATTATCTTTATTATTAAATGGGAGTTGGACGTACATTGGTGAAACCTCCATTTTCTGCCAGATTTTCTGCCATCCGCAATCGCTCGATCGCCTGCTCGCGCTCAGCCCACGACCACTTGGCCTGGCCCAACAAACACCAGGTTCCTTCCAAACCGAAGCACCGCAAGATTCTAGGATTCTGGAGCGGGGCACGACCGCCGCCTCGAGATAGCCATTGACGCTCCCCTCCCCGCGCCTCTGACGTGCTTCTCGCCCACGGACTCCGCCTTGAGGTCGCCATGGAGGAGCCCGTGCCCACCTCCGACACGCTACCCGTCCATCCACACAACGCCGCCGCGGCGCCGCCGCGCCGCTCATGCGCCCGCCTCCAACAAGTTAAACGCCCACGCATACGCCGGCCATCCATATGCCGCCGTGAGGTGCCATTGACGCGTCTGCACGCCTGCTTCCGACGCCGCCAACGCCGGCGCCTCCATCACCCATCTTTGCCGTGAAGCAGAAGCTTGACAGGGAGAAGAGTGGTGGGATTGGGAGTAGGGCGTGAGGTCTGAGGAAGAGGCGCGCTGTGGGAGGGTTTGGCGGCGGCGCAGGGCATGATGGAGACATTGCAGGGTGAGGTGGAAGAGAAGAGACTCACGCGACCAGTGCAACCAATGAGGCCATGGCTATGATGATGCCCTTGCAGAGGGAGAAGGCTGAGAGATCATCGAGCTCCCCTGGTTCTGCCGCCTCGCCGATGAGAAGATGGCCCTCGACGCTGCTGAGATCGACCACAACCTAATGCCCCGCCATGGCGCGACACCTCGCATGCATCTTCTCCTCACCTCCACGTCCTGGAGGCTAAATTAGAATTCATGCTTAACTCTGATTTTTTATTTTCGTTGTTTGCTTGATCACTCATTTTCAATATTTTTAATCAGGAACGAAAGATGAATGAGATTGTTCAGAAAGTCATGGACAGGAAATTGGCAAGACTATTGCTGTCACTTAGATTATCAAGATAATTCTTTAGTTTCGCTTTTTACAGCGGCCTAGCCCATCACAAACAAGGTGTCGAAGGCCCACGAACTCGTTATGTGTGACATAGACATTGTCACCTTGAATTCCTCCATTGATATCATTCTCCGAGCTTGAGCTTCCGTTTGTAGTTCCCCTAAACATGATCTCAAGAACAAGTGAAATGTGTGGAAATGGAGAACCAAGAGAAACTATATCCAAGGAATAGAGTTGCTTGACGAAAGAGAATCTGGTTCTAACACCCAACACAAACACTTATGAGGATAGGAAGGTATGGTAGGTGGAAAGCAAATTGAACCAACCGGAAACCAAGATATTGTGAAGGCAAGTAGAGAACCACGATGATCACAAAGCAAAAACAAGTCAATCTCAAAAGAGAGGAAAGTAGCTCAAAGAAACACACACGAGGATAGATAAATGGGACTTATGCAACCAACAAGTGAGCTAAAGAACCATATGATCCTAGCGAAGACTATAAGATCGTGTTGCACAAGTACAAGGAGAGCCACTAGCTTGATTGCAAATTATTAGTGGGCTACAAGATTTGCACAAAATGTACCACCTACGAGATGTTCATCGAGCTTGCGCGCTTCCTACACGAGATATAGCAAGTGGTGTTTCGTCTTTTCTTTCTTGCTCTTTTTGCTTCTTTTCTCTTTTTCTCTTTTGTTTCTTTTCTCTTTTGCACACCCACTTCTTTGATGCCATAACAAGATATATATCAACTAGCGCATGTAATTGTTGCTCGGTAACTACACGGTGCAATCATCAAGAGCTAACCTCAATAGGACATGGTAATCGCAAAGATATAGTGTGTCTCACAAAGGAATGGCAAGGGGAAAAGATTCGTGACGGTATACCTTTTGTCGACGATCTTCACCCTTTGATGTAGAAGTTTCGTGCTTGCCCACGAATTTTGGTGGTGGTGGATGATGGATCTACCGCAATGGTGACGTAGAGCTTGTTCGTAGCTTCGAAACGAGCCGAAAGACACAAAAACCGGAGTCCGGATTCAAAAGATATGGCCAAATCCGTTTGCGGAAAATGCCGTGTCAAAAGTCAACGCGAAAATGCGCGATTTGGGCGGGAAAAGTGAAGGAAAAACGCAAATCGGTGGCCGAAATGATGGAATTAGGCTATGGGAACGCAAAGGAAGGTAGATCAACAAGTTTAGCAATAGATCTATGGATCAAAACCTACCGAAACGCACCAGAATCACAGATCCATCCAAAAGCAAATTGGGGCTATTTTTGGTGGAAATTTTCGAATATCTCAAAATCAAAGAAATATTCGGAGGATTTGGGGTGGAAACAAAGTCAAATCCGTGGCAACCTTTGCTCTGATACCATATGATGTGGGTTAGGTCCCGATCTTCACGGATTTGGGGCGGAGGGACGATGAACATGAAGAACACGAATGGGGAAAACTCGCAAATAAGATAACTAGCAAAGCAACACGGACGAAATCAACCGGTAACAAGTCCCCAAGGGCAGCCCCCGATTCTCAATCTCCAAGCAACCTTACTCTTAGGATTGTTTCTCTTACGGGTCAATCCAACCGATCCAATAGAGTCACTCAAAGAGGAAAGATTGGCAAGTAGTCTCAACTACAAGAAGAGGTCTTGAATCCACAAGGGATCTTCTCCACTAGGGGAGGCCTTGATTCATCTCCATAGGAGGCAACACCACATCATGGGTGGAAAAGGAGCTAAGCTCAACTCAAGTCAAATCTCAATCTGACCCTAGATCTGAGGTAGGAGGCACCTATTTATAGTCTAGGACGAATGGGTAGGTAAGAGGATAAGGTTACATGACCCGTGGGTCAAAGCAGCGCGACGGCCGGCCTGGGGCCGGCTTCGGTCAAGGGCAGGCCGGCTGCTTCTGGCACTCGGCCGGGCTGAGCCGGCCTCGGGTGTCGAAGAGGCCGGAGGCTTTTGGTGCTTGGCTGGCCGGGCTAGGGCCGGCCTCCGGTGTCGAGAAGGACGGTGGCGTCGGGTGCTGGGCCGGCCTAGGCCGGGCTGAGCCGGCCTCAGGTGTAGGGAAGGCCGGGCGCATCTGGCGCATGGCCGGCCTAGGCCGGGCTGGGTCGGCCTGGCTGGGCTGCCAGGCTCCTCCTTCGTCTTCATCTTCTTGACTTGCCTCTTGTCCATCTTCATCTTGACTAGTCTCTTGGCCATCTTGATCAACGCTTCCTCGGAGGTCTTCAAGTCCGTCATACCTGAGCACACACAATGTATCGGAATGAAGTAGCAAACCATTCAAAGGAGTGTCAAGATCACACATAGATAGGAGCGAATTCACCTTAGCATGGATAGCTTTGACTCTAGCTCTTGTCATTGGACCACTTGTTGAAAGACCCGTGGGTTGGGCTACATCAGTAATGCAACATCATGATCGGTTAATCCAAGTTCCAAACAAATAAATATAACCAGTTCACACTAGAAGCAAATATAGTCTGAAGACTGAAACTTCAAAGGCGATTTTATTTTCTCCTAACAACCACTGAAAATAGCATTGGTGACAGAAAAGGTGTTTTGATTTACTTCAAATAACATTGATCACTTTCACATCTGGCAGTTAACTAGTTTTTTTAGAGTGCATTCGACTGCATGTTATAAAAGGGTGACTATGTTCAGTAGAAGCTTGTTCTATTTTATACCTTTATCCAAGAGTAAGATGTCCTTCTGCAGTTTTACTTAGTGTTCATATGATTATATTGTCTTTGTCAGTTTGAGTAAACTCGCAACTCTTTGGTGATTGTGTATAAAACTGGCCGAGTTTTCTGTTTCAAGATTGAAAACTAAATTCGAGATTATATTGGCTAAGTTTGATTGTCACTATAAAAGAAAAATATGTTGTAGGTTTATACTCCATTTATATAGATAGTCTTTTTGGGTTTTCTTCAAAGGATCGAGTGTGTAAATTTCAGTGCTAGAATTTTTTGTTTTAAAACAATCAGTTGTGCAAGGAGCTTTGATCTTACGTTGTACACTACAAGTGCATCCAAAGAAAGACCTGTTGTATTACTCCACTAGTTATGATCGGAGGTGCACAATGATATACCAAGGAGCAAAAAATCACATCATGATTATGTCAAGACCTGTTAATGGGGTTCAGCAACACGCATGCATCCCTGGGAGCTCCACCCCACATATTATTTCTGCCCACACACCTTTTGCAGCACGCTCTTTTGGGCTGGGATCCTACTGAGTCCAAGTTTGCATTTCCACATCCCTGGCTGTTTATCCTTTTGATAGTGGAACCCGGCCCTATTTTGGGGTCGTATGGAAAACAGCTTGCAGCGCGCTATTGCAATACCGCAGTTTTCCATTGTTTCCATCTTTCAGAAAAGTTTCAAAATTATTTTGACAAATGATAACTGGCTGGGCATTTAAGTTAAGCATGGTAACACTGGTCGACATGGAATATTAGGAAACACATTTTTTTTTTTTTGAATTTATATTAGGAAACAATTTGACAACAAGCGTCTGTGTCAAAATATTAACTAACTTTACTTGGTATCTGAATTTTAAGACGAAGTGGAGTTCACTTATTTTACTGAATGTAATATATTGAATTTAGCACTGGTGGACTGATTGTATTGCAGATGTGATTAGGATATCATTGGCTCTTGTCTTGCTAAACTGTTCTCTATGCAGGGAACCAAAATTTCTGATAGATCACATAACCAAGAGACAACAGATCTGCACAAATGTATTTCTAGTATCCGCGATCGCACACCTAATCATGAAAAGTCTAATGTAAGTAGCGGCTATACTTTTTGATCAGGTACTTTATGTCATTGATATATTTTACGGCAAATGTTAACTTACTTTCTGGTTCTAACATTGTAGCTTTGTGTTCTTGTTACTGGAGCACTGGGTGGAAGGTTTGATCACGAGGCTGCAAATATCAATGTTCTTTATGTGTTCTCGGACATGCGGATTGTGCTTCTTTCAGATGATTGCTTAATCCAACTTCTTCCCAAAACACATCAACATGAGATATATATTGAGTCATCTTTAGAAGGACCACATTGTGGACCTTTTCCAATTGGAACACCATCTACAAGTACTACAACGACCGGTCTCAGATGGAACCTGAGTATATTTTCTCCCGCTCGCTTGTTACCAGTTTCCTGCGATTTGAGGGTTTAACTATATTCATTCAAAAGTTTCACCAACAAAGATGAATCAAATTTACATCAAATTAGTACTTTCTCTCAATGCCAAAACATATGTGAAGTTAGCCATATCTTGTGAAAATGCATCAAACATTGCAGATTCCGTGAAAATCATATGTTGAAGTTGTAAAAAGGAAATTCTCAAACCGTTACTAAAGATAGTGGAAGACAAGTTCGTGGTCATGCAAAATTTAAAGATTAAATCCAATTTGGTTTGCAAGATATGAAAAAACACAAAGTATTGGTCAATATTATGAAAAAACTACCACCACATGTTGTCTTCAAATTTACATGATGACTATACCTTCCCCATTTACACATATCAGCTCCATAGCGTACAGTTGGTACCATGTGGATGCAAGTTTTGAACTGTATCTATTATTACGGCTGCTTTGGCTTGCCTTGTAACCTAAATGATTTTCGTAGCACTATTTTGTACAAGTGGCGTGCAGTTTGGTGACTGGTTATTACTGGTGTGTGCGCCGTTGCAAATGACACCCTACTTTGACGCCTAAGATTTACCCTATCACTAAAGCAGGAACAAAGAGGGCATGTGAAATCCTTTGATCAAAAGTAACTAGATGACGGGTACAAGTGAAACGATTTTTCCATCCTTAACGTGCACACTTCAGTACACATGAATCGCTTATATTTGTTGTTAAGATTTCTGTGCAAATCGTATATAAGAAAGCAATGAGGTTTTTTTTTTTTTTTTTTTTTGAAAAGACCTGATTTATAAAGAAGGAAGTAGAGTACAGATTACAAGGCGATCCGCCAAAGAAAACGAAATTACAACGGAGTCCCTGCAAAAAGCACCGAGCACCCCGAGCCTCCAGGAAAGACCGCAATCAGGTCCACCACCGACGCTCCGAGAAACCTAGCCGGAGTCGCCATCGCCGTACCTCGAACCACCGGAGAAGAGACTCCACCTCATGAAGAAGACGGCCGCAACATCCATCCGCCGCCGCGCGACGGAATCTGAGTCCGCTGAACGACCACGACCACAGAGTCCTCTCCCCAGCACCGCCAAACTTCTAGCCGACGCAGCTCCGACGAGGCCCACCCTCCACAGCACCCAAACTCCGGCATACACCGCCTCCCTCGCCACCACGGCCGGCCAAGGCAGAGAAACCGAAGAAGAACACCACCAGGACTCACCTGCACCAAAACCAGCACGCCGAGCTTCACCGGCTCCTCCCTCGCCACCTCAGCCGGCCAGAGGAGCACGGACGAAACCCTGCGACTGACAGAACACATCCACTCCGCCAAGCTCGAAGAAGAACAGCACCCCAGCTTCCACCCTCGCCGCCACGGCCGGCCAGAGGAAGGTGGCACCAAATCCTTCCGAGAACTGCAGAGCAGAAGAAGAGCCAGCAAGCGATTTTATTGAACAAGAAAAGGCTTTGACCGTCTCCATCACTGCAAAAGATCCTCCATGGATCTGGGCCACAGGAAGGGAGAGGTCTGGCTCCGGCGTCGCTGCAAGTCGCCGGAGACCAGCCAGGGAGAAGAAGGAAGCAAACAAAACGGGCATACGCCACGAAAGCTCGAGAAAACCAGAGACGAACCCTAGATCTAATCCTACAACTACTATCCACAGACCGAGCTACGCATCCTCCACCGCACCGACCGGCAAAGCCGGCGGCGAAGCGGGAGGAGCGAGCCGGAGACGAGGACGGAAGAAGAGAGGCGACTCTCAGGGAGAGGAGAGAAGAGACCAAGGGGGAGAGGGGAGAGGGGAGAGGAGTGAAAACAATGAGGTTTTCATTTCATTCAATTGCTGAGACCTTGTAGTTTTTTCCCCTTTTTGAGATTGACCTATTGTTGCTAGCATGGGAAAGATTTGTGCTAACCTTTTTTAATTCCAGGTGATGCAAAAATGAAATTCGGGAGCATGATTAGCACATCGAACATCGTGGATTCGGCGAAAGTAACCGTGCAGTCTGATGCAGATCTTCTATGGACGATTTCTCTTCGAAATCTGTCCTAAAGAGCAGCCATAATTTGAACCATATGCCTTATTTCATTATGCATAAAGTCTTTGACAATGTTGTGTGCTGTCAGCTCAGCTCTTGTACAGTGCAGCTGTATTTGTGTTCATAAGTTGCTCAGCGTCTGATAAACGAATCTGGTAGCTCGTCGTTGAGCCTATGTTGTCAGATGGATGGAAGCCACGAGGTTATAATAATGATGTCTAATACGGAGTATACGTTTTTGAGCTGGCATGTGAACAATCGGACATCTCTAGTATACCTACTCGGAGCGGCTCTTGGTTTCCGGTAATTGTAGTGACCTGTTTTTGACTTCGTAAACACCTTTTTCTTTCCTTTTAACATGATGGCAGTCGATGGAAGACGACCCCACGATACAGTTTACTTGTCATCATTGCTTGAAGCCGTGTGCATCGTTCGGTTGTTCTTGTGACATGTATCAGCTCTAGGGCACATTAATTCTCAGCTGGTACCATGTGATCCTGATTGACACCACACGTACAATCACGAATACGACAAGTAAAATAAACTGAAATCTGAGAAGTTCAACTAGATCAAGACTGGATTTTGGTTTCCTCTAAGCACGCATAAATGTGTAACTGATCATTTAATTTGCAACCGGTTATGAATTTTTTGGTCGCGGATTTCTACACGCGTGGCTAGAAAATCAGCAAACAGGACTGACACCTGGTGATCAACATCGGCAAGAGGCCATGCATTTCATACCATTGATCATCAATCACATGAGCAACACGCTCCATCTCGTGATAACACAAGTATTTATAACCTCAGTCTTTCGTCCATGTAAGAGCGGGATACATGAAAATTGCAAAATGAGTTGACGTCCATGTAAGAGCGGGATACATGAAAATTGCAAAATGAGTTGAAGCACACTAACTACCTGCTCGATATCCTTCTTACAACTCCCTTGGGACGAAGCATACTAAGATTTTATCTAATTTAAAGGCCGGAGATTTTCTTCACAGATGTAATTTTGGATATATGACATGGGCTAGGTAGTACCCCTTGATTGGTGGCCACTGATTTCATAGCTTCACAACAAAGCATGGCCTTCAGCAAGTCCTGCAGACATCGGAGAGCGCTGCAGCATGTTGGTGTCATTGTGAGATCCCTCAATGTCAAATAAAAAGTGTGACAGATCCACAAGTCATAGTATGTCACAATTTCAATACAACACTACACTCTCCACCTTGGGCAGTGATGTGTTACCTGCCGGGATTAGGGCTGGACTAACGAGCTGCTCGAATCGTTAAGGCTCGGCTCGTTATGGTTCGTGATCGTTAAGGCTCGGATCGTTAAGCTCACTAAAGATAACGAGCTAAAATCAAAGACCGGCTCGGTTCGTTATCTGTTCGCGAGCGCTCGCGAACAGATCGTTAAAACTCGTTAAGGAGATGTATCAAAATAATCAGCTACTTAACATGCATCAAGGAGCCGGACATGAGTACAATATAACATATATAGAAGTACTTAAAAATGACAAATCGACAGTTAATAGTTCACAGACTCATAGTAGAAGTGCCACACTGAAATCAAGAGAAATAGATAACAACTCAAGAAGTGCCACACACTGAAATGCATAAGTAAACAGAGATGGTATATCCGCATAATTGCATAGTAATAAAAGATTGCATAAATTGATTTTTGAACTCACCGATTCATCATCACCAGCAGCAGCACTTGCGCATGTTGCCTCCTCTGCTTGAAGAAGATCCTTGTTCTGTGGTCGACTCGCACGTGCATGTTCAGCTGATCGTCCTTGCAGATGCTTTGCCGCCATTGAAACGCTCCCCGACTGTCGCGGCGTGCCGGAACTAGAGGTCTCCTTGGACTTGGATGTGGGCTTCTTCCGCTTATCCATTACGCCGGCGAACAAGGAAGAGGACGCCTGATGACGTGAAACACACGTTCGTTGGGAGACCCCAAGAGGAAGGTATGATGTAGTCAGCAGCAAGTTTTCCCTCAGAAAGAAACCAAGGTTATCGAACCAGTAGGAGCAGCAACTCTTCAGAAGGTTGTCAACGGCGCCAGAAAAATAGCTGTCGAGGGAGTCTGGACTGTTGACGTGGAATCTGCACACAACACAATCAAACTACTTTGCCCCAACGAAACAGTGAGGTTGTCAATCTCACTGGCTTGCTGAAAACAAAGGATTAAACGTATGGTGTGGAAAATGAGTATTAAATTGCAGAGAATGAAAAAGGAACAGTTTGCAGTTTGTGGTTGTTTAATCAGTGTAAAAGAATGGACCGGGGTCCACAGTTCACTAGTGGTGTCTCTCCATAAAAGATAACTAACATGTTGGGTGAACAAATTACAGCTGGGCAATTGACGAATAGTGAGCGCATGACAATGCATATACATGACATGTTGACTACTATGATATTTAATTGGGCATTACGACATAATACATAGACCGTTATCCAACAGCATCTATGACTAATAATCCACCGCCGGGTTGTCATCCGAGTCCCCCGTTGGTATTAAGTTGCAAGCAACGGATAATTGCATTAAGTAAAGTGCGTAATGTAAACAAACACATATGCCCGTGGACATAGCATCGTTAGGTTATCCCTAGTGGCAACAGCACATCCACAACCTTAGAACTTTCTGTCACTGTCCCAGGTTAAACGGAGACATGAACCCACTATCTAGCATAAATACTCTCTCTTGGAGTTACAAGCATCTACTTGGCCAAAGCATCTACGAGTAACGGAAAGCATGCAAGATCTTAAATAACATATAAGATAGATTGATAATCAACTTGACATAATATTCAATATTCATCGGATCCCAGCAAACACAACATGTAGCATTACAATAATATGATCTTGATCATGTAGGGCAGCTCACAAGATCTAAACATGATGGCACAAAGTGGAGAGACAACCATCTAGCTACTGCTATGGACCCGTAGTCCAAGGATGAACTACTCACGCATCACTCCGGAGGCAGGCATGGCGATGTAGAAGCCTCCGGTGACGATTCCCCTCTCCGGCAGGGTGCCGGGAAGAGGTTCTGAACCCTCCCGAGCTAGGGTTGACGACGGCGGCGTCTCTGGAACTTTTCGTGGATATTTGCTCAGGTACTTAGGGTTTTCGCGTCGGGGGGAATAAGTAGGCGAAAGGGCGGCGGCTGCGGACCCCCGAGGGGCCCACACCACCCTAGGGCGCGGCAGAGGGGGGCCCGCGCCCTAGGTGCGTGTGGCCTCCTGGTGGCCCTCCTCTGCTGCTCCTTCGCTCCGTCAGGCGTGTTCTGGAAAAATAGGACCCCCGTGTAGTTTCGTCCAATTCCGAGAATATTTCCAGACTAGCTTTTCTGGAATACAAAAACAGCAGAAAACAGGAACTGGCACTTCGGCATCTTGTTAATAGGTTAGTCCCAAAAAATGTATAAAAGTGATATAAAGTAGATGCAAAACATGTAGCAATTGGTATAAAACAAGCATGGAACATCAAAAATTATAGATACGTTTGAGACGTATCAGCATCCCCAAGCTTAGTTCCTACTCGTCCTCGAGTAGGTAAACGATAAAAACAAAATAATTTTTGAGGTGACATGCTACTATCATAATCTTGATCATATAATATTGCAAGGCACATGTAAATGAATGAAGTGATCCAAGTCAATGGTCTATAATTTGCTACCAAATAGATAATGAGTAAACAATGAATCACACAAGCTAAACGTTTTCATGAATAGTACTTTCGAGACAAGCATCAAACAGTTTTGCATAAGTGTTAACTCATAAAGCAATAGTTTCTAATAAAAGGTATTTAATCAACACAAAGGAAGAATTTAGTTTCAGCATTTGCTTCAACTTTCAACATATTTATCTCATGGATATTGTCAACACAAAGTAGTATAACAAGTCCAATACATTGCATATAACGCATGTTGTAACAAAGTTGACACTAGTGTTTGCTTGTGGAAGACAGAAAGAATAGGAAAACTGACTCAACATAAAAGTAAAAGAAAGGCCCTTCGCAGAGGGAAGCAGGGATTAAATCATGTGCTAGAGCTTTTAGGTTTTTGAAAGCATATAGAGATTGCATAAAATATTTGATACTCCTCCCAACCTTGCTAACACAAGCCATGGCTAACCGAATCCTCGGGTGCCTTCCATCAATCACATACCATGGAGGAGTATCTATTTTTGAGAGGTGTTTGTTAATTGTCAACGAATGGTAGCGGGTGAGAACAGTATTCTACCTGTCGAACGGACTTTTAAGAGCGGCTCCCATGAAGGACGTTATTTCTACCAGCAAGGCAGATCATCCCTCTTTCTCTTTGGTTTACACACATTCAGGTATTTCACTGTTTGTCATTGCTTACTGATGAATCAGGGCAAAAGTGTGAAGAGAATTAATTGGTTAAAGTTGTAATTAATTGGGACTGGGCACCCCGTTGCCAGCTCTTTTTGCAAGTTATTGGATAAGCGGATGTATATGCCACTAGTCCAGGTGTAAAAGTCCACTCGACAAATAGAATAAAGAATAACCACACTAATTCCTCATGAGCTAGTAAACATTGACACAAAAAGGGAATAATAACATTTTGAATAATTTAAAGGTAGCACATGAAAAATTTACTTGGAGTGGCAAGGAAATACCACATATAGGTAGTTATGGTGGACACAAATGGCATGGATTTTGGCTCAAGGATTTGGATGCACGAGAAGCATTCCCTCTCAGTACAGAGTTTAGGCTAGCAAGGTTATGTAAGCAAACAAGAATATCAACCCGTACACCAAGTTTTATATGACAAACATATTGCAAACGTTATAAGACTTCATACCGTCTTCCTTGTTAACCAAACCCTGTTATTAGAAAATATCTAGACCTTAGAGATACCACCGATGCAAACCAAATTTTCAACAAGCTTTACGGTAGTTCTTCACTAATAGGCTTAACTCATGTGATGCACAATTTAATCATGATCTACTTGTTAACTCAAAACAATTGACAAGCATCAAGTTATCCATTTTAGTGATCTACAAGATTAAGCAAGTTTTTCCTTATACCAATTACCACATGCAACATTTTCTGAACCAACCAAACACCAATCAATTTATTTCATCAACTCTCCAAACAAATATAAGTGAAGCAAGAGAGTACTTTCTACAAAAGAAAGCTAATAGCTCTGACAAGAGATACATGAAAACAAGAGCTAAAAGCTGAACAGCGCTAGATATGAATACTCAACAAATATAAGTGAAGAATAGGAGTATTCTCATGAAAAAGCGGAGCGTGTCTCTCTCCCAATCAAGAATGCTAGGGTCCAGTCAAGCTTTATTGAAAATAAAAGTGCAATACTGAAAATAAAAGCACACAGACGCTCCAAGAAAAGCACATATGATGTGAAAGAATTAAAATATAGTTTCACTAGAGATGACCTGATAATTTTGACGATGAAGAAGGGGATGCCTTGGGCATCCCCAAGCTTAGACGCTTGAGTCTTCTTGAAATATGCTGGGGAGATCCATGGGAGCCTCCCCAAGCTTAAGCTCTTCACTCTTCTTGATCCTATTATATCATCCTTCTCTCTTGACCCTTGAAAACTTCCGTCACACCAAACTCAAAGTAGATCTCATTAGAGGGTTAGTGCATAATCAAAAATTCACATGTTCTATAAAGACGCAATATGATTTGTTACTTTAAACATTAGCTACAGCCACTGATGTTATGTGAAGCTCTTCCACCCAAAAAAGAATTTCACTCAACACTAGTAAAAGAGAGAATGCAAAATAAAAAGGCATAATCTGTCTAAAACAGAACAGTCCGCAAAGACGAATTTTTTCGAGGCACTTACGACGCTCAGATCGAGAAACTCTGAACTAATGAAAGTTTCAGACATTCATAAAGATTACGCACAAAAATTTCAGATTTAATTAACAATCTGGTGATTTTAGGAATTTCGTACAGTGAACAGCAAAAATCTGTTTCTGCGCAGCAATCAAAATTAAGCATCATCTTATCATTAGAGGCTACTCTTGGCACAACAATGCGAGAAAATAAAGATACAAAGGAGTTGCTACAGAAGTAAACAAACTCCTTGACTCAATAAAAGAAAAATTGCAGAAAAATAAAATGGGTTGCCTCCCATAAGCGCTTTTCTTTAACGCCTTTTAGCTAGGCACAAAGCATGCATCAAGTATTACCAAGTGAAGAAGCATCAACATTGTAATTTGTTCGAACAATAGAATCATAAGGTGGCTTAATCTTCTTCCTAGGAAAGTGTTCCATACCTTTCTTGAGAGGAAATTGATATTTTATATTCCCTTCTTTCATATCAATAATAGCACCTACAGTCCTAAGAAAAGGTCTTCCCAGCACAATAGGGCATGATGGATTGCACTCAATATCCAAGACAATAAAATCAACGGGGACATAATTGTTGTTAACCATGATAAGAACATCATCAATTCTTCCCAAAGGTTTTTTAATAGTAGAATCAACAAGGTGAACATCCAAGTAACAATTTTCCAAAGGTGCTAAATCAAGCATATCATATAATCTTTTAGGCATAACAGAAATACTAGCACCAAGGTCACACAAAGCATTGCAATCAAAGTCATTCAATTTCAATTTAATGATGGGCTCCCAACCATCTTCTAACTTCCTAGGGATAGAAGCTTCATGTTTTAATTTCTCTTCCCTAACTTGTATGAGAGCATTAGTAATATGTTTAGTAAAAGCCATGTTTATAGCACTAGCATTAGGACTTCTAGCTAGCTTTTGCAAGAACTTAATTACTTCAGAAATATTGCAACCATCAAAATCAAAGTCATTATCATCAAAAGTAATGGAATTATTCTCTTCCTTATTGCTAGAAATTTCAGCATCTTTATCAAGGACAGTTTCAGAGTTATCAGGCAATTTAGGACATTTTGCAATAGAAGTGGAAACATTACCAACACCAACTATCTTGCCATTAATGGTAGGAGGTTTGTTAACACTTGAGTTTGAAGCATTTTCAGAAGTAGTAATAGTATAAACTCTAGCAATATTGTTCTTTCTAGCAATTTCATCCTCTCTTTCCCATCTAGCATGCAATTCAGCTAACATCCTCACATTGTTATCAATTTTAACTTGTATAGCATTGAGAGTTTTGCTCTCTTTAACATCATGAGGCATGTTCTTTAGTTTCAATAAGTCAACATCAAGAGCAAGACTATCAACTTTAGAGGAAAGCACATCAATTTTCCCAAATTTCTCCTCAACAGTTTTATTGAAAGCAGTTTGTGTACTAATAAAATCCTTAAGCATAACTTCAAGATCAGAGGGTACACTCTTATTATTGTTGTAGGAGTTACTATAGGAATTTCCATAACCATTGCCACTATTAGAAGGATAGGGCCTATAATTGCTATTACCAAAATTATTCCTATAAGCATTGTTGTTGAAATTATTATTTTTAATGAAGTTCACATCAACATGCTCTTCTTGAGCAACCAAAGAAGCTAAAGGAACATTATTTGGATCAACATGTGTTTGACCATTTGCAAGCATAGACATAATAGTATCAATTTTGGCACTCAAGGAGAGGTTTCCTCAACAGAATTTACCTTCTTACCTGTTGGAGCTCTCTCGGTGTGCCACTCAGAATAATTAATCATCATATCATCAAGAAGCTTTGTTGCAGCACCCAAAGTGATGGACATAAAGGTACCTCCAGCGGCCGAATCCAATAAATTCCTCGAAGAAAAATTTAATCCTGCATAGAAGGTTTGGATGATCATCCAAGTAGTCAGTCCATGAGTGGGACAATTTTTAACCAATGATTTCATTCTCTCCCATGCTTGAGCAACATGTTCATTATCAAATTGCTTAAAATTCATTATGCTACTTCTCAAAGAAATAATCTTAGCAGGAGGATAATATTTTCCAATAAAAGCATCTTTGCATTTAGTCCATGAATCAATACTATTTCTAGGCAAAGATAGCAACCATTCTTTAGCACGTCCTCTCAAGGAGAAAGGAAAAAGTTTCAGTTTAATAATATCACCATCTACTTCCTTGAGCTTTTGCATTTCACAAAGTTCAACAAAGTTATTAAGGTGAACAGCAGCATCATCAGTACTAACACCAGAAAATTGCTCTTTCATAACAAGATTTAAAAGTGCAGGTTTAATTTCATAAAATTCTGCTGAAGCAGCAGGTGGAGCAATAGGTGTGCATATGAAATCATTGTTGTTCGTGCTAGTGAAATCACACAACTTAGTGTTCTCAGGAGTACTCATTTTAGCAGAAATAAAAACAGTACAGAAAATAACTTGAAAGTAAACTAGATGCAAGTAACTAATTTTTTTGTGTTTTTGATAATTGAAAGCAAACAAGATAAAATAAAATAAACTAAGCAAGACAAAAACAAAGTAAAGAGATTGGAAGCGTGAAACTCCCCTTGCAGAAGACTGCTGTCTCCCCGGCAACGGCGCCAGAAAAATAGCTTGATGACGTGAAACACACGTTCGTTGGGAGACCCCAAGAGGAAGGTATGATGTAGTCAGCAGCAAGTTTTCCCTCAGAAAGAAACCAAGGTTATCGAACCAGTAGGAGCAGCAACTCTTCAGAAGGTTGTCAACGGCGCCAGAAAAATAGCTGTCGAGGGAGTCTGGACTGTTGACGTGGAATCTGCACACAACACAATCAAACTACTTTGCCCCAACGAAACAGTGAGGTTGTCAATCTCACTGGCTTGCTGAAAACAAAGGATTAAACGTATGGTGTGGAAAATGAGTATTAAATTGCAGAGAATGAAAAAGGAACAGTTTGCAGTTTGTGGTTGTTTAATCAGTGTAAAAGAATGGACCGGGGTCCACAGTTCACTAGTGGTGTCTCTCCATAAAAGATAACTAACATGTTGGGTGAACAAATTACAGCTGGGCAATTGACGAATAGTGAGCGCATGACAATGCATATACATGACATGTTGACTACTATGATATTTAATTGGGCATTACGACATAATACATAGACCGTTATCCAACAGCATCTATGACTAATAATCCACCGCCGGGTTGTCATCCGAGTCCCCCGTTGGTATTAAGTTGCAAGCAACGGATAATTGCATTAAGTAAAGTGCGTAATGTAAACAAACACATATGCCCGTGGACATAGCATCGTTAGGTTATCCCTAGTGGCAACAGCACATCCACAACCTTAGAACTTTCTGTCACTGTCCCAGGTTAAACGGAGACATGAACCCACTATCTAGCATAAATACTCTCTCTTGGAGTTACAAGCATCTACTTGGCCAAAGCATCTACGAGTAACGGAAAGCATGCAAGATCTTAAATAACATATAAGATAGATTGATAATCAACTTGACATAATATTCAATATTCATCGGATCCCAGCAAACACAACATGTAGCATTACAATAATATGATCTTGATCATGTAGGGCAGCTCACAAGATCTAAACATGATGGCACAAAGTGGAGAGACAACCATCTAGCTACTGCTATGGACCCGTAGTCCAAGGATGAACTACTCACGCATCACTCCGGAGGCAGGCATGGCGATGTAGAAGCCTCCGGTGACGATTCCCCTCTCCGGCAGGGTGCCGGGAAGAGGTTCTGAACCCTCCCGAGCTAGGGTTGACGACGGCGGCGTCTCTGGAACTTTTCGTGGATATTTGCTCAGGTACTTAGGGTTTTCGCGTCGGGGGGAATAAGTAGGCGAAAGGGCGGCGGCTGCGGACCCCCGAGGGGCCCACACCACCCTAGGGCGCGGCAGAGGGGGGCCCGCGCCCTAGGTGCGTGTGGCCTCCTGGTGGCCCTCCTCTGCTGCTCCTTCGCTCCGTCAGGCGTGTTCTGGAAAAATAGGACCCCCGTGTAGTTTCGTCCAATTCCGAGAATATTTCCAGACTAGCTTTTCTGGAATACAAAAACAGCAGAAAACAGGAACTGGCACTTCGGCATCTTGTTAATAGGTTAGTCCCAAAAAATGTATAAAAGTGATATAAAGTAGATGCAAAACATGTAGCAATTGGTATAAAACAAGCATGGAACATCAAAAATTATAGATACGTTTGAGACGTATCAACGCCGCACGCGGAAAGCAGGGATGGACGCCGGTGAGAGGCCAGGCGGGAAGAGGAACGGTGGCTGCTGGCAGAAGGAGAACCCTAGGCAGCCGCCGCAGCCCGCAGCCAGGAGAAGATGAGGATTGAGGAGATGAATCGATGATTATTGACTCAGCGGAGGAGCCGAGGAGGCGAGGCGAGTCAGGCGACTAGGCAGGCGAGAAGATCGCGGGATTTTTGTCGAGAATATTTTCTGGTCGCGTCTATTTCCTTATTATTGTTAGGTGGGCTGGGCTTAGCTGGACTGGGTAGTTATGCAGAGAAAATTAGGGAGCTTAACGAGTTGCTCACGAAACTCGTTAGTTTGATTGTTTAGCTCGTTAGTGTTAGTGAGCTAAAATTGCTGCTCAGCTCGGTTCATTAACAAAACGAGTCGAGTTCAAACGAGTCGAGCTACCGAGTGTTCAATAAGCTTAACGAACTTCGAGCTTTATGTCCAGCCCTAGTCGGGATGGTCGGATCCAGGTAGAGGCGACGACAAGAGCGACAACCGAAGTGGGGAGGGGGGCTGGGCGTTGTTGTAGGGTAAGGCGCCGCCAAAATGTCGCGCCGAAACGAGGCAGCGGCGACGGCGAGTCGGTGGGTATGGAAGAGGAGGCAAGCATGAGAGAGGCGAGGTGAGCGGCGAAAAATGTCTGGACCACTGCCGTGTGGTACCCGCCTTTCGATATCGAGGCGTGTTTTGTCGGTTGTGTTGAGCACTCCCAAACCGCTCCCTAGGTTCTAGGAAATGACCCACATGTCGACAAAAATTAGGGCGCGTTTGGTAGCCTGCAGCTTTTTTGGAGCTCGCTAGGGCAGGCTCTAAGGGGGCTGATGAACAAAAACAGGCCATGAGTCATGTTGTGTGTTTCGTTTGGTAGTATACAGAAAAAACGTGGCATCAGCTGAGCTAGCAACCCCTCTTTGTTTGGTTGGATGCAAATACGCCTTACCTTTTTTCACATGGGTGAAGTTACCATCCACAACCACACTTGTACAACTGTACATGACATATCAATGGAGTGACGACGACGCGCGCTTGCCGTGGTTCGAATCCACCTCAGAACGAACAATGAATGCATGGCGGCGGCAGAGGGCGACGGTGTTGGATGTATGCACAAAAGGCAATATTTTAATACACCTGATTTATTAATTATGTTTCTTGTTTCTATTCTATAACTGTTGCAGCTCCTGAATGGGAGATTTAGAGGAAAACTCGCACGCACGTGTAGTGAACATGAACAGTTAACATATACCCCTGTCTTTTCTATAGACTAATTTGTTTAATGCAAAATGACTGTGCTTTCCTAGTCATGGACATTGTTTATGCCAACATCAATGAATAGCATATTGCCGGTAGAACAATATGGCTGGGTAGACCCAAATTGTTGATATGCTAAAAGATTCCGTTAAGGTGTCTTTGGTATCACAATAAGGTTATTATATGACATCTCCTTACAACACGAGAGTTGTGTGAAATGACGAGGTGAAGCTACTCGTCAAAGGAAATTTCAAACGCTCGACCGTGTGTGCGATTAATTTGATGAAATTCGTTTAAAAAAACTGAAAATATGAACACGAAATTCAAAGTTAACGTTCAGAACCGATTGCCGAAATGGAACCACATCATCGGTGCGCATCATTTTCATGTAGACCTTATTTTAAATCGAGCAGTGTATTATTGATTAGAAGAAAGAAGATGAAGTAAAAGTAAAAAAGAGTGACGAGAAGCAAACCTTAGGTACAAGCTTGCAGCACTCGAGCAAAGAACGAGCCAGCTCCATGAAAACGGCCGATTCGGTCGTTTATCACTGCCCCAGAGCTCTATGCAGGCTACCAATAACCAGAATTTTGCATCTGGCAAGGCTTGGTTGGAGCTATGCAGCCTACCAAACGCGCTAGTAGCTGCGGCGCGCCGCACCGCACGCTCTTCCTTCAAACTCGTAACACCACGTTTTTTTCCAAATCGACTGCCTCCCTCCGGCCGTAAATCACCTGCTAAAACCACGGGATAAAATGGGAAATGGAAAAGAATGAGGCCTTCGGCGAAAGCCCCGCTCTGCTCTGCCGCTCGATCTCAAGTGGCCGACCCCGAAACCGAAGCCAGCGAGGGGAAGGGAATTCGCCTAGGGTTTCCGCCGGCGGCGATGGGCGCCCTCACCGACAGCCGCAAGCGCGTCTCCGCCGACAACCGCCTCCCATCCTCCTTCACGCCCTCCTCTCCACCTCCCTCCAAAAGGCCCAAGCTCGCGCCCCTCCCCACCTCCTCTCCTCCGCCTCTCCCCTCGCCTTCTCACCTCCCCTCGTCGCCCTCATCGGCCGCGCCGGGCTCCACTTCCTCGACCGCCGCCACCGCCTCCACCTCGTCTTCGTCGCCCCCTCACCGACGCCGCCGCCCTCCCCCGCCACCGCAGCTACCGCGCCACTTCCATGCGCCCCAGCGTCGCCCACGCGCCTTCGGCCGCGGAAATAATCGCTCCAACTCCAATCCGTCGCGGTATTCTTCGTCCCCGCCACCCCAACCTCTCGGCCTCGAGCAGTTCGTCGACCTGGTCAATAGCGTCGACCACCACCCCCCGCCGCGGCCTACTCCCTCTGCTGATGTGCCAAGAGGGCTGAAGCTACCGCCGAGGTGGTCGTCATTGATGACAGGGAGGATATAGAGCAGGACGAGGATCGAGATGAGGACGACCAGGTGAAGGCCGAGGTGGTAGTGCGGAAGGTGCCTCTGTACCAGGAGCTGCTTGCGTCGAGCGGGCAGCGGGATGCCAAGCTCAGGACACTTGCGTTTGAGGTGCGCCTCGCTGAGAAGGAACGGCTTGGGCTTGAGCAGCTCGCGGAGGTCCTCCCGCAGATCACGCCCAACAAAAAGGTACGAATTATCTCGATGTTCCTTTATCTGTTTATCAGAAATGGATCGTATAATGAATTAATGAGACAACATGAATAGTTGAAAATAATAAACAACGTTGTTGCTTTAAATCTGTCCCCGACTTGAGTACATTGGATAAAAGGACCGACACTTGCTCGAATTGTGTGGATTTGTCATATCCAATTACTGCTCTCCTGGAAAACAGTGTTTATTTTGTGAATTAATAATTTGCACATGATTATTTGATAATAGTAGAATGGTTAAATGAGAAAGGTTTTCAGAGAATTAAGATATATTCAGTTCGAAATAAAAAATGCATGACCGACTTGTCTGCAATGCTAGTACACTTGATGTGATATTGCTAGTGTACCAAAGTTTATGGGGGCATATGTGACATGTCATATGTTGCTTGGCATGCAGCCGATCTACTGCCTAGCCTGGCAATAATAAAAAACTTAAGGAAATAGTGTACCATAGTGGCAAATTCTTAGTTCCATGTGTGATGAAGAAAACAAACCAATGGAGTATGTATGTGAGAGTTAACTGCTTTTTGTATGTCTGTTGAGATAGATATTTCTCTTGTGTAAAAATTGGCTGAAAATAATTTGGGTTGTTACTGCCATCAAAGTGTTACAACCTACCAAAGGCTGATGAGCTAACTCTTATAGATGCATTTCTGCAAGTATTTTGGGATAGTACCTGTGGATTTTGCTCTTTCATTAACACTGGAAAGTGGAACAAGCTGCTTCATGTGTATGCCTCCGAACACAAAAACTGCACCACAGTTATTGTTATAGAAAAACAAGGCTAAATGTTATAACCAGACTAATGGATAATCTTCCTTCTGAAAAAATGTTACTCCACTGTTTGATGCTAAATGTATGTATTCACATGTGTTTCAGGAGGTTCCTCAACCTTTTGTTCCTCTAACAGATGAGGATGAGGATAGAGTTCGTCATGCTCTTGGTGGAAGGAATAGGTGTTTCCTCTTTTGCTCTTGTTAAGACATAGTAGTATGTAAGCACATTTCTTGTGCAAATACCTAGCTTAATTAGCACTACCTAAAGTCTTAGTCTTTTTTTTCTTCCAGACGTGAGACATTATCGGTGCATGAAGCTTCAAATATTGTCATAACAAGAGAGATCTTGCAGTGCTTGAATGATAAAGACTGGCTAAATGATGAGGTAATTCTATTTCTTCTGCTATATGTTTAGGTGTTCACTCTTTTCGGACTCCAGAGTTGGACATTAGTATATAATTGGTCCTTATTATTTTCAGGTCATAAATTTGTATCTTGAGCTTCTGAAAGAGCGGGAACTGAGAGAGCCTGACACCTTTGTAAAATGTCACTTCTTCAACACCTTTTTCTACAAGAAGGTTCACTACTATGTCCAATGACTCGTAACATCATTTTGCGATGGTTTTGCTTTTGCTTGCAATCGTCTTTACTTAAATCCCTGTAGAGTTACATTCAAGTAATTTCTGTGTGATTGCTTAGTGTGTGCATGCTCTGTCATAATTCTTTCTTTTTCCTCCTATTTGTATTAGCTTGTGTAATTAACATGTTTTTGTCATTACTAGAATTTGCACTTGTGTAGTATGGTTTGGTCATTGGTGTAATACCATTCAGTTATTACGATGGTTCCTTATTCATAGTATCATCTGATCTCATTGCATTCTCTGGCAGTGAAGTTAATGATACTGGTACATCGTACCTAGCTTGCTTTCTCATTAACCATAACTCATAATAGGTTGTTTATGCCAGCAGAACAAATTTGTCAACATCATAACAGTTTCATGTTTCTGTTGTCAGCTGATCAATGGTGGGTATGATTATAAAGCCGTTAGGAGATGGACAACAAAAAGGAAGTTAGGGTACAACCTAATTGATTGTGATAAGGTAAATGCTATTGTGGTCCTTGTTTTAAAGCTTTAATCGTCACGTGATTGAACTATCTATCTAATTGGAACTAGTTACCATGTCCAGATTTTTGTTCCCATACACAAGGAAGTGCATTGGTGTTTAGCAGTCATTAACGTAAGGGACAAAAAGTTTCAGTATCTGGATTCACTTGGCAGCATGGATATGAAGGCCCTGAAAATCTTAGTAAGTGATATGCCCCTCCCTCCATCAGCTGTTACTTTTATTTACTGTTCAGGACATCAGAGTCTAACTTTAGCTTTCTCACCTCTACCAGGCCAGGTATCTTGTGGATGAGGTAAAAGACAAGAGTGGCAAACAGATTGATCTTCTTTCATGGAAGCAGGAAGGAGTCCAAAACCTTCCTTTGCAGGAGAACGGGTATTTTCATATCTTTGGCCAAAGTGTTATCATGTTTTTTCTGCTTGACCTTATACAGTAAAGATATGTGTAAATATTGAAGTCTGTAAAATGGGAACTTCATGACATGTTCCTCCATGCTTGGGAAAAAAATCCGCCATAGTGTACTATTACTAACAGAGTTGTTTGTTATCTCAGATGGGATTGTGGCATGTTCATGCTTAAATACATTGACTTCTACAGCAGAGATATGGGCCTTAGTTTTGACAGGTACTAAATGAGCCCTGGTTTACCACATATTCTGTATTTACTATTGAGCAGAATTTAAACAAGATTCGATGCTTCGTTTGCTAAATAAACTGAAATGGTGTTTTGAATGTGTTGTCTTTCATAGAAACACATGCCTTATTTCCGGAGGAGAACTGCCAAGGAAATATTGGATTTGAGGGCTGGTTAACTAAGAAGTATCATAGGTAAACTAAAGGAATGGTCAAACCAGCGGCTAGTGTAATGTATTTAATATGCAGCTATGCCATTCCTGGAGTGCTGAATGCAAGGATTTTCGGAGCTTCCCAGTTGCTCAAATAATTCATCATGCAACGATCAAGCTCCAGGCCCTTCAGATTTAATTGCGTAAGCACAATTGGCTGCCATGGCGGAGGTTCTTGGCGCAACAAGCCATTGGCGGACAGAAAGGCATGGCCAAACGTGGTTTATGTCTGGCTGTTGGAGCCACTGCGATTTGAGACGAGGGTATGGTTGGAACTCATATTTAATGGTTGGATGTGGACTTTGAGTAGTATGTTATCGCAGCGTGATGTAAGTTCCACTGTAAGCAGGCATCCAGCCTGTGAGCGATTCGTTATGTTTGTATGACCTGCTTCATTGCAGCTACAGTTTTGTGGGACACGACAATCTAATTATTTTCCTTTTCGTATTATATGCCCTCCGTGCCAAGGAGGCTAGTATACACGACATCTAGTAGCTAGGACTAGGTACTATTATGGCAGAATGACTTGATTTTGTTTCGTAGCATAGTTTGTGCCTTTTGTCAATGTTGACAATTTGAGAAGATATCTAGAAATTGTATATCCAACTCGATTCACTGATCCAACCTAAAGAGAGCGCGCACAAGTCATTACCCCCCATTTAGTTGAACAGAGAAGTGAGAACAGTCTAACTTAAACTTCATGTTATGCATCATTTAGGTCTGACCAAAACTTGTTGCAGCGTGTGATAGAAACAGAGTACATAAATGAACTGTATATGCGTGCAAGAGAGACAAATAAAAGAGTGAAATGCATCTACAGTCCTGAAACTCATTGGCTATGTCCAAAACTGTCCTCGAAATGCACAAAACTGTCCTCGAAATGCACTAATACAGTCCTTGATGTTGCTTAGGACGTCCATCAACGGTCCTGACTACTTATGGGCACCGTATGGAGCTGACGTGGCAAGTGATCGGCCCCCAGCACGGTGTGGAGCAAGCCCAGCGCCTCCTCGCAGCAGACTAGAAATTTGCATTTTGCCCCCTGCAATTGTTTCCCATACTTTTCGTTTCGAATCCACACCTTCCCTGTTTCCCCTGCTTTTCGCCGCACGGATCGCTCGAGGTGAACAGCGACGGCGGAGACAGAAGTAAATGATCGACAGCGAAGTAGGTGATACCCGGGGCGACGGAGGCGATTGGAGGTGGCGAACAAGATGATCGTGGTGCCGCAGCAAGTCGATCATCTTGGTAGGCGGCAGGAGATGGCGCTCGTTTGGCGGTGGGATGGAGACCCCTTTTCCGTCTACGGTGAGTTCTATTCTTCCCCTCTTTTCGTTTGTTTCAGAGTGAGTTTAGAGTAGATGGTATGTTGCTAGTTCTGGTAGAGAGTTGTGTAGAGTTCAGGATTTTAGTTGGGGCAAAGGTTTGAACTTTGAGCATGTTTTCGGTTGAATTTGCAGATGAAGGTAGTGAAAATTTTACACTGGAGGTGATTCATGGAGGGTTTTTTTGTTGGATGTGGACGCAATTGAGGATTGTGATAGATGTAATTGAGGATTTAGGCTATGACGCAGCTGGCAGGATAGATGTTTACCGGTTGTTGCCAGGAATGCAGATAAATGAAGATGATCTTCGGTTGATATCTGGAGACACAATTGCATTGGACATGGTTGCAGAGGTGAATCAGGGGCACAGGTTTCTGATGCTATATCTTGATCATGATCCATCCATCTAGAACAGACAGTGTTTTTGATGATGTAGTTGACAACCCTGTTGTGAATTTACCAACAGTTATTAGTCCAGTTAAGAAATGTACTGCTCTCAACAATGCCATGTGGTTTAGGTATCTGATGTTGCAGCTTCAGGTGGAAGGAGGAGATCTAATAGAGTTGATGTTGGACAAGATGGAGACAGTGACAATGAGAATGGCAGTGAACGTGATGAAGATTATGCTCCAGATATCATTGATAGTGACAATGATATAGAAGAAGGTGATGATGATTTGTACAACAGTATGCAGATCATGAACCAAAAGATGTGAAGGTGATTCCAAAAGCAGAAATGTCTAACGATTAATTCTTTGAACCTGCACATTCAGATGATGAAACAAATAGGTTCAATTTCAAGTCATTCGTGCAAGAAGATATGACTGATCCCAAGTTCCATGTGGGCCAGATTTTTCAGTTAGTTGATCAGCTCAGGATGGCTATAAGAGAGCACAGATGCAAGCATAGGAAGGACATCAGATTTCCCAATAATGACAAGATCAGAGTTCTAGCTAAATGTCGAGAAGGCTGTCCCTAGGAACTGTATGCTTCTAAGGACAGTAGAACAAAGAAAATTATGGTTAAAAGACTTCAAGATTTACACACTTGTGAGAGCAAATGGCAAGTGAGGGCATTTATAGCAAGATACACTGGGAAATATTATGTTGATCAGATAAGAGCAAATGAGAAGAAAACCTTGAAAGGTCTTGGTCAGTTAGTGCAGAAAGATTGGAAAATGACACCAAAAAGGGGCAAGCTAGGAAGAGAAAGGAAATTTGCATTCGAAACCATCTATGGAGATGAGACTGCCAGTACAATCAACTCTGGGATTTTGGACAAGAGCTAAGAAAGGAGTATTTTTTTCATGTTGTTGGATGATGCAGGGCACTTCCGGAGATGCTATTTCTCATTTGATGCATGCAAGAGAGGGTTTGTAGCTGACTGCAGGCCTACTATATTCTTAGATGGCTGCCATTTGAAGACAAAATTTGGTGGAATGCAATAGGAATGGATCCCAATGATTGCATCTTCCCTGTAGCTTTTGGTATTGTAGAAGTTGAAAATACAAGCTCCTAGAAATGGTTTTTGACAGCTCTAAAACAAGATCTTGGCATTTTGAACACATCATCATGGACTATCATGTCAGACAAACAGAAAGCAAGCATATGAGTACTAGTAGATATTTGTTTATGCATTTGGTACTACTAGATATTTATTTGTCATTTTTATTGCTCACTGAATTGTTTCATGCTTGCAAGGATTAATAAAGGAAGTTATAGAGTTGTTTCCTGATTCGGGTCATAGACTCTGTGTGAGACATCTTTGGGAGAATTTCAACAAAAATTTCAAAGGAGAGTTCTCAAGAATCAGCTATGGAGATGTGCCAGAAACAACACAGTTGCTAAGTAGTAGCAGAATATGGATGCCATGTTGGTTATAAGCAAAACAACACATGATTGGTTAGAGGAGCTGCCACAAACCACATGGGTTAGAGCATTCCAAAGTGAGTTTCCTAAGTGTGATGTTTTAATGAAAAATAATTGTGAGGTTTTCAATAAATACATCCAAGAAGCTAGAGAAATGTCTGTTCTTGCAATGATTCAGCAAATAAAAAGCCAAATTACTACTAGAATATATAACAAGCAAGTTGAAGCCAAGTCCTATCAGAAAGAAATTGAAAAACTAGTTGAAAGGTCAAACAATTGTGAAGCTAAGCCACCTGGGAATGGAATATTTGAAATTGAGGAAAGAGGTACCCCATACACAGTTGACCTTCCCAAAAGGACTTGCAGATGCAGAAGGTGGGATTTGTCTGGCATTCCATGCTGGCATGCTCTGTCAGCTATGAGACATGATCAAATATCACCAGAAAGTTATGTTAGTAGTTGCTATTCCATTGAGAAATATTTGAAAGCATATGAGCACATTATTTGGCCATCTAGAGATGTCAAGCAGTGGGAAAAGGTTGACGCAAGGACAGTCAAAGCTCCAAAATATGAGAAAAAAAGTTGGCAAGCCACAGAAAAATAAAGGCAACAACGAGAAGAGAAAGAAGGAAAGTAAGGATGTCGATCTTGTTGGGTGTCCTTGGAGCAGGTGGGCTGGCCCACCTGTCTGATTGGCGTTGCTTGGCCTTGTCCATCTTCTTGGTGGGCCCACTGGTGGTGGACCGGCTTTGACCGCTTCAGTGGAACCCCATGTTCCACTGTTGCGACAAAGTGATTAAGACCGAGGACAATCCTCAGATAAGAGCTGACAAGCTAAGTCTAGACGAAGAACGGCATCAGTCGGAGGTGGATGCATCAGAACTGAGTCGCCACCTGGATTTTGAGGCTCATACTACTTCTCCTACCGATGAGATCATTCATAAATGTTGAATCCCGCGATAAGATAAAATCCAAGTTGCGCGAGGACCTTGAATCCGAGAGGTCGTCCAGGATCCATGCCAATAACGAGGTCGAGCTCGAGGAGACTGCTCGTCTCCTTACTACAGCTCATGCCAAAATGCTTGCTGAAGTAGAGAGCAACTGAGCTATTCAGAAGACGGCGATGCAGGATATGGTGGAGCGTACCAAGGCAGTTCTGGCTGAGGCTGACACCCTAAAGAAGACTTATGAAGAAACTTAGCATAATGCAAGCTCAGCCTGGCAACAACTGGAAGATGCCAACCGTCAGGTGTGCGATCTTCGGAAGGAGTTGTCCATCAAGTTCGAGGACCACAAGAAACTTGACAGACCCAACCCATTTCCCTTGCACCGTTCGCGGATCTGATCCCAGACACGGACTGTTCGCGGGCATTCCCGGATATAGATTTTACTTGACATAGGCCTCCAGCCCCCAGCGTCGAAACACGTAGGGCTCAAAGTCCTCATGCTCGAGGGTAAAACTTTCGTTCTCACCCTCGCCACCCCGGGAAGGGCAGACCAAACAGAGATGGCTCGTACGCTTAAGACATCACAGAACAGCCAACGGGTACCAGCTTCTTCTCTTGGAAGCTCGGACCTTCCAAAACTTCTTTGGTCTGCGCTTACCTTTGCGGGTTATCCCGGATGACTAGGGCTCCCTGCTCTAGTCGTCGTCAGTGAAAGAATATTTTTTAATCCCTTGTGTTTTGTGTGTTAGGCAACAACACTAGTGACAATTTGATATGATGTTAAGTGATGCAGGTTTTAGGTGATTAAAAACATTAGTGCATCGAAACCAAAAACAAAAATAAAAGAGATAGTTCAGTTTGCTAAAAGAAAGAAACCGGATATTCCGGTCCCAGTTTGGGGCGGAATATCCGGTCCCCAAGGTTGCTCGAGAAATACGGCTAAGGACTTTTAACAACCCAGTTTTTGCAACTCTCGGATGGTCATCCGAAATTTGCTACCGGATATTTCAGAGGTACCGGAATATCCGGTCCAGAAGGTGGATCGTGGAAATTCTGCTAAGGACTGGAACGCGTAGCTGTTGCAACTCTCGGATGGTCGTCGGATATTTCCAACCGGAGATTTCCAGAAGCACCAGAATATCCGGTGGACCGGAATATCCGGTCATGACTTGACCCGGATTATCCGGTCCCCTGTTTCGCCAACGGCTCTATTTACTGCAGGGTATAAATACCCCCACCTTCTTCAACCTTGGGCATCTCGACTAGAATATCTTTGACCACCATTGTTACAAGCTCAAAACTCATAGATCTCCCAATCCCTCCACCCAAACTCGTTGATCTTTAGAGGATTGAAGGAGAAGGCCGAGATCAACATCTTCACCAAGGCGATTTACATTTTCCCTCATTCACTTGAGGTATTTGAGCCTAGGGTTTCCCAATGGAAACCCTAGGCATCTTGTTGATCTTACTTGTTGTCTATTATGACAGATTGTAGCCGTCCGGGAGCCCCCAATTCAGTTGTGGGTGTGTGCCCCGGATTGTTGTTGTAAAAGCTCTGGATTCCGCCTCGAAGGATTCTGATAGTTGAAGGTGAACCAATCCTTTGTGGTGCGGTTCATCGGAGAATAGGGTGAGCCTGTTGTGGCGTTGAGCAAGCCTGTGGTGGCGAGCTCACACCCCTCCAACGAGACGTACTCCCCTAAAAAGGAGGAACTCGGGATTACATCCTTCTCTCCGCGTGCTTCACTTTCGGTTACCTCTTTACCTTGCCTTTACTTGTATCTCGTAGCCTGCTTAGTGTTAAATTGCCATATAGGTAAATTCACCATAGTTGCATATCTAGAGAATTTACCTTTATGTCAAGCCTAAACTGAAAAAGAACTAAAAATTGGGTAGCACCTATTCACCCCCCCCCCCCCCTCTAGGTGTCATATGATCCTCTCAGTCAGGAGGTCCTCCTAGAAAACCATCCCGCTCTTCCTTGGTGGCGCACTTGTCCGCTAACCGCTAGAGCTCGTGAGTTGTGGTCACCTCGCTAGTGGTCAGCTTTTGTCGCATTTGCGCATTGCATACGCTAGTATGGAAAACAGATATGATTGCTTCTTCATGCACATTGGGGACACGATTCATGAAGGAGCAGAAATGTTGAATATATTTGCGCAAAGTCTCGTCAGGCTGTTGTGTCACGCCTTTGAGATCTGCAGTCTGGAAGAGCTTGTATCACCCTTGGAACGCCCCGAGGAAGCGTACTCGTAAGTCTCGACAAGACTGGATCGAGCAGGCCGGGAGGCTATTCAGCCATGCCTTTGCATCTCCCTTGATGACCAAAGGAAAACAATTGACCATCATGAGTTCGTCCCCTCCCACTTTACGCACTGAAGCAGTAAAGTCTTGGATGAACTTGCTGGGGTTGGAGGTTTCATCGTAAGCGTCTTCCAGATCGAGACTGAGCTCGTCTTGCCACATGTCCCGCCGCAACAGTAGTATAAGAGTCGGGCAAGCTTGGTCGTTATCATTGTCGGGTTACTTCATGCGGTAGCGCTCCCTCCGATGTTCTATGCGAACTCGAGCATCTTCCGCCTGCCGCTCGATGATCTCGGAGCGAAGATCTTGAGATGGTGTAGACGGTTCGTTCGACAGGCGCTCTCTGATGTGGTTGCGTCGTTCGCGTAGTTCAGCGGCACGAAGCGTGGGAGCTTGCCTTGCAGTCCTACAAGCTCCGGGTTTTGCTGAACCACGCCCATGAGTGCCTTGAGGTACGACCTCCAGGCCCGAAAACGGTGAGCGTCACCTCCAGCGTCGGGAGGATGCTAGAGTAAGACCTTGGCAGCTGCGAGCGCCTCGCATGGGTCATGGGTCCCGGGTGATGCGGGAGCCACCACTATAGGACTGAATGATCTGCCGCTTCAGGAGATTCCACAGCTAGGAGAGTCAATCGAGGTTGATCTGGGTTCCTCGCGTCGGATGCAGGGAGCGGTGAGTCGCTCCTCTTACCGGGTGATGATGACCCGCTCACCCTTGATCTCGTGGCAGGCGATGCCCCAACCCCCGGGCATGACACAGAGCGGTAGCTGCGGCGCCGCAGAGTTAGTGGAGACGGATCGAGCGGCGCCGCGGCGGGAGAGAGATGAGAGGGAGCGGCGGAGAGCGATGAGAGGGAGCGGCGGTAGGGACGTCGAAGAGGCGACATCCTTTGCCGCGGTATCCCACGACTGTCTCCGGCGTTAGCGAAATCTTTCCTCGTACGCTTGGCCGCCATACCCATCAGTGAAGAAGCTCGAAGCTCGCAAGATCACTTGCGCCCCCTACCTGGCACGCAAGATGTCATGTCCGAGTGCACAAACATCGGAAGTCCGAGGACCCCCTTTCAGATATTCGGTATAGAGGCGGTAGGAAGATCTTGGAGAGTACGAGAACGATGCGGAAAGTAAAGCACACAAGCAGTTTACCCAGGTTCAGGCCGCTGTGAAGCGTAAAATCCTACTCCTGCTTTTCTAAATTGATGGTGGTGTTCTATGTTTCCGGACTACAATACACGTTCCTGGGGAACATCGGATTTGAGGCCAGAGGAAGAAGAAGGTTGGAGATCAGATCTGATCTTGGCTCCCTCTCTGCCTTGTGGCTCAAGATGATTTGATCCCTCTCTCAGCTGCCTTGGTCCTCCTTTTATAATGTAAGGAGATATCACAATTGTGTGATTCCAGCTGTCCAACCACAAAACGACTGCCAAATGGTGATGGGGTTGGTGGGTGGAAGGTGATTCCCTCTGTCTTGCTTGCCTGCCCTCTGTCGGGGTAAGGCCAAAGCTACGCAGCTTTAGACAGTTTGTTGCAGTGCAGGCACGTGACTCTGCGGTACGAGGTCATGGGATGCCCCAAAAAGCTTTCGAGAAAACTTGGTCGCTGCTTGAGATCAACTCCCGGGAGGAACTCTCTGGTTCCCGAATGGTACGTCTTGAGTAGCACTTTGCGAGGTTCCGAAAGGTTTCCTGGGAAGCCTCCTGGAAGATCGCACACTTTACTCAGAGTGGCGCGCTTTCCGGGACACGCCAAATCCAAGATTTTCGAGAGACGCGCCTTATCAAGCCTTCAGCAGTACTGATAGGGGGTTGAAGTCTCACTGCAGCCCACGCGTGGCGTGCCCGTGGGAACCCCTGTTCCACGAGTGCGACACCATGCTCTACCGGGTTGAAAAGAGAGGAGAATTCACAAACATGACCCACTGTTTGTAAATAACGGAAAAAAAAACTCCCTCTGTTCTGTATAGTTTTTCATGAAAAATTAAACTTGACTAATTTTGACCAAGATTTTACAAAAAATAACAATATATGGAAAACTAAAATAATAAAATATTGAAAATATATGTCACGATGAATCTAATGGTAATGATTTGATATTGTAATTGCTAACAATGTTTTCCAAAATTCATGGTCAAAGATAGTCAAGTTTGACTTTTCAGAAAAAAACTATACACTTTATAATAGAGCTAATTGCACAGGAGGTACATAAACTTGCGTGGTGCGTGCAAATTGATACAACTAGTTGCAATCTGTGAGAAATCGGTACGCGTAGTGCGTGCAAACCAGTACAAAGTCGTTCTAGGATGGACACGTGGCATTATTACTTTTGCAAAATACCCCCTGTATATCTCTGTATCTTAAACGTGACCTTCTCTTTCCCAAATCGACCAGAAACACGTCGGCTCCTTGCATCCAGATCCATACATCCCACTCTGCGTGTCAGGCTGCCAGTTCACGCTCGCTGCTCGCATACGCCATTCCCCAACGTGAAGGCAGAGACGTACAACTAGGACGGTGACTTTCTGTCGAACAAGGACGACGACAGTAAGCTTCTCGAGAAACTGTCCGGCATGCCAACTGCACCGTCGCCGGCATCGTTCGCCCTCCGGAGCATAACCTCCGTGCGGCCGCGACGTGCTGCCGTCCAGCCGCACTGCACTGCATTGCGGGAAGGCTAGTTCAAGGACGAACAGTTCTGCGAGGACGGTGGCGAAAAATTCAGCAGCACTTCAGGGAGCTCAGGAGGCAGAGTTAGGAAGCAGTGGCTCAGCTACAGCGGCGAACCGAGCGCGGCGAAGCCGTCTGCCGACAGGGAGAAGAGGTCGACCGTGTAATCGATTCAGGGTATCCGGGATGATTCCTTCGATGTCGGGGTTCCTTTTGACGAGGAGAAGCTAACAGGCACGGAGGTTATGCTCCGGAGGGCTAACGACGCCGGCGACGGTGCAGTCGGCATGCCGGACACTTTATCGATCGGCATGCTCATACAAGTCGCCCTGACTACGAGTTCGCCGAACAACGACGACGACGGTGAACTCTGTTGCCGAACACGTTCTCGATGCGCTCAGATAAACACAGAGAGCGGAAGCATGCGCTTGCCGAGTGAGGCATCTCCATGGCCATCTCGTCGTCGGCGCCCGCGCGTTGTGGCCATGGCCGTTCTGTGCGACATCGCCATGGTCTTCTTTTGTCATGTCCGCTCCCGTTTCAAAAAATCTTGTCATGGATCCATCAAGAGATAGTGCCCGTGAGCCCGCACTGCTCCTTCAAGGCGGCCGATGCAGCGGGGAGCCGCGGACAGGCAGGTATCACGGTATCGCCGTCGCAGCTGGACGATTTGGAGAAAGAAAAGGTCACGTTTGAAATAGAGAAATATGCAGGGTCTATTTCACGATCCAAGATCGATTTTGTACTGGTTTGCACCTACATCGCAAGTTTATGTACTAGTTCCTCACAGTTTGCAACTAGTTGTACTAATTTGCACACATCACGCAAGTTTACGTACCTCCGGTGCAATTAGCTCTTTATAATAAGTAACGGAGGGAGTATATATCACCTCTCGTGGGAGGCTTTTCAAGAAACAGGGATCTAAAGATTAGTTCATTCCTGGCAAGAGTGAATGAAACAATCCAAAAACATACTTTCCCGATAGATCTAAGGTTGAAATTGCTAACAGATCATGCCATATGGAGAAACGAAAACCTGCATATAAAAATCATGTCATGCTGGAATATGTTAGGGTGAGCATTTACAGAAAAATCATACAAAAAATGAAGCCATTTGTGAACCATATAGAAGATAAAAAGGTGTGTGTATAATCATCATACTAATCATTCGTTTCTTGACTTTTTTTAGCAAAGAAAATAGTGTCACATTTTTGCACAAATCCCCAAGTGTTAATGTGCATTAAAAATATACTCTCGTAAAAGGCACCCTTTAATTTTGCTGGTCAACGACATACAATTTTGATCATAATTTGTACTTATAATATACCAACAAAATTAGTATTAATATATATTTCAAGACAAATCCAATGGTACAATTTATCAATCCATATAATTTATTATATTTGAGCGGTCAAAGTTGAGTATCATAGATCAGGGTAAAAAAATAGCGCGCATTATATTTTGGGACAGAGGGAGTACTTACATTTATATTCTTAGAAAAACTCAACTGATATAACATAATATACAGCTGAACGACAAGCTAAATCTCCAAGCTTTCCAGTGTCTCGTAAACAAGTCCATCGATGATACAGTAGTTAACACTGAACAAACCGTGCACAATTCAGTTAAAAGCCACTGAAATACCTCTGAAGAACTTACAGCCTGTTACCTTTTCTTGATACAAATAATACAACAATGGTGTCTATGTTGGCGAGGTACGATGATAATTTCCTCATCTCCAAACATCAGTTAACTATATTCATACAAAAAGAAAGTGGCAATGATGACAATCCATGCCGCCACCAGAAAAAACAATGAAACAAACCTTTGGAGGAAAAAAAAAAGAGCAAAACCTCAAACCCAAGCTCCTGCACAACCCCCCCAACATCTCAATTCCTTACTCTTCCCGAGTTCTCGTTTTCCCAGAAAGACTCTTAAGTTCTTCGAACTCTTAAGTGAAGTGTGATCGTATGGGAGATCAGAATAAAACATACCTCCCACTCAGAGCTCCTTGCAATTCATAACATACCAAAATGAATTTAATTTTTCAGGTTAAACTATCTTGATGGTTTCTTACGGGTAAGGATCTCCTCTTCTTTCAGGCGCTGTTGAAACCTTGCTAAGCGTGCCTGAAGACTGACCAAGCCAGAAGCCTTCCGTGACAGGAGAAAATTCAGTTGTGCCACATAATTATCAATTAGGCTACCGGGTTGGTCAACTTCTGCCAAGAGGTTCATCTCCTGCAATACAATGGCAAGTGGTGTTAACTGTTAGGCAATAACATAGTGTTGAAATGACATCCAAAATGTGACTAGTGTTAAGCAGTGTCATTATGGGTAATCAGTAAAAGTATATCTGAATGTACATAATCTGCAACACCAGTCATATTGTGTTAAGTTGGTGCTTGGCTAAATGATATTTAAAAGATATATCAGTGAACCTGGACATCTCAAATAAGTGTAAGTAATGGTATCAAAATGTACAAAATGGAACTATTCTGGTCAAACGATTTCACAACCGTTGCATAGCAAACATATGGGAAGTAAGCCCCAAAATGTAGGTTCGCACTTTACAGGAACTAAAAGCACTCAAACACTCCTATATGAACTATTGTGTGATCGTGCAGAAGGTACAGAAAGAGTCAGCCATTAATGCTTGTTCAGGATTGGAAAACAAGCCTGTAAACAAGGAGTAGGAGATATTCAGGCACAGCTGGCATCAAACAGTTCCGATCAGTGACTGCCTGACTGGTTAAGATACGTGTACCCAGCAGTTGCTCAAGCATTTTTGAACATTGCAGGCATTGCAGCTGCTCATACTTGACTCGTATACAGTGCTCGACAGTATAATACCGTTACAGGCAGTGAACTGTTCTGTGTATCTAGTCAGTCAAGTGAAATTACTGACGTCAGTCCTGTTCGTACTGTAGCAATATGCGGCACTACTCATGTTGGTCGTCTGTGCACTGGTGCAATGTCAGTTGGAAAACAGATATAAGAATAATCAGTTACCTTGAATTTAAGCTCATTCCCTTATATAGGTATATTATACGTATAGAGATAAGTTTCATTAGAAAAATTGAGATTATTTTTAAGCGATATGCTATTATCATTACGAATTATAAGCAATAAGAGTTCACTTTCTCCCCTCTAAAGTATATCATTCCAGCATATGATCCTCTCTTTAGGAGCTCAAGATCTGTTTGATAAGGATCTGCTCCAATCATGATGATCGCACTAAATAATGATGGGCAATTACACCGCAAGCAACTCAACAATCAACAATAGGGAGCAAGATGATACATCAGGCACACAATGAGCACATAGCGACAATATCATCAAACACGAAGACATGCTTGATGTAAATTCATATGCAGTTGAGCGAATGGAACTTACTTCCCGCACTATTTCCATAGTATTTTCAATTTCCTTTCTGTGCGCTGCTATCAACGCCTCCTCTTCCTAAACAAACAAAAAAAGTTTGTATCACAGCTCCACTTAGTAAACTAAATACGATTATGATAAAAAAATTACCTCAAGTAATGCATTTATTTCCAAATCATCACATGAACTTTCCTTTTCAGATTGTTTCGATGAAACCTGTGATGCCGAGGTAGAGGACGGTCTTTGCTGCTGCTGTTTCAGTTGCTGTTTATGGACAATCCGACTTACCTCTGGCACATTTTCCCTTTTCACATAGTTGCTCTGCCGTTCAGATTTCTCTGAAATATTAGCTTTTCTCCGAGGAGGTGAGACTTTTGTAACTTTATCCTCTTGTGAATTAACTGAATTCTGAAGTGGCTGTGCTTTACTGCTATAACCAGTTGGGTTGGATTTCAAATCAACCCTCTCTCTATCACTCAAGGCAGATGTTGAACTAGTTTCTTCTTTTCCTCTATGTGAATAACTTGGAATCATACTAAATGAGTTCCTATCAGGGTCCACTGAAGAACTCGCACTGATTTCAACAACTTTCTTTGAAGCATCAGTATATCTGTTCTCCTGAATCTGGTCCATAGTTTCTTCAGCTTCACCAGATAATGGGTACGAAATGTTGGTAGATTCCTTGCTGGAGGACACAAACTGCGTAGTGAACTGCTCTTTTTTTGAGTTGCCACCTTTCGAAAGACTTTTAACCCTGTTTTTTGAGCAGCAATATTATGAAACCTGACAACTAAATGTATTTCGAAATTATCAAACACAATATGTAAATTTGAAGACATATAAAGGGAATATCACCTGTCAGCGTATCGTAAGGTATTTAGTGTATGTTCACATGAACCTGAACCCGGTGAGATGCAAGAAATCATTACTGTTCGAGAGTTGCCAACAAACGAATCACGAAGCACCTCAGTGAGCTTGCTTCCTCTGAAAGGAATATGTAGTTGATCATTATCCAGTGCACGAATGCATTCCTTGAGAGCTAAAAGACTCTTGTTTATTTCTGCACCCTCAATTCTGGTACAAGAAGAAAGTTAGATGGTAAAAGACTGTATTATGTTGGTATTCACAGATAGCATAGCAAGTGAAAATAATACAACTAGCATGCCAGAAAAACAGAAGTCTATATTTATAGGAAGAAAATAAGTACCTTGTTTGTTTGTCATTATCCGTTGTATCAGCGCCACGCTCGCTTCCAGCAAGATCAATAAAAGATAATTTTCCAACAAGCTTTGTGCTTTTAGCTTCATTCGCATCACGCTCTCTCTGTCTTCTACTCTCTATCACTGGGATGTGCTTCTTCACAGCCAATTGCAGAATGGCATGAGATCGTGATGACTCTTCGTTAGCCCCAGTTGATCCTGTACTTCTTGAGGCATTTCCCCTTTCGATGTATTCTTTGACAATCTGGACATCACAAACCTCAAACTCCTGTAAACCAACAATGCAGACCTGTTTCTTCCCATCTTCCCTAATGCAGAGTGGCCTAGAAAAACATTGGGGGAAAATGCAGCTCACATTAAACCACATAACCAAGTCAAACGGAAGAAAAAGAACAAATTCCCATTTAAGCATACAAAAATAAATTACAAAAAGCAAGTTACTGAGATGTATGTCCATAGCAAAGTTTCATTTCAATGCTCAGTTTAAACTTTAAACAGCTACGGTTGCTGAGTAATTCTCGTACTTCCTCCGATTCAAAATTTAAGACACGGCACAGTTTTCAAGATGGTACTTGGACCATCAATTTCTTTGCAAACATGTTGCCTAACATAAAAACAAGTGCACATAATAATACTTCATGATAAATCTTTTTTCGAAAACGCAAAAAGCATTGCTTTTTGATTCATTGATAATATAAGGTTTATGTACAAGACCAGAAAAAGGTCCACCCCGTACTGATGTTTTGGATGTTTTGAAAACGCAAAATAACAATTTGATGTTTTGGATGCCAGTAATTCTTTCTTCGTTGATGACAAAATTAGAAATGTTTTGACTGGTAAAAGTCTAAAAGGACATTTTGGATTAAGGTAGTATTTAATGAGTCATCAGTTGCACTAAATTCGCTTAAGCATTGAAAGCACCCCTGACAAAAGGTGGTGGTATTTCATATGATCAGCAAGAACCTGGCTTCACTAACCCCAAACTACTCGCCTTATCATTGTTAACCAGTTACCAATAGGTAATCACCAATTATCACATATCTGTGTGTGTTCTAACACTTGTATGCAAGAACATAAAAGGTTTTTCCGTCACTCCTAAGATACAATCTTATAAATGTGGAACATACCCATACAGGGATAACATGAACATGATCACACAGAGATACGTGCAAGGAAAAAGGAAAGAAAAATAAGCAAAGTACCCAAGTGGCAGCCCAAATTACACGTGTAGCTGCATACTATGCCTAAACAATATTAACTTCACACACACAAAGGCAATGACGACCCAAGAACTTTACTATGCCAAATTAGATATATAAGAATGCAATGCAGCAATCAACCTCCTTTCGCTGAGAAGATCAAATAGCTTCCCGCCATATATCTCGAAGTAGCTAAGCCACAACTTGAAATTTTGAGTCCGGTACACAGGTTGATGCAAAAGACGAACCATATCCTGTGCAGCCCTTAGAGGCAGGGGTTGCATTGTATATGTCTTGCCACTACCTGCATAGGAAGGATGATTAGCCATGCTGCAAAGCAAGACTGTCAATCAAACTAGGAATCGGTAGATGTGCAAGAATGATTCCTAATTCAAAATTTTCAAATGCGTTAGAGTAACTCCATGTACATCATAACATCCAGATGAAATAGATGAATGAAGGGCTGCATCCAGGATATATAGCATCTTCAGAAACCATTGAGAGAGAAAGTCCATGCTGTATTGATTTTAAGCACATTTCTTATAATGCTTCCAAGAACAGAAATCACATGTTCACCTATCAAACTGTCACATCAATTCCATGCTACACTTAATGTCAAATGCTCAGCTTTATTCCTTCCAGGAAGTCGGAAATCATAATAGCTGTATATAGGCCATGTAGAGCCAAACATTTGACAGCCAGAACGTTATTTTTTTACGATGGCCAGAACGTTTAAAAATAAGTACTTCAGAGAATCTGAAGAACATTGAACAAAATTGTGTAGAATCTATGGGACGTATGGAAACATGACTAATCATATGTACACTTAACTGAAGACATAATTTGCCGGAACTTCTAAAGAAAACATAGTTAATTGTTCGACAACCAGCGTTAGCTAACCTGTTTGGCCATATGCAAAACATGTTGCTTTCGTCCTTTGGAAAATTATCGGTATAATGGGCTCCACGGTCTCCCGGTATACCTGCTCAAACAACCAAGTACCTTATGTGCTAAGAATTACATGGTAATTGGTGAATAAGAGAAATAAGTCATTCTACAGCCACTGATGATGGTTAGAAAAAACATATTACCTCATCATTAGTGACTTCCTCATCCAGGACAGCATCAAAGCAAAATTCATGTTTGTCCACATAAGCTGTTAAATCCACCTTCCAGTGGAGACTACATGTTAATCACAGGACAAGCTAAAAAGGCTTATTAATGGCACTTTTATTATTGATAAGTACATATGATGGTTAAGTGTTGCATCTTTATTGACAAACTTAATGAGGACACATTAGCAAGAAAATAGATCACATGGAATGGTTTGTCTCCAGCAATCCTTTTCTGTAAATTATATTTAACCCCCATAGGTGTGAATGTAGTGTATTTCAGTCATACACTCGTACATATTGTGGTGGTGCTAGGCATCAAAACCTGTGATGTCATAGCTTTGTATTCATAGGGTATAAACAAGGAAATTCATTTTAAAACATAAAATGCAGGCACATTACAGCAGAATACAAAACTCCTGTGATGCTTGACATCACAGTCACTGTGGTGCCGCCACTGCGTACATAGCAACAATGTTACATAGATTATTTTGGCAAACCATATCTAGGCCCGCAAAATTATACTACAAGTGCTGGATCTGCTATCTTTTTACATTTCAGCGTGTCATTGCAGGATGCACATAGACGCCAATGTGTGCACAGCAAAACTTAAACGCTCAGAAAAATGGTCTTTTGAATGAAATGGTTCAAGCTCTTCATATTAATGTTGCATAAATGACAGGTCCAACTATCGCTATTCAGTATTTCAGTCTGTATCACTTCAAAGCATACTTGTTCACACACATCATGATTCATGGCATATCGGCATTAAAATGATTTAGTACTGTTGATTTTGAACACAGGCAAGAAATATATGTTGCTGTAAATATCATACTGCAAACAAGAGCACAACAGTTGTCGTAGAAAACATGGAAGGAGGAAATGGGTTGGCTCTCTTCCTACATTTGCCTCTTCTTCATCACAAGACATCTATAACCCCATAAAAGGACGAACCGATGGAACCATGTAATTTTATATCTGTGAACTACCAATGCAGACATAGTGAAGAATACTAACAAATAGATGAAAGATGGCACCTTTAGTTTAGGTTCATGAACAGTCAAGAATTGAGAATTATGTCATCACAAGACATCTATAACCCCATAAAAGGACGAACCGATGGAACCATGTAATTTTATATCTGTGAACTACCAATGCAGACATAGTGAAGAATACTAACAAATAGATGAAAGATGGCACCTTTAGTTTAGGTTCATGAACAGTCAAGAATTGAGAATTATGCACATCTATGACATCCTCCTCCTTTCGAGATGTCTCCTTTCTGTTCAGAGGTCTCTTCCTTACCTGACATTGTTACAATTATTAATCAAATAATATTTTCACTAACATTAAGAAACAAAAAAAACTGGATTATGATATCAGTGCATAACTGTAGACAAAGTAGTAGTACTTGGAAGTTGGAAGTGACAACGTACCACAACTTTAATCTTTGCTACATTACTTTCTCTAGTATTGTTCTCTTTTTCGCTGATGATTGCACCACCGTAATTTTCTGATAGACCTTGCTGGCCTCCTGATATTACATCGTCATCATCGTCATCGGTTTCCTTTGGCACAAAGGGTGAGGCTTCAAACGGTTCTGATGCTACATTCTGACAAAGAAGACAGCATAGCTGGATTAGACCACATGAAGGCATTACTGCAGAACAAATATTAAGATTGGAACATGAAATGTGTTCAAATATCTTTGTCACTTGCATCATCTCCCTAGTTATAGGAGAAGGTAACAAAAAATGAGCAGATGCAGATATACCATTTGTTGTGTACAAGGTTGTTTTGCCTATATTATCCATAGACATACCTCAGAAAGAAGCTCACTGTCATCCATCGCATGAAGATCCAAAAGGCCAGCTCCGAATTCACCTCTAAGTTCAGGTGAATAGAATCCATCTATAGAATGGCCGCCATTGAAGCTCTGGGCTGTTGGTGTGTATGGCTCAGATATAGGTGCAGATGCAGATTCGCCATTAAAATTCAGGCTCCTTAATAGCATGTAAAGCTTTTGTTTTTCTTCAATGGATTGGGGCCCATACCCCTACAAACAATAATAGTAACATCTGTAAAACTACATATAACCACTTGGCAACAACACATACGTATTGATAAAGCTCTTATCGCTGAAAATGAAAAATCCTCCAAGGCTTTAACTATTCATCATAGGTAATATTAGGCATGCTAAGCAATACTAGAGGTGAAAAGTGCCCTTAGTGTGAAATATGAACAGAACCACAAATAACTAACAAGGCTTCAACATGCGGACCTCATGCATAGATCTAGTACAACATAAAAGTTACTGTAGGACCTTTGCACTAGATGCCACAATCAAAATTTGACATAGTGATCTAGGTAATGCCACGTAATATGAATATGTAATACAGTAGATGTTCCTTGAAATTCAAGATCGAGAAAACTTCAAAGTTCCATTTGGCATATAATGCAACAAATAGCAGGTACAATATTTTCTCACTAACGAATATTCAATTGTTTGCATCATAGTAAACCAATTTCAGTTTTATGTGGCAAAAAAATCATCCTACAATTTTGCATCCAGCTAACTTCTTTGCACACCAACTCAAGATTACAGAAAATATTACACCTCAAAACCATTTTAAACACAGAGTAACCTCCCCCCAAAGAGTGGGGCGCTATCCAGTCTCAATTCAATCCATCCAGCTAACTTCTTCACACTGAAGAGGCATAGTTCCACCATCCAGGTCAACAGTGTGCAGTTCTAAACTAAACTTCATGCAACATGGTGAAAGCAATTAGTCGGGCGTTGAAATGCTATTTAGGGAACCATTTCAAAACAACATGCACTAAGACACTTTCTTCCAATTAACCAGCAGACCTATCAACCTAACCATTTTACATCCTGCCTGCAGTGGCAGCTTTCATAAGCGGACTAGAGGCAGGCGCGCCAGCCACTTAAGTTCACAAGGCTGCCTCGATAATAATGAACACAGATTTCACAATAAACCTTCAGGAAGCATAACCCGACTTGCCAGACTCGGAAACCCTAAATTTCACATATGACCGATATACCTACATATCACTCATGGCGCAATGTTGGCTTCGCATTTCGGGGACACACCCCCTGACTATTGGGGACGATTAAACTCACTGGCTTCCGACCATTTCTTCACCGATCCAAACAAAAGAAGGGATATACTTGAAGGAAATACAAGGCCCGCTAACAAGGACACGCACAAGATCCGCGTGCATAAGCTAGCGATCGTGCAAATGCAGGCGACGGCACGAACCTGCATGAGAAGGTTGGGGAGGATGCCGGCGGCGCGGGGGTCTCCAGCCATCCCCATCCCCGGCCCAGGCCCAGTCGCAGAGGAAGAGACGGCGAGGTGCTGCAGCCCCGCGGACTGCAGCCAGCGCGCCATCACCGCGTCCCCCGAGTCACCCGCAGCAGATGAGGCCGCGGCAGCGGTGGCGGCGGCTGCGCCACCGCCCCCGCCGCCGCGCTGCGACCGCTTCTGCGGAGCCAGCTCGGCGTCGCGAGGCGGCTACGAGAGAGCGCGGGATCTGGAGCTTGTGCAGCTGGAGCCCAGATCTGGGGGAGACAAGCAATGTGGGTGAGATTGGCGCGGGGTTGGAGCGGGCAGGGTTTGGAGGGGCGAATCGGGATTGGTGCTGATCGAATTCGTGGTGGAATTATACGAGGGATAAGGGAATTTTGGGGGATCGATTGCGGAAGGAGTTTGAAGGTGGTTCTAAATGGTTTTCGTCGAGAGGGAGAGAGAGACGTTCTGACGTTTGTTGCTGTTGCCTGTTGGTGAGCCACGTTTGAAATAATGAAAGGAGAGATGGTTGGAGATGGTCCGGAAAAGACGTTCTCAGATGGTTTTCTAGTCTCTTGTTTATGCGGAAGACTGAAATCAAGACACGGTCTTTTCCGGAAGAATTCAAAGTTTTTCATGAATAGGAGAGCGTCTGCCCAGATGTTTTCTGCTCCTTCCGATCCAAATTAGAAAATGTTTGTTCACTCATTTCAATCCGTATGTAGACTTTACCGACCCAGTTCCAAATCAGTCGGACCAGGATTAATCAAGCAAATGTTTTGGCCAGTCAATGCCCGAGGAATATTGGTTATCCCTTAACCTCATTCGCGTGGAAATTTGTGGACACTAGAAGAAAAAGTATCACGCCCAATTTTCGTGGTAGAAGGTTCATTTTTCGTGGCCAAAAAGATTTTCTCCACAACAGGGTACCATGGTAAAAGACGTGTGGCTAAATTATTTTCCATCGATCTCATAAATCATGATATATGGTTGAAACATCAACCACAGGCCATCTTCTTTCCCCCGCTCCTGTCTCGCCCCCCGCACGGGCGAGCAGGGGCAAACCCCAGCCGCCGCCTTTCTCGGTCCCTCCTCTCTCCCCTCCTCCTCCGCCGCCGTCGGCGCGGGCCGCCGGGCGTTGCCTATGCGGTGCCGGCGGCGGCGGGCGGACTTTCCCCGCTGCGTGGTCAGGTGGCGCGGGGCACGGCGGCCTGCGGCGGTGTGGCTAGGCCGGCGGCGGTCAGGCTCGGCGGTGTGAGCTCCCGCGAGCCCGGTGGGAGGAGGAGCGGCGGCGCTGCCCTTGCAGCGAGGCGGAGCGGCCGGGAGGTGCTGGCGGCTCCGTCGTCGGCCCAGATCGGGGCCCGTTTGGGCCCCATCTGGGTTGGGGCGGGCCGTCGGCTTCCTGCGCGTCGGCGATGCTCCCTGGGGGCGGAGGAGGTGTTCCGGCGGGGGCTGGGTGGTGGCGGCGCGTGCAGCAGACCTGCTGCAGCGTGGCAACGGGACTTTGCGGGCCTGTGAGGGCCCGGCCGGGCCAGTAGGGGCCTGGTGTGTCCTGTTCCGCGTCCGGTCTGCTACCGCGAAGGTGTCGCGGTGGAGGTAGTTCCCTCCCGTCGGCTGCGGTGCTGCTACCCCCGTTCCTGCTGGCCCCCGTCTCTGCTTCTAGGCCCCGTGACGATGACCACAGAGTGACGGCGTGGATGGTCCCAAGACCGTGGTGGCGCGTACTGGTGGGCGGCAAGATGGGTGGAAGCATTCGATTTGTCCGGGTGGTGGTTTCTTGGGGGTCGGAAGAAATTCCTGTTGGCTCGTCCGGCACCGACGCGGTGACGCCTGCGGGTGTCACCGTTCCCTTCCTGAAGGGCGTCGGGGGTACCCCTATCCCACTCCCCTCCGCGTACCGGGGGAAACCCTAGGACTTGTCCGGGCAGCAGCGGCGTCGTCGTCGCCTCCCTTGTTGAAGGTGTTGCTTGGTATGCGGCGCTTCGATGTGCTAGGAGCGTGGTGGAATTCTCCGGCGGGTGCAGCGGTTGCGGGTCATCCTCGTTTTTGTCGTTCTGCCGATGTTGGCATTTGTTTTCTTTTGTATTTCTCTTTCTTTTCTTTTGGTCTTGGTTGTGCTGCGGCCTCAGCATGCTTCTTGTACCGTGGTGTTGCTATATTAATATAGCGGGGCGTAAGCCTGTTTCGAGAGAACATCAACCACAGAAAAATTGTCGTGGTAGATGGCATCACGGAAACAGAACAGGTATATGACACTTGTAAAGCTTTGCCAAGTCTGCCCAACAATAATCCCATTCAGCTTAACAGGCCGGCCCATTCAGATTAACAGGCCAGTCCATTAGGTTTAGGCAAGTCATCCCATTAGGATCAGGTTAGCCGGGCCCTTAGGTTTAGACAGACAGACCCATTAAATTGACAGGTGGGCCCGTGGTAGCCCATTTTCGTTCATACATTTGTTGGACCTGTTTTATGTCCTATTTAGGATCATTTAGGTAACCCATTAGACGGCTACTAATTATAAAATTGTTTAACAATGGCCCAACAATATATGGTGGGTGGATTGGTCAAATTAATTTTAGAATACTTAATTAATTATTAAAAAATATCGACCAAATTAAAATTACATTCGAGTTCATCAAGCACAACACATATTGGACGGAAAGTTTTTTGGCAGAATCTTACAACAGTTAATTAACAAGATCCGAATCTTACCAGCTCAGACTAGACTACGCCATAATTTTCTAGGCTTTATCAATTTCACGTATGTATCAATGGTTTTGATCGAATCTTCCGTGCCTTTCTTCAGTTTTTACGCTACAGGTCCAAGAGCGGCTACTCTCAGCATCAAGATATGTATCACTTGTAGGTATTGATTCAGGTGGACTGGTAAGCACGTAGACTCGTTCAAAATTATTCTGGAATAGTGTCTCGGAAAATCTTTGGATCATCCCCTCAGAACTCATCCAACAATATGAAAAATGTGAAAATAAGTTAAAACACGAAGCCAAAAATAAGCAAATAAGTTTCTTTACGAAACATGTTAATGTTTGCACATGATGAGAAAAACAAGTTAAAGTAAGATGAGCATTACTACAGTATAAAAGATGTCGGATCTAAAGAGAGAACATGACATTGTTATTGTGGAAATTTCAACAACAGTAATACAGATCAATACAGCAAGAATGTAGTATGTATGAATACTATGTTATTCATCGTGTAACAATCAGAAAGTTGCCATGTTCTAATCATTGACCAAACAGTTGACAAAACCAAAACCATGTAAAGGGAAAGATCCAAAATATGCATGGACTTACAATACCTTGGGGCCACATTTTCTATTCAACGGGCTTGAAGTGTCTGTAATTCAGCGTATTGTGCTCCATTGTCCATCTTATCATTTAAGTATCATTCGCACAACCAAATCAGCTGGTCTGGAAGGATGAAAGCAGATAGAAGTTGGAACTAACAAAATGGAAGGATATAGGTTGTATAAGATATGTATGTATACTAAAAATTGCATTAACAATGACCAGATGTCATATTCAAATCAGCTGGGAACAAATTTAGCCCATATTTTGTTGCACGACTTAAAGCATTTTCGCAATCAAGGTGTAACATGTGTTGAATTAACATGGCAAGATTTAAGTATCATGCATATAGGTCATAACTTATAACATGTCAAATAATTTATGACATTTAGCAACCGAAACCTCAGATTTCAATCTTGTTGAACGTCAAATGGTTAGTGTTGGTGGATGTATAGATAATTTTTTTGGTCTAGGCGAGCACTCGAAAAAAATAACGTCAACGAGTTAGGGTTGCAAAATAGGAATCGTATAACCCATGATATTGATCAACAAACAAAGCTAGAAGATGTACCAAGTGGGATCATGTATCTCTTTGTATGCTAAGCAATTGTCCATATAGAGTTGTGAACTAACCCATGATATGTGTGTTTGATATATCTATGTGGGGCTAGGTATACTTCCATGGGCTTGCATCGAAAGGAAGATTTCATATAGCCCATGGAGGATGACGTCAAGTGGTGGTCGTCATCGAGTTTAAGAAGTGCAAGTTCAAGAGAAGCATCTCGAAGAAATCCTATGCTTGAAGCTTGCCATCCATTTGGAGAGAATGGTAGTGAAGATGTGGCTAAGAGAGGCTCTCCCATAGTGGAGCACGGTGGAGCAATATGTGAGTCTTCACGGAGCGAAGCGCAATCAAGAAAGGTGGTACACTTGAAGAGATCAAGATTGTCATCATCTAGATCAAGTGGAATGCGCAAGGCAAAACTATGATCTTGATAGGCTTTCTAATTACCGGTCTCATGGTGCTAGTTGGGGGACCGGGTTATAGGATAGATAATCATACTATCAAGAGGGCTCTCGAGTGAACTTTAGCGTATCAGTCGTAGAGAGCTTAAACCTTTGCATAATTGGCATCGTCTTTCTTGGTTCTTATTTGGATTTTCTCTGTGTGGGGTTTTGGTTCTTGTTGTGATCTTCATAATAAGCTCAAGTTCACCGAAAACTGATTTCGTATGAAAAACTTGTTGCGTTTTCGGTATTGGAGATTTTGCTGGTTCATCTTTTATAGAGAGGTTTTACCTTTTACCATTTGGATGTTTCTCTAGATCTTGTATGTAGAGCTCATTGTTGTGAATCCAACGAGGCCAAATTCATCAAAACGGAGTTCGGATAATCTAGTCGTGCCCGTTTTAGTGTTGGTGTTCCTGCAGTTTTACAGGGGGTGGTAGTACCGACCCAAAAACCGACCCTACTTCCGGGAAACAAATTAAATTGTGTTCAAGTGGTTTTAATCCGGTAGTGATCCAGATAGTACCATGCTATAATTAGTTTTATACCATGCTATAACTGTATTAAGTGGAAACATTAATACACGTGTGGTATGTAAACAACTAGGTCCCTAGTAGCCTCTATTTAACTAGTCCATCAGTCAATAGATGATCGAGGTTTCCCGATCATGTGACATTTCTGTCAGTTGACAATGGAGTCATATCATTGGGAGAATGATGTGATGGATGTACCCAATTTAAGTATCATGACGTGAACAATGTTCAGTGTCGTGATAGTTAGAAACATAGTAACCTAATCCTTAGACCGTGAGATCATATTTAATCACTCTCTCTGGAGGCTACCTTGACTGCATCAAACGTCACACGTAACAGGGTGATCATAAAGGTGTCTCTATCAGGTTTCCGAAGGAATAGGTTGAGGCGTATGGATCAAGAGCGGGATTTGGGCATCCGAAGGTCGGAGAGATACTAGTTAGGGCCCACACGGTGAGATCACATCAAAGTTTGCAAACATGTGACTAGGTCGCGGGATGTGTGATCATGTGAACGAGTTAACAGTGTTTATCGGTAATGAGATAGAACTAAGGTATCGGGATACCGATGATCATGTCTCGGACAAACTCAGTATCGTGCTACAAAGGGATAGGATACGATGTTTAAGGTTCAATAAATTAATTGTGGATTGCACAGGGGCCATCATGGGTGTCCAGATCCCGCTGTTGGTCATTGATCGGAGAGGTGTCTCGATCATGCCTGGAGTGATCTCGAACCGTAGGGTGTCACACTTAAGGGTAGACGACGCATAGGAGTAGTCTTAACACCGAAGAGAAATGAGAAACGAACTCCGGAATTGTTCCGGGAATTGTCCGATGACGATCGGAGAAGTCCGGAAGGTGTTTCGAAATAAGAGAGAAATATCCGATGGAGATCGGAGGCAACAAAAAGTGTTTTGAAGCAAGAATAAATTAAATAATATGTATATAATATTAATTAAAGTAATTAATGATTAATTTTTTTAATTTAATTCGAATTTTAGGGGCAGACCACCTTAAATGGGCCTCTCCCATGGGGAGAAGGCCCATAAGGGGGGATCTTCCCCCTTGAGGCGCACCAAGGCATGGCGCAGCCTAGGTGGGTCACATGGGGGCCACCTAGGGCTGGCGCACCATGGAGGGAGGTGGGTTGGTGTGGGGTTTAGTCCCACATCGCCCAGCCACGGAGATTGGCAGCACCCCTCCTCCTTTATATAGGGGTTCCCCCATGTCTTTTGAAGCACACCCAATTATCTCTTTCTCTCTCTCATCTCCTTCGTGGTTCCGCAATTGGAACCGTGCGGGAGTTAGAGGTTTTCTCCGCCATACGCACATCATCGTGTTGTTGGTACTTCGGTCGAGCTACTCTTCTTCCGCTGCTTCGCTGGATCGGAGGTCGGAGGGACGTCGCCCACACCGTATGTGTGTAATCCCTCGGAGGTGCTGCCCTTGCGGCACTCGGAGCTTGTACGCCTACACGACCTTGAGGTCGGCTACATCGTCTTCCTCATCAACGCTTGTGCGGGAGCGTAATCCCTGCTTTCGGTCTACAAGGGTATGTATATCGGTTCCCTCTGTTACTTTATATCTGCATAGTATTAGATCTTGGCTTTATCGGTTATCGGTGTTAGGAAATTTTTTGTTTTCTGCACCGTAAACCAATAGTGTATCAGAGCCGATCTATGCGTAGATATAGTAGTACGGTTAGAACTCATGTAGCATGAGGGCATCGTCCTTATAATTGTTACCCTCTCGCGTGCACTTGCTTTTGCCGTCGGTATTGAGTTGATGAAGCGGCCCGGACCGACCTTACGCGTACGCTTACGCGAGACTGGTTCCGCAACTGACATATGACTTGTACCATATATGCGGCTGGCGGGTGTCTGTCTCTCGCTCAATAGATGGCCTTGGCATTTTCAATGGAGGGCCCGAAAGGGATATGAAACAGACGATTATTTGATCGGTGTTGTGGTTGCAGGTTCGTAGGTAAGAAACGGTTCTTTTGCGAAAGCCCCAAAAGCTGCGTAAAATATGCAAAAGATAAAGTAGAAGCGTCTAACTTTATTTAGCAGGGGCAAATGATATGATATGGTCTAGGTAAGTTTATGAAATGTTCGGACTAACCTTTTTGTGTGGAGGCATCGAGGACATGGTGCCATTCTGGAGCGCTCGATGGAGATCAAAGCGCGAGGACCATATCATGTCATTTTTCACTTTACATTTGATGTCATTGTGTATATATATATGGGAAATAGTGAGCTACCATGGTGGCTAGCTATGCACCATTATCTAACCATTCAATCACTCCTATAGGGATAAAGAGAGCACCGAGTGTGTTTTAACGTCGTTAGACTTGTGCGTGTGGCAATTCAAGCATGCTTTTGTTTTGTTAGAGAGCACGCGCGTCCACCAACGTTTCATCTTTTACAGCCGTGTGTCATGTGCCACCTCCCACCCGCACGCCTCCCTCTCTCCCCTTTCCCACGCCCCACTCGATCCCCATCCCCCCCCCCCCCCCCACTGCCCGATCCCCAGCACCGCTCCGGCTGCCGACAGACCTGCGCCGCCCACCCTCCACCACCACCGGACTGGGGCGTCGTTCCTCCATCTTCCCACATTCCATCCCTCCACCCTCCTCCCATAGGCGCTGGAGCTTTCCACCATGGATCTGCAGTGGTGGTGTAGAAGGAGGGGCTTGATCCCCATCGGCGTCCAGCATCCGGTTGCGACGGCAACAACTCTCTCTCTCTCTCTCTCTCTCTCTGCCCCTTAGGCGCTGGAGCTTGGCACGATGGATCTGGATCGAGATGGCCCCGTCGACAAGTGTGGGGGACGGCATTGAGATGGCGCCAACGAGCAAGGATGGCCACGTCGACGAGCAGGGACGTGGGCGGCTCGCTCCGAGAAGGAATGGTGGGCGTCCGCGTCGGGAAGGTCTTCGACGACGATGAGGCTTGAGGCCTTGTAGGCCACGCGCGTAGGCAGCCGCGGGCGCTCGAGCTTGCCTCCATCGAGGCCCGGTTTCCTATTGCGACGATCTTGGAGGGTCCAAATTTTTGTAGATTCTAGGTTAATTTCTGTGATGAATTTGTTTTTTCAACAAATCTTGTATTTTCCAGCTTAAAATTCTGGATCCAGAATAATTGTTGATGTTAGTGCTTGACTTTGATTTTTTTTTTGATTTGTTCCTTTTTCCTATTTTCGCTGAGATCTAAGAGAGTGTGGTTATTTGAGCACCGTTTTGCGAGAGGGAATGACCAGGATTAATTTTTGCATGTATGACAGGAATCTCCATTAAATGTTTTCTTGCCTTCTCAACACAGGAATGGTGCATGTATTTTGTAGAAAAAGATTTTTGCCTCAGTTTTACCTGTGTGATTATAGTTGTCTGATTGAATATGACATGATCCTGTCTTTTTTTAGTTTGTTACTAATTGGATTATTAAGACGTACTAATAATGCCACCAGTTTCAGCGAGATATTCCGGAACTTTTCATCGGAAAAAAAAGCACACGTAGCTAGTGTGTACGGCTAATTCGAGAACGCTGCCAAAAAAAGACTACACATGTCGCTGACACAAACTGGGGATTATAGCTAATAGGCAAACAACTTTTCATTTGTTGTTTTTGCGTAGTGGGAGACAACGGCCCGTCGTTCCACAAATAAAACATCGCACACACAATATTTTTGTCGTTCCACAAACAAAACACCGTGCACGCAATATTTGTGCACAACAGAACCACCATGTTTGCATGTAACGGATGGTAGGAACGCCGTCAACGCATGCAAACACTATCCAAAACAGCCAAAAGCAATGTGATAAGATACTCTTTATATCTAACGCCTAGCAGGGTGTGCGTAGCTAGCCGCCCGGGTAGCAAATCTGCGTTGATATATATTATATAGCTTATATTAGATATACGACGGTAGTTATATAAGGTGATCCCTCAATTTAATTCCAACATTAGTGTTCTCCCTTTAGCGTGCACCACCAAGAAAGTTCTCTGTTATGAAGCAGGCTGTGACGATCGGGTGCTACACATCTCGGTGTTCGCATACGGTGGATGTAAGACACGTTGCACTGCAATTACGCTAGAGGTTAACTTGGCGAGCCTAGCATGTATAGACATCGCCTCGGAACACAGTGACTAAAAGGTTAAGCACGAGTCACATGGGTGATGTGATTGACATGGTGATGTCTACCTTTGAAGCTATGTCATCGGCCGTGACGATCGGGGGTGGTGTAGTGAATTAGGATCGTGTAATCCATTAAACAAGTATGAGAGATGTTTGTTTAAGTGGGAGTTCGTATAGTTTATATATAAAAGTATTTTAAAACTTGAACTCATTTTATGAACATAGTCTTCATGTCTTTGCAAAACCTTTGTAGATATTAACCGATGTAATAGCCAACTTTAACTTAGACTATTCCTGCGAATGAGAAACTTAAAATGATGGGTCCAACTTCATTGTTTTTGTACCATACCTTGAGGATACTCCTTGTTTAAACCATTAGCTCTATATGATACAATACCCGTTAGGCCGAAGATTCCGCTAACGATGAGGATAATTTTGGATTATTGAATTCGTGCGGATGATTTCATCGTAGTCCGGTGTGCTATGATCTCTACTATAGAGAATGAACTGCGGGTGCGTGTTGACAGATCGCGAACATATGAGATGGTCGATGAACTCGGAATACACCGCAAGTTGGGTTGATGAAGTTTTAAGTACTTTGACTGTTTTCTTCTCGATCAAGAGAACACTCGCATTAAAGGAGTATGTGGCAGTCATACTTGATGACATTGAAAGCGAGTACGACTCTGTTTCAGGAGCCGCCACCATCGTTCAATCAGATGGAGAGGAATCAGTAGGCACGGCAGAGATCGAGTTTGCAGTTGTTACGCAGGAGGCCCAGCCGGAAGAGCCGGCATGGGCGCCGCGTGATGAGATCGATGAGGATACGGAATCAATTTTACCTTTGTTTGATGATCGGTTCGGATATGATGTTGAAGAAGAGGAGTACGAGTCATCCCCGGGTCCGGTGCGCCGGGTCGCCATTTACACGGCACCCGCGACCAACATTGATCCGACATCAGTTTCGACGGCAGCCACGGCGACGGCAGCAGCGCTGGCCCAAAACCAGCAGCAGCAACAACAACTATTGGTGATTCCAGAGCCGCCCCGGCCCCGGAACGATGGAGAGGAGGTATCTGTTACCAGTGAAATCGAGGAAACAACGCGTCGCATGAACACGTTTGGATTTCAGATGAATAGAGCGTCGGGAGAGAGAACCTCCATTGTCCCTCCAAACCCGGCTTTGTTTAGCAACAATCTGATTTTGGATCCTAGTGCACTTGGGGTAGTGGTAACCCCAGAGAATGCAGCAATGCGCGCCAGAGAGCTGGACACCACACGCCGTGCCTTGGAGCAGTAGCGGCGGGAGATCACGGTAAAGGAACAGTACATGTTGGCCAGGCAGCAGCAGCTGGATGAGCAGGAAAATCGCCTTCGACATAATACAAATATCTTGGAGAATCGACAGAATGACATGACCAGGGTACATAACAGTCATTAGAGCCGGTTCCCACTTAGAGGAGAGACAATAAACCCGGCTGCCCTGTTCATAACACCACAGGACCAGCCCATCAGGACAGTACAGGAGGTCCCCATTGCTGGAGCCGGTGCAGGACAAACCGGAGGAGTCGGCGGAGCGAGACCCGGCAATGTTCCAGCCGGGTCACCAATAGCCCCTGCCGGGGGAGCCGGAGGAGCCATGCCACCGCCATCCCCCAGGTTTCATACCCCACCGGGTCATTACAGCAACCCAACAGATAACGTGTATGCGGCAACTTTAGCACTTGATCGTATCCCTCTGGGAAACTCACCAGCAGAAGTGGAGACCCGTCGCGCCATAGACATGTTACGTACAGCCGTGGTTCAGCAAGCCAATTATCCAGATAATAACAGTGGCCTTCATGGCACGCCTTATAACAGCCGCTCGAGGACCCGCAGGGAGAGAGCCCGAGGCCGCCCCAGACTGATTCACACGACGAAGGGCGGCACAGGAAAATCAACCACCACCACCACCACCCAGACAGCCGCTCCGCGGCTTCGGCTGCGCAAGCCATTGTTGATAGTTCGAGGGCAAGGTGTGCAGCAAACTCCGTAGCCCGCGTCGGAGGAGCCGGCGCGGTCCCAGCTGCAGGAGCAGCAGTAAGTTCACCTGTTGTAGGAAACATGCACCAGTCGGCGCCGGGTCAGGGAGTGCCCGGTAGCATCGTCCAGTTCAAACCTCAGAGGGCCGGCGTGCCTCTCTGATGTCATACGTAATGAGCCTTATCCAGAAAAGTTCAAAGAACCTTGCAAGGTTACCAACTATGACTCGGCTATGGATCCTTCAACCTGGCTTAGTGGTTATGTGATGGCTATGAGCATCCGCAATGCGACTGAAAATCTTTGTGCCAAGTTTATGTATCTCATGATGAGTGAAGGAGCAGCCAAGTTATGGTTTAACAACCTGCCAGCCAACTCCATCAATAGCTGGTCTGATTTGAAAACTGTCTTCATAAAAAACTTCCAAGGTACCTGTAGGCGGCTCACTACCGTGGAAGATCTGGAAAATTGTGTGCAGAGGAAAAACGAGTCTGCCCAACATTGGATGCGGCGTTTTGCAGAGTTGCTCAATTCATCCGAGGGAATCCCGCCAAGTACCGTAGCTTTGTGCATAAGCCGGAATTGCAGGTATAACCCGGTTACAGAGAAGATCGGGCGTATGAAGCAGATGGGACACACCAATTCTATCACGGTGAGCAAACTGATGGCCACGGCCAACAAGTACGCCTCGACAGATAAAACAAAGGATAACCCGGAGGATGAGGACAATGCAAAAAACAAGGGAAACTGTGGCAGGAACCACAATGGCAACGGACAGAACAACAACAACAACAACAATGGTGGAAATCAGAACAAGCGTTCTTATGGTGAAGGAACTTCAGATTTGGTCCCAATACCAATTCCGGGTTTCAGAGACAGGGGATGGATGGAAATTATCAAGGCAATGGAGATAATTACAATAGAGGCAACAACTATCGAGGCCCACCTCATCCAACCAACCACATTGAAGCTTTCAGGATGCCGTGTCCCCCCACAGCAAGAACGGCAGACCCGCCAATCACTCATTGGAGCAGTGTGTTGATTTGCAGAGATGGAAGGATGAGCAGATTCGGAAGGCATTGCACGCAGCGGCGCGGGGAAGGACCTGGCCCGGGTGGTAACCCGACAGCAGACCTCCACCCGGCGGAAACGCAGGACTCGCAACGCTGGAGATGGCCAGAACAGAGATGATCAGGGCAGTTTCAGCAAAACCCAAAGCAACTTGGCCAGTATCACGTTCATACCATCAATGCCACAAAGAGAGACAGAAAGTTAGTCAGAGGGCAGTCAATATAGTTTCACCAGCTGTTCCGAGGTATCTGAAGTGGTCTGAATATCCTGTCACATGGAGCAGGGAGGATCACCTGCCACTCATTGAAAATCCGGGTCTCCTAGCCTTGGTGGTGCACCACAGGTGGGAGGCTACGTTTTGCACAAGGTGTGATGGATGGAGGCAGTAGCATCAACATCTTATATTATGAGACTTTCTTGCGCATGGGTCTCAAAGAGTCACAGCTGCAGCCAACTTCTACAATCTTTCATGGTATAGTCCCAGGCAAATCTGCAAAGCCAGAGGAAGAATCACGCTAGAGGTTGCCTTGGTGAATCCAAGGCCAACTATCATTCAGAGTTGATTACATTTGAGGTCGTGAAATTACAGAGCCCATAGCACGCTCTCTTTGGCAGACCCGCCTTTGCCAGATTCATGGCAAGGTCATGTTATGTATATCTACAGTTGAAAATACCGGTCCCAAGGGGATCATCATGATACATGGAAGCCGGGAGATGGCTACAGAGTGCGATGATGGCGATGTCGCCTTAGCTGAGCAGGCCTGCGCACGGAGGAACTGAAATTGTACAAGTCTCAGGTAGACCCAAACGACAGACACATTAAAGAGGCCAACGGCTGAGGACAAAGCAAAGTTTAAGTCGGCCCAGGACACAAAGATGATCGATTTCACACCTGGCGATTCTTCCAAGCAGTTCGCCGTGGGGACAAATCTTACTTATAAATAGGAAAGCGCGCTCATCGAGTTCATCCATGAGAACATGGACGTCTCTGCATGGACACCTAGTGACATGCCGGAGTACCTGCTGAACTCGCTGAGCACAGCCTACATGTTGATCCCAAAGCTAGACCCGTGAAACAAGGACTACGCGATTGAAAGAGGAAAGACGCAAGATTGTTGGAGAAGAGATAGCCCGCTTTTGGCTGCCGCTTTATCATGGAGGTTTACCACCCAAAGTGGCTGGCTAACCTGGTTTTAGTGACGAAAAAGAATGGAGAGTGGCGTATGTGCATTGACTACACCAGTCTTAACAAGGTATGTCCAAAGGATCCGTTTGCATTACCACGTATTGACCAGATCATCGATGTCGTTGCAGGCAGCGAGCTCTTGTGTTTTTTAGATGCATATTCAGGTTACCATCAAATCAAGCTCAAAGAGGAGGATTGGGAGAAAACTGCGTTCATAACCCCCTTTGGAGCCTTCTGTTATAAAACTATGACCTTCGGCCTGAAGAACGCCGGGCGACTTACCAGAGATGTGTTCAGAATTGCTTCCATGATCAGATTGGTCGCAATGTCCATGCCTATGTTGATGATGTTGTTATCAAGTCTCAGCAAGCCGGGTCTCTGATTGATGACCTGAAGGAAACTTTTGCTAACCTGAGGCGGTATGAGATGAAGCTTAACCCCACCAAGTGTGTGTTTGGGGTTCCAGCAGGAAAACTTCTTGGTTTCATCGTTTCAAAGCGAGGAATCGAGGCAAACCCGGAAAAAATCAAGGCCATCCAGAACTTGAAGAAGCCGGAAGAGTTGAAAGATGTCCAGAAGCTTACGGGGTGCATCGCGGCCCTGAGCCGGTTCATAGCCCGCTTGGAGAGAAAGCCATCCCTTTATACCGGCTCTTGAAGAAAACTGACAACTTCGTGTGGAATCAGGAAGCGGATGATGCATTTGAGTTACTGAAGAAAACACTGTCAGAGGCGCCAGTCTTGGCGGCTCCTACACCAAAGGAACCTATGTTGATGTATATTGCGGCCGGGCCACGTGCTGTCAGCGCCGTGGTCGTGGTAGAGCGCAAAGAAGAGGGGAAAGAATACCCGGTTCAGAGGCCGGTTTACTATGTTAGTGAAGTTCTCACACAGGCAAAGCAGCGTTACCCGCATTGGCAGAAGCTTGTGTTCGGAGTCTTCATGGCATCTAGGAAACTGAAGCACTATTTCCAGGAACATCCAATTACAGTGGTTAGCTCTGCTCCATTGGCAGAGATCATCAGGAACACAGAGGCCACTGGGCGAATCGCCAAGTGGGCAATAGGGATGGGGCCATATCATATCAACTATGAACCCCGCAATGCTATCAAATCACAGGCTTTGGCAGATTTTTTAATGATTGGACAGAGACAAACGCGCCTCCAGCTACTCCAAGCACCAAGTCATGGATTATGCATTTTGACGGGTCTAAGCAGCTTGAGGGATCAGGAGCCGGCGTTGTCCTAACTTCGCCCAAAGGTGATAAGTTGAGTTACGTACTGCAGATTCACTTTGATTGCTCTAACAATGTGGCTGAGTATGAAGACCTGTTACATGGTCTGCGCATGACAAAGGAGATGAACATCAAGCGTATTTTGTGCTATGGTGACTCGGATCTTGTTGCACAGCAAGTTTCAGGAACATGGGATAGAAAAGATGCCAATATGGCGGCTTACAGAAGAGAGGTGGATAAGGTGGCCGGGTTCTTCTCAGGCTACCAGGTGGATCACATTGACCGTAGAAAAAACGAAGCTGCAGATGCTCTGTCAAGACTCGGCTCTCGCCGAGAGCCGGTTCCACCCAATGTTTTCTTAGCTGAGTTGTGGAGTCCATCAGTTAAGATACCCATAGAAGATCTTGCATATCCAGACCCGAAAGAAGAAGAGCTAGCTTGTCGCTGCTTTACACGCAATTCCAGAGTGGACAGAGCCATATCTGGCGTACCTTATGCGTGGAGAGCTGTCGGCTCAGGAAGTCATAGCCTGGCAGATTGTGCGCCGGGCCAAGGCATACGTGATCATCAATGGTGAGTTATTCAAGCGAAGCACCTCAGGCGTGTTTCAGCGTTGTGTATCACCAGAGGAAGGCCGGAAAATTCTGAGAGAGATACATGAGGGGGATTGCGGTCATCACGCCTCCACCCGGTCCTTAGTAGCAAAAGCCTTCAGACACGGATTTTTCTGGCTCACCGCGTTGGCAGATGCAGAACGATTGGTGAGAAGATGCGACGGATGTCAGAGATATGCTAGGCAAGTTCATGTGCCGGCTCAGGAGTTAAGGACCATACCTTTGACATGGCCTTTTGCAGTTTGGGGTCTTGACATGGTGGGTCCCTTCCAGATGTCCCCTTGCAAGAAAACCCACCTCCTAGTTGGTATTGATAAATTTACAAAGTGGGTTGAAGTCATGCCAGTCACAAATTGCGAAGCAGCTACAACAGTACAGTTCTTGAAGAGAATCATATATCGTTTTGGCTACCCACACAGTATCATCACAGATAATGGAACCAACATGTCACTGGGAGAAGTAGCAAAGGTTTGTGGAAACAATAACATCCGGCTCGACGTTGCCTCAGTGGCTCATCCACAGGCCAATGGGCAAGTTGAGCGTGCAAACCAGGAGTTGCTCAAAGGATTGAGACCCCGCCTCCGGGTCCCGTGCAAGAGAGCCGCCGGGGCGTGGGTGGAAGAACTGCCCTCTGTAGTATGGGGCATCAACACAACACCAAACAGATCCACGCAACTTACACCGTTTATTATGGTATATGGTGCAGAGACAGTTTTACCCAGTGACATTATTCATGACTCGCCTCGTGTGGCGGCTTACGTTGAGGCAGAAAACGAGCTAACCCGGCAAGACTCCATTGATGCATTAGAAGAAGTAAGGGAGCAAGCCCTAGAAAGATCAGCAATTTATCAGCAAGATTTGCGCCGGTATCACAGTCGTCGGGTCAGAACTCGCACTTTCCAGGAAGGTGACCTAGTTTTGCGCTTGGTCCAGTCACAAGTAGGGATGCACAAACTATCACCTCCTTGGGAAGGCCCCTTCATCGTAAGCCGGAATCTACACAATGGTTCATACTATCTGATCGATGCCAGAGAGCAGGATGACGGGTTAAACAACACCGATCACTCCACCAAGTCATTGGAAGAGCGAAAGCGGCCATGGAACACTGCCCAGCTTCGCCCTTACTACACTTAGTATCAGAACAAGTTTATCAGATGTAATACACGATGTAAACAGGCAGCAGGTTTCAGACGTGCTCTTTTCCTTACCAGGGTACCTAAGGGGACTGGAAGGTTTTTAATGAGGCGGCTTGCTGACCTAATATATGAATATAATGAAGTTTTGACAGAAAAATCTCACCTTTTCTTGCAATTTTACTTTACAGTTTTTTACTTATACTGTTAGTTACAATTTCTGTTATATTTATAACCCGGCGCCTCCTATTGGGAGACCCGCCGAGGTTTTGCATTGAAATTATATTTTAGGTCTTGGGGGTTGGTTAAGAAAAGTACAGCTACAAACTCAAGACCCGGCAATTAAGCCACTTGGGTCATGGGGGATGATTATCCTTGAAGGTACAGCTACAATCTCATGACCCGCCAAAATTAAGAGCCACTATTTTTTCTTGGTCTTCTTACTATTGAGCTTGATGTGACTCGCAAATATATGGCCTGATTGCTCACTTGTAAATTCAATCAGTCATGATGCCCATTGGGACTTGCCTGACCCTGTTTTTTCAAAGTAGATTGCAACAGAGAAAATCCATGTGAAAGCTGGCTCATAGTTAAAAAGAAACCAAAAGGGTCATCAAAACCAAAAAACTTTGCAGAACAAGCGAAAGCTCATAGTTCAGTACATATCAAGCAAAGTTTCAAGGTGTACAGGCACACCATCAAAATAATAAGGCCAACAGTGTTAAGTTATTACAGCAATGCCCAACGGGGCCAAATGATATTGTTTTTTGCAAACTAAAGATATCTGTAGCATGCTTCAAGACTCGACATCACGGGCAGGGTCGCTGGTATGAGTGGCAGCCGGGTCATCTTCTGTAGTCTTGACTGGCTCATCCTCCGCTGCGGCTTGGACCTCCGCCTGAGTCTTGGGGGCTTCATCTACAGCAGCAGCTTCGGATGTCCCTTCTCCGCCTCCAACAGCCACTGCTGGGCTTTCCCAACAAATCAGAGCCAATGCATCGCCTGGAAGATCATCGTCTTCAGTGCTGGGCCGGCTGGGAGGAGGAATACTGGGAGTACCAGTGCCTGTGACTTTGTATGAAGTGAAGTCCCGGCGATTTGCCTGGGAGTCAGTATGACTGGAACCGGGTCTTCAGTGTTGATACGTCGGGCCTTGGAGTCAAACCCATGCTGGAGCTTGGTCAGGTTTAGTCCGTCAGCGATCACCGTTGCTGGATACCGGGTCTCCTTGTCGATCTTTGCGAAGTCCTTGTCACCAAACCTGGTATTGTCCGCGTTGAATTGTGGAAATCTGCCAGCTAGCTTCGTCGGGTCTATGTCAGGATAATAAGCCTTGGCCAAAGCCAAGGTCCTCATTGCACCTTTGCGGCAGCTGGATATTTTCCACCGGGTGAGCCACTCAGGGACTGTGGAAAGATGAGCAAGGAAGGGCCTCAGATTGCTTGGAGGAGATGAGAGGCCACGGCAGCAGCAATTGCACGGCCGGCTCCATAATATAATTGGCGCACAAGCGTCAGAACCCCTGCAATTTTACATCAGAAGTTTGCAAGTTCATTGCATTGCGCGGGCCTGCAGAGTAAATCATGAATTAACAAGGTGTGTTATAAGGATACACAAAAGAGAGTGTTGGAGCAAATAAACGTACCCCAGATAGCAGATACAACTCCACCAAGCAGACTGGTAAAAGAATGGTAGGCCTTTTCCAGCTCAGCAAATTTTTTCTCAGCAGCTTCGACCCGGCCTTTCCAGTCTTCCTCGTGATCTTCCATGTCCTTTTTCATGGACAAGTTTTCTTCAGTGAGTTGGGACACGGAAGTCTCAAGGGCCCGGGTCTTCTTCTGCGCCTCATCTTTCTGCCGGGTCTCGGTGGCAAGTTGTTCCTTGAGACGGTTGATCTCTTGTGTGGCTTGGGTCACATATTGCTGCAAGGCAGAGTACAAAAGTCAAGTTTAGACCCTCAAGTTACTGAACGAAAAGTTACCCGGGACTTGGGGGCTACAGTGGACACTTCAAAATTCAAAGTACATGGTATTGGTATGCCAGCGTGAGTCCCAGGTTGCTGCAGGCTAGACAACCCGGCACTTGGGGCTACTCGCGCGAAGCTGAAGTTTTTCCTACATATGTTCTTAGTCCCAAGTTGCTGCAGGCAGCTAACCTGGCACTTGGGGGCTACAGTATTCGAGGCTCAATTTTTTTATCAAAGTGCAAGAAGTATTAGTCCCAGGTCGCCGCAGGCAGACAACCCGGCACTTGGGGGCTACAGTGTTTGGAGTTTTATAACTCTGTCTACAGATGGTATAAGTTTAAAAGTCCCAGGATGTTGTGAACATGCAACCCGGCACTTGGGGGCTACTCTAATCAAAGTTTTTTATCTATATTTTCTATCAAACTCAAAGCTTATTAACAGGTGAACAAACTTGGAGCTTGGGGGCTACAAGATAAGTGGATAAAGGAGTAAAGTATTACCTCATGGCGTTTCTGGATCGTTGCCACCAAGTCATTCTCGAGACCCTGGTGCTGTGGGAGCCGGTTGAAGTACTCAGAGATAAGAGCCGGCATCTCCATGTTGTCAAGAGTCGGCAGTCCAGTATAAACAACCGGGTCTTTGCCACGGTTGCCCGCCTCTGCCTTCACCTCAGGCTCAGAAACTTTGGCTATCACAGTTGAAGGGCCAGCATCTTTGACAATGCGAGACCCAAGTACTTGTACATCATCATTAGTTCCAGTAGCAGAGGCAGGAGAAGAACCAGGTGACTTGGCAGGTGACTCGGCAGGGGATAAGGTAGCAGACTTGGCTGGTGAGACCGGGTCATTCGTTCTTGGCGGCGAGGCTTGTGGAGTAGGTGGTTTGTCACCTAGGTCTTCAAGCATTGGCTCCTCTTGAATCGAGTCATGAGCGTGTGCCTCCGTATGAGCAGGCGCCGTCATGACCGGGTCAGAGGGGGAGTTTGGAGCTTCAAGAGGAGTGGCCTTTGCGCTATAAAGGAAAAGATATTATGTTATGACAAAGAAAGTACAGAGAAAAGACAGAAGATTCAAGTATGCAAAAACAGCAGAAATAACTTACCCAATATTAATTTGGCAGTCATCAGCAGGTGCATGTTCTCATCCGAGGAAGCTGACAAAGATTGGGACTTAGAGGCCCGGATTTTGCCAGCTAAAGTAGAAGAAGATTTGGCAGCATCGCCCTTTGAGCCAGGTCTACGGGAAGAAGTTGTGTAGGGGATACCTCCATCAAGTTGATCGACCGGGTCTTGCGCCTTTTACTGGCCTCGGCTTCTTTTTCCTGTGGTTGTTCTTCGGTTTGAGATTTGTTCATCATATAATCAGAAAGTCGAGAATATGGCACCTTTGCGACAGCAGACCGAATCCTCTTGGTCGTCGGAGGCTCAGTGGGTTGTGGACCCGGCAAGTTGGCAGTAGCCGGGTCAGCAAGACCTGGAATAAGAGTTCCCGGGTTATCAGTAGAAGAGCCCCCAGGAGTGGCCTCACTATTAATCAATTCATTGAAGAGCCGGCCAGTGGAGTCAAGCTCACCTTCTTCATCATCTTCATCTTCAACAATTTCAATGTCTTCACCATCTGGAGATGAGACAGGGGTGTAGTCTACTTTCCACCAAGCCGGGTCCTGATAAGAAAAGGGAAGATATAACTCGGTAATTGGTACATGCCGGGTCAAGAGTTACAAAAGATAAAGATATGTTAGAATTCTACTGTGGGAGATTTGTTGGTGGCACTGTACGGAGCAAGCCGGTCAGTGCTATCTTAGTCTTTTTCTCGCCAAGCAGCTTCTTGCCAGACTTCACAAGTTGTTCATCTAAAAGCACCACTTTGGAGTAGCGCATATCATCAGTGGGTTCTCCAGTGTACTCGTGGAAAAGCCGGGTCCTGATGCTGAGTGGTTGAATGCGCCATCCAACCCAGCATTTGACCAGGTCCACGCCGGTGAGACCATGGGCAAGCAGAGCCCTGGCCCAGCGACGGAGGTCCTCAACTATGACCCGGTCGGCATCATAGCATAACTGTTCATCTTGGGGTCATAGATCAAAGGGGAGTTCCGGAACGCCGGGAACCGGGCCTCGTCAACCTCACGAGAAGTGTCTTTGCAGTAGAAGTATGAGTTTTGCCATCCCTTGGGATGGCTGGCAAGGATGAGAGCCGAGAAATCGCAATCTTTCCGGCATTGAATAGACACTCCACCGTATGGGCCTAGTGGTTGATCTTTGCGAGATGGATTGCAATAAAAGATTTCTAGAAACAATTCTATGCTGGGATCCATCTGGAGGTAGTCTTCACAGAAAACTACGAAGTTGCTAATATTTAAGATGGAATTGGGAGCTACGTCTAAAGTGGTAAGGCCATAGTATTGAAGACTTTGCGAAAAAAGAGTGAGCCAGGAGGACGAAGACCCCGCATCACATGATCCAGAAGAACAACGATTTCACCTGGTTGAGGCTCGGGGTGGATTTCTTCGCCGGGGATGCGCCAGTGGATTTCACTCTGCTTCGGAAGCTCGCCGCGGTCCACGAACTCGTTCAGCGTCAGCTCCGTCACGGTGGACTTGGTCCAGTTGACCGGAGCAGCGGTCCCAGCGGCGGCGGAGCCCGAAGCGCCACCGGTGGTCTTCTTCCCCGTCTTGCCTGCGCCCTTCACCGCATGCTTCTTCTCCCTCCCCACGGCTGCCGAGCTTGGGTAGTGACCAATTTTGGATCTGAACCTAACAATGGAGTGGTGGCTACGATGCGGGGAGGGTGTGGAGCTGTGGTGGCGATTCAAGCAGAAATTGGAAGCGTGGCGGCGCTAGATGGCCTGAGGATGGCCGCGTTGGCATCGGGGCTCGGATCTGGATGTGACGGCGGCGAGAGGAAGAAGAAGATGGGAGGCCGAGGGAATGGGGAAAGTGATCCCCTTTACCCTAGCCCAGTATTTATAAGCGCAGTAAAAAATCATAGGGGTATCATGGTAAAAAGAAGAGATAAGATAAGGATCTTTGACTGACAGTCAATGACAAAAGGATAAAGACAAAAAGAATATTCTCTGACGAGGGATAGACTGATGTTTTTGACTAAGTGTTGAATATAAAACTGGAGGCGTATGAACCCGGTGGACAGTGGCCGGGTTATGATATGGACCGCCAAGTGAGAGTCGGCCTAGCTAAAGAAGAAAGCAATCTAACCCGGTCTTTTATGTTTTATGTTTGCATCTCTTATTTTCAGGAGGTTAACCCGGACAGCAAGGATGGCAGCTTCCCCTAAAGAGATGAAGAGAAAAGCTAAGAGTGGAGCATGTCAACCCGGCGCCCGAGTTACCCTGGGGGCTATTGTTGGGGGAATCATAACCCGGTAGGCCCATGAAGAGGGAAGCATGACCCGCCAGGCAGGAGGCCGGGCGAGGCCAGCTAACCATCGCCATGGGCCGGGTTACACTGATAGGCCGGAGAGCTTTTCGGTAACCCAGCCTAAGTAAGGAAGGTTCTGGAAGACCCGGAGGCGGTACGCGTCACGGAGTCCAAGACTTGGAGGTCACGAAGAAATAGAAGAGTTAGAGTAGGACTCCGAGTCTGGGTGAGACCTGGCCTTACCTTGTATGCGACCAGGAGACCCGGCAACCTTTATAAGCCGGCTCCTAGGTCATAGTTAGACAAGTTCTAAGTTACCAGATAGTCGAGACACCCAGAATCGCATCATTGTAAACCTAGACTTGTAACTCGGCGACATATTGTTCCCCGGGTTACGAGATCTCCCATATCAATACAAGCAAGCAGGAAGTAGGTTTTTATCTCCTATGGAGAGACTGAACCTGGGTAAATCATGTGTTCCCGTGGAGCGTGACAATCTCTTGTACACCAGAGCTGCTATGACCCCCAACTCAAGTTACCCCCTGGTAACATCTGCCGTGACAATCCCACGATAGTCCTGTTTTATGAAACAAGACTTTTCTGTTTGAGAAGCTTGGAAGGATGAGGAGACGATGTGTGTCGGTGATGGCCATCGACACTCTCCCTCTACATCTACCATTTGAATAAGTTCTTTTGTAATCACTTGTTAGTATGATCGTTATAAGTGTGTCTTGCCTCTAGCAAGACGATTATTCATATATGTTAGTGACAAATTGTTGTCCTATTTTATGAGTGATATCTTTGATGGTCATACATTGGTTATGAATGGAATGTTCTTATTTGAATCTAGATGGTAGTAGCTCCCACATTTATAACATTAATGCCAAAGGATACTAACTTAGTAATGACACCACATTCTTGTGGCACTCCGTTTTGAGTCATGTCAATGTTATATGCATGAAGAAGCTCCATTATGATGGATCTCCGAGTACTTAGATTTTGATCTTTTGACACTTGCAAAATAACTAAGACACCGTTTTCTGGAAACGGGCATCTGACTTGTTGAGAATCATGCATAATGATGTGTGTGGATCAATGAAGTAATTTAATGTACAGTGGAAATCATTATTTCGTAAGCTTCACCAATGATTTGAGTAGATATGTGGATATTCAGTTAATGATATACTGGTCTAAAAAGTTTGATGAGATCAAACAAGTTCAGAGTGAAGTACAAAAATAAACTTAACAAGATAATCAATTTCCAGCGATACTGATTGAGGACACAAGGATTTGAGTTATGAGTTTGGGATATCATTAGAAGACTTGTGAAAAGAGTTCCACAAATTACGCCGCATGGAACACCACAGTGTTATGGTGTGCTAGGACATCATAATCACACTCTATTGGATAGTGTGTGGTCAATAAATCTCTTATCAAATTATTGTTATTATTTGAGTCATATGGTAGAAACAAAGTACTCATTTTAGATAATAGGGAAACCATCTAAATCCGTGGAGACAATACCATATGATTTGTGGTATGGCTTTGAGCCTAGATTGTTGTTTGGCAGGTTTCAAACCTAAGGCGGTTAAATTCATCTTTGTAGTGTGCCTAAGAAATCAGTTGGGTACATTTCTCACGACAAAGGCAAATTTGTTGCTGGAACATACCTTACTCAAGAAGTATTCTCTTGACAAGGGTATAAATGGGAGATAAAGTAGAGCACGACAGAGTTAATGAACTCTCTCTCCGGACATCGAGTGGCGCAACGGAAACTGTTTCGATACCGTGCTCAACAACTGGAAGGAAGCCAATGATAATGATCATGATGCTCTGAGCTCATACTAAGATCGTAGGCGTACGAGAATGTGTCCCGTACTATTGTAACAGCCCAGAGTTGAGAGCCTAAAAACCTGTGTAATTTTTCCACTTTTGGTTCATTGCATCATGGCACCCTTGCATCAATGTGTACAAATTGGAACCTTTAACTTTTGGTTAGGGAATTGTTGCTAGGGAATTGTTGTTGGGTTAGGGAATTGTGGTGGTTTGGCACCACCTAAAAACAAAATGCCAAACTTGCTCTAACAAACTTCAAAACAACGGAGGCACTCAAACTTGCAAAACAAAATTACTTTGACATCTTATATTTGTCAAGGAAGTTCCAAGAGTTCAAAATATTATTTTGCACTTTCTCTAAAACTTACTAAAGGAACAACATTTTGAATTTAGCAAAATGCCTTAATTGAACCCTATGAACAAAAGTGGTACAAAACATTTTATTTTTGAGACACCAAAATTTATGGAGCTTCTACAGGCTAAGGGGAGCCTCCCCAATTTTTGTCATATTTTTCTAAAATGTATAAGTGCCTCAATTAAATCAGGGAAATGCTGCTGGTTTTAAAAAGAAAAGAGAGAAGGACCAATCTGTGATGGCGATAGTATTTCCAGGGGGTTATCGGCAAGATGCCGTCGTCTCTCTCCTCCACTGGCGCCATGCCGCCGTGGCCATGCCGCACGGCGCGCACTCGCCGGGCCCCCCCTCCTCTGCCCTTCCTCTGCGAGGAGAGCAAGCTGCCGAGCCCCACCTGCTCCCCCACCCCGCACTTGCTCACCTGCTCCCTCTTCTCCCCAGCTCTCTCCCCACGAGCTCACCACCCGAGCCGCCATGGTCGTCGTTGCCGCCGTCGACTGAGCTCACCCCGTCCAAATCACAGACCACCACCAGCTACGCCGCGCCGTCTTCGCCTTCTCCGCCGACGGAATCGAGCCGGGAGCCCGGAATCGACCGCGCCGTTCGTTTTCTCTCCGACCACGTCCGCTGCTCCGCCGAGCGATTCCGGCCATCTCCGTCTACCTCCGGTCCTCCCGAGCACGCAGACGCCTCCAGGGTGAGCTACTGAACCTCCCCAGTGCACCCCGTTCCTCCCCTCGCCTCTGTGTCGCCGTCGCCCCACACGCCGCCGTGCGACGCCGTGCCATCCCCTTTCCCGGATATTCCGAAGCCAGTGAACTCGGATAATCCGAGGTACACCAGTGCTGAAAACTTTAAGTCCTTAGCCAAATTTCACCCCTTTGGTGTCCATCGGATAATCCGGGTGAGAAAAATTCAGAAAATCCGAAAATGTTCAGTATGTCCAGACCACTATTCCAGTTAGGTCCTTAGCTGTTTTTCGAGCCCAGTTCATCGGATAATCCGATTCCAACATTATCGGATAATCCGATTAGCCTTTTTCAGCTATAAAATAAATTCTTTCAGTTCCTTTTTAATTCGATTGCAAGAATGATTAAACACCTATACCCTGCATCTCTCACATGCTCATGTCATATCATCAGCAAGTTAACCTTAGGGTTTCAACTACCTTAATCGACAAGTAACGATGATTCATGCCCTAACTCCACGGTATATTCGAGATGCGCCCCTCTAAGCATCCGAACTCCGTTTAATTTGAATAGTTGAATCATCCTCGTCTCGGGGATTTAAAATGTCATGTCATCATGTGTTTGCCCATTGCATCTGTTAAAGCTTGTGTGGTGATTGATTGCTCTTCCGTTGCTATGCTTCGATAGATCAAGCAGCCGGGGTTACACCGCAATACCCCGACGATCCGTACTACCAGCACGTTGAGCAAGGCAAGCGTAATCCCCCCTCTGAGCATGTCTTACCCTATTTTCCGCAAATATTTTCTCCACTATAATATTGCATGCGGTTCCAAATGTCAATTTTATTGGAGTAGAGTATCCTATAGTTGCATTAAGTTTCCGATGCCATTACCTGTTTCCCCCTCCTATTATCCATAGGACTGTGTTGTTGGCCTGGGTTACTTTACTATGCTATGTTGATGCTTAGCCATGCTTAGTTAAATGCCTAGCTGTACGATGGATACTTCATGTTGGAAACAGGTGATGAGATGCCCGGATGATGGTGGAGAATTGTGGTGACAGGTAATAAAATGCTTAAAGGTGGGGATGAGAGGCCACTGTGGTTGTGGTGCTTTGTCTCGTTCTCGCCGCCTAGATGCGAGTTCTCGCCTACGAGCCAAGATGAGCGTGCAACCATGCGTGGGCATATGGAACCTCGTCGACCGACTAACTTGTGGCGGACTAGCCGAGGGTCCTCTAGTTTGGCTTTCCATTTGCGTGTGCGTTGAGATGGTGGCCAAGACCGAGATGAGGATTGTGGTGTTTAGGAAAATGGTGGCCACGGGGCAGGGTGTCGGAGGCACTGAACCTGTCCCGTCCTCACTGATGATCCTTGGTTAGTCTTAAGCGAGGTAAAGGTTGTAACCGCTCCCACCCAGCCGGCTTTCCCCGGAAGAGAGCTAAGAGCTAGGCAATGGGCCGGACGGTACGCATGGATAAGAAGCTGGGAGGGCCTTCGGGAGCCTGGCGACTTTCACATTGTACACCCCTGCAGGGATAAATCTTTTCGAAAAGCCGTGTCCGCGGTTACGGACGACTTGGTGACGGATTCAGAGATCATAGAATAACTTTAACGGAATGATTAAAACTGAGTACTAAAGGTACTACTTAAGAATGCAAGGTTGACTTCCTCGAGGGTGATTCGGGGAGGTGCCTTTGTAGAACAGGTGCAGATGATGATGGTGGTGGATGTTGAGAAAAGTGATCAAGAGAAAAGAGTTACTTCTTACCCCTTTTCAAAAATACTCTGATTAGTCGATGCTATTGAGTTATGTTTTTATAACTAAAATCAGCTTTATGCAAAACAGCCATAGAACTTTGAAAGTCTCATCGAGCTAAAGCTCTATATATAATCTTGCGAGTTCGTCGAACTCAACGTCGTTTGTTTTGTTTCAGAGGAGGACTTCACCGACCTCGAAGGTGGGTTCTTTGTGGACGTCGACGAGTAGTCTGGGGTTCCCAGGTGGCAGCTTGGGACATCCCGGAACAGCTGGCGTTGGATGTTTATCTGTAGGCCTCTTAGGCCATAATTTGGATCTTGTTGTTTAGAACAACTTAATTTGCTTCCGCATGTTGTAATGTTGGGTCTGTGACCTCTGGTTGTAATTTGCTATCTTTCTCTATTATAAGAGTTGAACTATAATGATTTGTGTCGTAGAGTCAGTGATGTGCCAGTTGTTCCACAAGTCTTGATCTCTCTATTATGCATTGATAGTTGTGCCTGTGTTAAGGCATCAATCGGGGAGTTGCGTTGCCGATGATCAATTCCGAGCAACGCCTGCCAAAGGTTTTGGCCGGGGATTGGTAAACCCGTAACCTCCGGTTGTATCGCTTAGCCGGTGACACACAGCATCACTGTATAGCAGTCGGGTCGGGGCGCCACAACTATGTGGTACGACAATCTTGTTATGAACGTCATGTTAATGGAACATGACAAACCTACGAACTACGAAGAAGCGATGGTGGACATAAGTCCGAGAAATGGCTATGAGCCATATATAATCCGAGATAAAATCCATGTACGATTACCAAGTGGTGACTTGGGTAGATCTTCTTGATGGCCTCCAGGCCATTGAGAGTAAATGGAATTTTATGAGAAAATAGACGCTGATGGAAACGCAACTGTCTATAAGGATCGATTTGTCGCTAAACAGTTTCAACAAATTCAAAGAGTTGACCCCAACGAGACTCTATCTCAGGTGGCGAGGCCTAAGTCTATTTAGGATTGTTATAGCATTTCAAGATAGATGGATAAAGTTAATCCTGAGGATGCTAGACATGTATGCAGACTTCAGCTGTCCATTCATGGGCTGAAGCAAGCATATCGGAGCTAGAATCTTCACTTTGATAGTGTGATCAAAGGATTTTGGAGTCGTCCAAAATGGTTGAAGAGACCTGCATTTACAAAGAAGTGAGTGGGAGCTGAGTAGCTTTCTTGATCTTATATGTGAATGGCATATTTGAGTGGGAGCTAAAAGACATTCCCTGCTGGTCTTATATGCGGATGGCATATTTGAGTGGGAGCTAGGTATCATTCATATTTTTTATGTGGTGACATACTGAGAATGATACAGATCCTCCAGTAAAGTATAAATGATTATTTAAGTGATTAAATTTTCAATGAATGAAGTTAAGAGTATTAGTCACTGGATCTATAATTTATAGATCAAAAGGAGCTTAACAACATTAAGTCGGAATATTTTTCTAGATCAAGATTCTGAAGGCGTTCAGAATAGGACAAGCGAAGAAAGAGTTCTTGCTCGTATGACTAGGCAAAATATTGAGTTCATCTCAGCATTTTAGCAATGATTTCCATGCTGAATGTTAGACCAACTGTGACCCTTGTTCTTGGCTGAAGAACGGGTTCTAGAGTGATCCCTGGGTGGATCAATGAACAAACGCTAAGTATATCCTTCAGTGTCTGGAGAGAACTGAGAATATATTTTCTGGTCTATGGTAAGAGTGAAGAAGAACTTGTTGTAAAGAGTTACGATGATGCAAGTTATGACTCTGATCTATATAAATAGAAATCTCTTACAGGAAAAGCTTGCTGATAGAAGTAAGACACGGTTAGATTGCGACGTTGCACATGTATGCACTATCGCATGATCCACATAGGTATAGGAGTATATGGCTGCTTCAGAAGTAGCAAGTGTGTTTGGACTGAGAAGTTTTTTCCGAGCATGCATGGTTTTGCTTAATAGATCTCTTAGACTTTTAAGGCCCATGCTACGCGAAGATTCGAGTCTCACTCCATCGCCAAACATATATTTCACCGTTATCACAGGATACGGGACGATGTCAAACAGGTTAACATAAAAGTTTTGCAAAGAACGTACTAATCTCAATGTGGCAGATCTGTTGACTAAATTCCTCTTCCACGAGCAGTGCATAGTCGAAGCACCAGGAGGCTAGTGGTGTTAGATAAAAAATGCAAGCTAGATTATTTCAGCTCTAGTGCAAGTGGGAGACTGAAGGAGATATGCCCTAGAGGCAAATAATAAATGTATTATTATCGTATCTCATATATGTTCATAATTAGTTGTATACCATGCTATAACTGTATTAAGTGGAAACATTAATACACGTGTGGTATGTAAACAACTAGGTCCCTAGTAGCCTCTATTTAACTAGTCCATCAGTCAATAGATGATCGAGGTTTCCCGATCACGTGACATTTATGCCAGTTGACAATGGAGTCATATCATTGGGAGAATGATGTGATGGACGTACCCAATTTAAGTATCATGACGTGATCAATGTCCAATGTCGTGATAGTTAGAAACATAGTAACCTAATCCTTAGACCGTGAGATCATATTTAATCACTATCTCTGGAGGCTACCTTGACTGCATCAAACATCACACGTAACAGGGTGATCATAAAGGTGTCTCTATCAGGTTTCTGAAGGAATAGGTTGAGGCGTATGAATCAAGAGCGAGATTTGGGAATCCGAAGGTCGGAGAGATACTAGTTAGGGCCCACACGGTGAGATCACATCAAAGTTTGCAAACATGTGACTAGGTCACGGGATGTGTGATCATGTGAACGAGTTAACATTGTTTGTCGGTAACGAGATAGAACTAAGGTATCGGGATACCGATGATCATGTCTCGGACAAACTCGGTATCGTGCTACAAAGGGATAGGATGTGATGTTTAAGGTTCAAACGAATTAATTCGTGGATTGCACAGGGGCCATCATGGGTGTCCAGATCCCGCTGTTGGTCATTGATGGTCATTGATCGGAGAGGTGTAAGTGTATTTTGCCTTTGAAAAGAATTGTCTGAGTGAACATATGTTTAGCAGTAATGGAGACACATGCCAAATCTTGCTTTGTTAAACCACTAGTATGATATTGCTTTATGCGTGTCCCACATCATTGTCGCATCCCATGGGAAGTTGACAACTCCGCTGGCCTATGAACGATCTACTCAGAGTTTATTCTTAGATTTCAGCTATGAGTTGATTAAACATCTGCCACAAAAATGTCATGATGGGTAAAATTACCAGCTTTCTCGTGGGTCTTTGTTTATCTAAGCAAAGATAGAGACTCCTCTAACTTTTGAGCAATCAATACTTGAGGGAAACCTCAGATATCAGTCATGAGTGTGAGTGTATCCTAGCTGTAACATCCTTGTTACACTTGGTTCTCCGTCTAAGCTATTGAATAACCGTTTGACATATACCACTATTTGGCATGGTCTCTCTACTAATAAGTTGTAAGTTCTTGAAAGTCAATGAAAAAAGAAAAGGTGCATTTGAGAGTTTTATTTTATTTCAGTGGGTGTTCATGAGTTACTATTATGCAATGATTTTATCAACATACTCTCATACTCTTATATATTAAGTCTCTCATACAGACATCATGGTGCAATTTCGAGTTGTTTTGTAGGCTCTACTGCACCGAATTTACGGCCCACACGAGATTTAAATGAGCGTTGGGCCTGGTCGAGGAGTAACACTTGAATTGTCTGTTTCTTCTCGTGGAGTCTTTGGCGTAATCGCAATGTGACTCTGGCAGTGCACAAGCATGGTGAGATGTTACGTAGGTTGCACCTGTTCCTGTTCTGATTAACTCCTTAATCTCTTCACCTAATCTCTTCTCATCTACACGACAATGCTTCGGTTGAAGATAAGATGTACATGAAAAATATGCACATCGACGTTGTGATCACATTCTTGTGATCGGTTTCGAGTATCATCGGCTGTATTTTCTTAATTTTATGTTTACATTGAACAAATCTGTCTCACACAATCAACCAACAACAACAACAACAACAACAACAACAACAACAACAACAACAAAGCCTTTTTTCCCAAACAAGTTGGGGTTGAGTTTTGTTAACTGCAACTTCTCAATCTTGCATTCAAGTTTGAACTTATTTTAGAAGAATTTTAGCAAAGTCGTTTGTTCCAAATAATTCTCATGTTGTAAATTTTTTTATTTCGACGCTCATAGACAAAGTTGTTAAGTGTGGTGGTGTGAGGTAACATCTATGCGCACATAACCAAAAAACTGGACATTGCATCTGTGAAACACACATATGCAACTAAACGCCCGGTGCTTATTACCTCAAGCAGTTTCTACCGGGTCTATTATAATCGATGTAGACAACTTCACAACATGATTCAGATAGTGTATTATCTCAACCAGGCTCTGCCGGGTCATTGATGCGTCTGTGCGACTATGTTTTCTAGGTTTATCCAAAATGTTCACGTCACCTACGAAGAGCTCTCTCCAAGCTATGAAAGAAAGCCGAGAAGAAACTCGGACTTACGATTCTTGATATGATGATTTTCAAGAAGAGGCGATACAACTATAGAGCAAACAAATGTGAACTGTTCGCAAAATTTAATATTTAGGGATTTTATGAGAGCAAACAATTGTATTAAACTGTTTGAATGTTCACATGTATATGTGATTCTAGATCATTTCTTTCCTCCAATTTTAAAATATTTCTTGTAAAATACTAGGTTAAATTACTCTCCAGCATAGCAGGAAAAAAGTAAGAGTAAGCCATCAACGTGTCCATGATATATTGGCCCGTGTGAGCCTCACATGAGATGGCACACAAAAGCTATTGTTCAAAGTATAGACACATTGGCACAATCGCAGCAAAGTGCAACATACAAATGAACTTGTAATTGGAAAATTCAGTGCTCCAAATATATGTTAATGAGGAAACCTCCTGCAAAATTCAATCCTATACAGATTTCATACATGCATTGACGAACTGTATCTGGCAGCTTCAAAAGGCGCGATCACGTTGATTTTTCAGACAATCTACAAAAAGAATTAGATCTTTGAATTACAGACATTCTACTGCAAAAAATATATATATATATATCCTACAGTTAATATCCCCAGGGTCCTCAACTTGTATCACTGGATTGCAGTATCGTGCTGTAAGTATTGTGGCTAGCGCCTACCACATCAACACACAAGTAATAGTTTATACAAGACGAATGTACCAGCCGTGAACAATTCCATTCCATGATGGCATGTACAGCCTATAAATAGGTAAAGCAAAGTAAGAAATCAGTATTAGTGTCGTTTGATGGTCCATTCTACAAAGGAAATAAAAAGAGGATACTGAGTGGAGATTTTTGGCTCTCCAGAACCAGTGCTCACTCAATTTTTTAAAAAAAAATCGAAAATCATATTTATGAGTTTAAGAAAAACTGAAAAAAAAATCCATATGTAGCCAATGCTATATCCCACAAACGTGCAAAATATCAATTTCAAATAGTTTGTATTCTGAGCTACACAAAATTGACAAAAGTGTGGATCTGAGAATGCATATTTCAAATCTCTAAATTTATCATATTTTGTTATTTTTGTGTAGCCTATAATGCAAAATATATTAAATTGATATTTTGCAAGTTTGTGGGATACACCATTGGCTACATCCAGATTTTAACTCATAAATGTAATTTTCATTTTTTTTAAGGGAGAGAGCACTGTAGCTCAGGAGCCAAAGACACTTTCCGGAGGATACTTTAATAAATGGGGGCAACACTACTCGAAAGATTGCACTTCTCAAAATACCTCTCTATTGTGTGAAACACCCATGAACTGCAACTTCCAATATGTTACTCATGCTAATGAAAGAGGAATATGGAGATTTGCAGGGCTAGTTTCAATCATACGAGAATAGAAAAGGAACACTGAGGTTTGTGGGTGAACTGAACTGGTCATATATGTTTTGATGTGTACTCACCGAGTTAATGAGCCTGTATTGACAAGTTGAACTAAGACGAAGCTAATAGGAGCTACTTATGCAGATTGTAAGCTACCAAGAGAACATTTGGGTTATGCGTGATCAAAATTCGGCAGTGTGCTCGATACAGCCCAATTCATACTTTAGCTTCTCATTCGGTGAAGCTTCATTAGGGCAAAGCAAAAAATACTACCGTCGTGGAATAATTGAGAAGCCCCAAATGTTTTTTCCTTATGAGTGGTTTTCGTAACAATGTAAGAAACGCTTGTAAGTATTTTTATATGAAGCATCTCACACAGCTCATATCAATATATCATAGGATGTGCAAGTGCCCCTATTGTTAAAACTGCTGACACCTTCCCCGACTCCACCCATGCTCCGTTGTCCGCTTCCCTCCATGGAATATAAGCCAGAGGGAAATGGGTGAATGGAGAGAAAGAAAGAGGGACAATACTTTTCTCATTTCAGTTCGGTGTGGCTAAAAAACCTAAATGCTCACGTCAGCTGAATAAGGGAGTAAAACAGTAGTGAAACCCGGTAAAGTGAACAAAAATAGACCCAGAGGGTTCTACGAACAACTGCAATACTTGGTGGGGAGTATAAATGACTTCTTAATATATAACAACAATTAAAATGTCAGGTTGGTGTATACTCATACCTCGTACATATCATACTGCTGAGAGACTGCCGATCTTTCCCATCTCATAGGTATCAGCGTAGTAGTACAGCTTGACCTTATTTGACAAAGACAATCCAGAAGCCAAAGGAAGATTTCGTAAGTTTAAGCCATCAATATCAGCAATATCATCAACAAAGGCGGTGACATCCCCAAGTAATCTAAAGATAACACAACGGCAATCTTGCTGTAGATCCAGAAAATCAAAATATAGTGGTGTATTTGCTTTAACTTCCGGTAGACGGTATTCCTCTACAACCAGCTTGCCAGACTCCTACAGCAAAAAATATAAGCACGTGAAATCGTTTAATGCACACAAAGTACAAAATAGGCAAAGTAAAAACTATATATCCATCTAGAAAATTCAGCTGTAGGCTTCTCAAACCCTCGAGTAACAAATTCATGCACCAGAAACTGGCTACTACAAACTTGAAAGGAAACAGCACACAGACGAACAATTACGATAGTATGTTCAATCAGTTATAGCTATATTAGGGTTCCAAGAAAACACAGGGTTATTGGCTGTGAAACTGGAATCAGCCAGGTTCCAGTTGCTGGTTCCCCTGGCTGGTTCAGCCCCTTAAACAAAGTGTAAACTCAACTCCTAGAAACTTTAAATTTCAACTTTCTTAATCATTTTCACCCCAAAAAGTGTCCCAAAGAACAAAAGCTGTGAAGACATAAGTAATAAATTACACAAGCATGAAAATTCCAACTGTTAAAAAACAAACATATAAAGAGATCAAAAGAACTATAAAACTGTCAATTTTAGTCACTAAATCAAGCGAAATTGGACCACATAAGCAGTGCCTCGTTACCTTGACAACTGTGACTTGTATATGAAGAATTGCAGGATTTACATGTCTATCTTCCATACGTGTCAATGAAAGCTCCCTCGTATCCAATTCTGATGACAAAGGTGAATGGTTACTCGAGGTCTTATAACACTGAAGGAATCAAGGCGAAATCCAGCTATTCCAGGAGAATTAGGTAAGAGATATTGTTCGAGAACAAGATCATTGTCTGTCAACCTCTCAGCCTCAACTGGAATCTGAAAAATAGGAGGGGAAAGTTTAGCAAAAAAACTCGAAATAGAGGTTAGAAGTGTTCAGTTAAAATACAGGCTTTACCCTAAATCTGCCCAACGGTGCTGATCCATCTAAATAACTTTTCATCCTCATTATTCCCACGGATGTGTCAGGACCCATTTCCTTTGGCAAAGAGCTACCAAAAACAACAATCTTTTTTGCATGGATGAATGAATTGTGTGGACCGCTTGGCTTAGAATCAATAAATGAGCTTTCATCCAAGGATAGAAGATCAAATTCTTCATTAAACTTGGTTGAGCCTGAACCAATATGGGGAAGTGTCATTTTAATTGTAACTATGCGACAGCGGATAGGATTTGGGAAGTGTAGTTTAATGTGTCTTGGTGCCTCATCCAAGCTACTCGAATTTTCTGGTCCACAAAGCTGTGGAGATGACACTATCATATCTTGTACATCCCACTTTCCTATGAATGTACGATCGTCACGCTGTATTTTATTACTAGCCCATATCTCCACCTGCACAAGCAGCACGATTATCAGCATATGAGGTAAATAATTGCACTAAAAGAAACACGTGAATTGGATATAGCTCAATAGGCCAGCCCAAAAACTCTTCTTGTCTCGCATAGGTAGCTAACTCTGTCACTATATGAAAAGATGTTACAACACATGAATATTTGTGTTAAAGTCCAGACCAGGATATGGTCAACCAACTAGATGAATTTGCATCAGTGCTAATTGCTAAAATATGGCATGCGTACAGAAAGGCATGTCATTCTCACAAAATTATGGTGGTGTCCACATGGCCACAAAAATTAATTTGCTGAGATTAAAACTGTTGCTAGTTAGTTTTCGTAAACTGAAGTGCTTAAAGAACAAAAGAGCAATTATTATGTGAGTACGGAGTAAACTCAAGAACCAAAATACTCATCAAGCTCCAAAGAACTGACAGTACATTAGCAATTTACTGCAAAAAATGATACTCTACCCTTTGTTTAAGAGAACAGAAGCAAGAAGTAATAAATCAGTTCAATGAGCTCTCTAATATCAGTCTCCAAGCCTAAATGATGTCAAGATCCCTATAAGGAACACTGTGAAGTGCTTCACGTACATCCCGGACCAATAGCAAGTACTTTAGTTTCAATACCCAAACTGAGCACTTTAGCTGAAAGGAGGATTTGCGTATCCACGCTGCAATGCTGAGATCTTTTTCCGATTTGTGTGCCTCCTTTGCCGCTTTTTTTGGATTTGCAATCTATGAAATAACCAGGCTAAACGTGAAATCTCTTACGGCGGCTGATGTATATGTTTTGGTATAAAGTTCAGGAGAGGAAGATAATTCTATTGTACGCTTCTCTTGTATCTAGATGCAGCTCCAGGCAGAGTTGAAAAAAAATATGTTTTCCTTCTCTTGCTCAGAGCTAAGGCATTTGACCCAACTATAAGGAATTCTTCAATAAAAGACATCAATGATTTCAATAGCTTCAATTTAAATGCCCTGCTTGCTAAGTTTTTTCCGAGAAAACGCAGAGAGATTTTTGCGTTTCTTTTCATTGAAAAGGCAGAGTTTGAGTTACATTCCTCCTAGGAGGTACAGGGTAAAAAACTAAAAAATTAATGTACATCCCAGGTCTGGGGCAGCGTGTCGCTGAGCCCTGTTTGCTAATTTTATCAAGAAAACTAAATATAGCTAGTAGCCTAGGTGTTCCCATGCATAACAGTGAAGAAATTTCTTATGTAGATAAACGGAGCATCCAATGAAAAAAAACGCAAATAAGGACATCTTACAATTGGGCAGTCAGATGATGAGTAACCACAGGAACTGACAATTATTGCAACTCCAGAAACATCTGATAAACCGCTAAGAACAATTGGGAACTCCACAGATGTGTTGCCCTGTGGAGCTTTCCAGTAGGATCTGTGCACTCCACTGCCAAGTGGTGCCAGTAATGAAAACAGTGGTGCAGAGTCACCAGCAGTTTCTACCTGAAAAAATAAAACAAAAGGGAAGGATCAGAGCAATACTCTGCAGCAAATCAATATAGAGCAGGGAAAATACGACACAGCTTCAGAAAAAAAGAAAACTGAAATGATCATGTTAGGCTCAAGACTAGTGCATTTGAGTGTCTTCACATGGTCCATGTGCAACAGCGTTGTAGATGCAGCAGTGTTATATAAATACAAAAGTGGCAGCAGATCATAAAGGGTAGAAGTTAATCATAACTAGTACAATGTTGAGGAATACCGTATGTAAAAAGCTTGCATGTGGAAATTCTGCAAGAGATTCTTCATCATCAAGGATCTGCTTCAATTGTCCCTGACCAGATTGAACACTATGTACTGAATCTGATATTCTACTGGGCTCAAGTTGGCAGACCTGATTCACCGCTTTCAGTGCTGCTTTCTCTGCACGACCTTTTCTTCGCAAACTATGAAGAACCCTGACATAATCCACATAGAGTGCATGTTTGATCACCTCACTGCAGCATGATTTGCACACAGAACTATCTGCGAGGGCTGAATAGCCACCACCTTGACTCCCACCATACATCTTCAGATCTCTGTAAGTGTTGCTAAGCAAAAGAAAGGCCCCTTTCCCAGCACAGCAAGCCTTGCAAGCTGTCCTTTCACACTGAGAACACTCCACAAATTGAGATACATTTTCACTAGCAGCCGAAGCTTTTAATGAAGATGCAGCATGGATTTCACATGCCCCGCCAGAACATGATTCACCATTTTCACTGATATTCCAAAAGTCTATACCATGCCCATTGACCTTTTCGAGCCCCAATGATGCATTAGCACGATCCTCGAAGACAGCATGCCCCAGCAATGCTAGCTTATCAGCAAAGCTGGATAACTTCAACAGGTAAGAATAATCGACTGAACGATTTGGATCTACTGTGGCAGGAATTACACCAATCGATAACAATGCCCGGTCCCTTTCAGCAGCAGAAAGATCAAGATAAAGACGTTTTATTTCAAGCTTCATCATCTGTTCAAAGTTGAGGCTCTTTCCCTGAAAAGATGAATGAGATTTACATCACTAAGATCCTGATTTGAACTTATAACCACATTTGCTACAAATATTTCCTTTTTACTTTCTTGTTCGAAATAGGCAATCGTTATTGTTACTGAGAACAGGATCATTGTGTAAAGCATGGAATGTAAGCAGTGCCAGCTATAATCATAAGTTGGTAGGGTTTCTCAGTTACAGTTAAGACATTAATAGATAACATAACCTTCTACAAATCACTGCATGAAAATACCAATTTCAGATACCACTTGTACATAAAATTAGCTCAACACAGATTTAACGAAAATCTATCAATGAACAAGATAGGAAGAGAATGAAAATGAATTTTGTACCAAAAAATACCTTTTTATTTCCAGAAAGTGATTCCAAAAACTGGAGATATAACTGTGTGCTTCCATGATCCTCAACCTGGTTATTCACTTCAGCAATAGGCTCTTCTGATGCACTGGCAAAAGGGTTAACATCAAATTCGTCGTCAAAGAAGTTTGTCCGTTCCTCATTGCCAAATGACGTATTTCCAGTGATTTTTGATTGGCTTGATATGTCAATATCACCAGTGAGAAAATCCACAAAGTTTCCTGAACCACCTGCTTGAATTGATGGCAAACTTCTAGTATAAGTCCTCTCACTACCGTGAACATCACTCCCAGGAGAAGAAGAATTTGCAACATCCTTCAAACCTAGATCATAGGGAGTACTAGACGATTTTTCATTGATGAGCTCCAAAATTTGAGTAACAAATTTGCTATTGGTTAACATATCCACCCATGGAAGAGAAATACCAAGTACTTCAATCTGTTTCAGAAGATTACTCATCTAGTCAAAAACAATACACAGAAGAAATAGTTCAAATTGTATAAGCTTCTTATTAAAACATCTACAGCCCAATGAGTGCGTCGCCCTTTTTACCTCACCCAGCGTGATGGCTGTTCTCGACATGGCAGACGGATGAAAAGATAATGCGACGACCCGATTTAAAAAGTTGACTTCTCCTTCCAGCTCTTCAAAGTCGTACAACAAAGGAAGATAAGTACTCTCTTGAACATCCGGTCGAGCACTTTTACCTGTAACAGCCAAGTCCTCTGGATCAATTCTTCCAGTGAGAGGGATCAACAAATTTGTCCCATTTGAGCACTGTGGAATGCAAGCTCCCTAAACAAGTAGACTCGCAGTTAGTTATACATTAGCTTGCTAAAGAAGACTTGTAAAAGATGAAAGGCAGCAGGGAACAAGTGTAATAATTTGATTAAGAGAGGTAAATTGCAAAAAAAAAACTAGCATGCAGTAAATAAGCCGCTAGTGTACTATTCAGATGGTAAAGAACAAAGAGCAGCCTTAGCACAAAGAATTCCTTTATGTCCCCAGTTAACACCGTGAGTGCTCAGAATGCACTAGAGTGTCACATAAGGAAAGAAATTTACAAGTAGTGTCAAATAAGGAAGAATATTTTTTGCAAGGCCAAATTAGGAACTGGAACTTTAACTAGTGTGAGATAAGGATTCTCTCATAGTTCAATGCATCCACATGCTTTAACTGGAATTCATACAAAAATAAATATCAAACTCAAAGCAACTAGGTACACTGAAATTGTCATAGTAAGCAGGTAACTGATGAAAATGCAAAAGGTGTAATGACGACAATTCAGCATGGGCTCATGTGTACATATGAAACCTACAGTAGGTAATGAAATATAACGGTTTTTTACAGGATCAAAGCCGAGCTGAGCCGCTCAGGTTAGCTGAGCTTGACTTAGCACCGCTCAGACACAGTTAAGGAGTGCACTGTTTAGCTTTTGCTTAAAACCAAGCTTTGTGCCTCGAGTTCAGATTGTCAATTGCAACATAGCATGTCGGCATAAACCCAAATTTGAATGGCGCAATATTGGCAAGGACTGCAGTTTTCATGTATTTCCAGTGATCTAGTCTTGACATTAAGTACACATGCCAGTCCATTAAGCCTAATCCTAAAATTGAGCCAATTTGCTATTAAAGCGAACGGACACATCTGAAACAAAAAATTCTCAGAATATACAGGTAAGATGAAGACAAACCTCAACAACAAGCTTAAGGGCATCTAGGCTGGAACCAACTCTGACGTCTACAGTAGCTGGATACGAAGAATCTTCAGCAGCATGTGAGACAGTAAGAAGAAGCTGAGAAACTTGACAAGGTTCTCCAAGGTATATAAAAAGCTCAACATAGTCTGCACCTTGCTGGCATACCTGCATGAGTGAAATGCCTCAATGCGTTATATGGAAAACACCGTGATGTGAGGTATTTATATTGCACAACTGAAATTCTACACCATTTAGACTCTTCCAGCCATCAAGTCATCAGCTAATCGTCTTCCCAGTGGGAGTGGGGGGGTCTGTTAGGGTCGAAAATGTGGGCTGGGATGAGAGCCTAGCCCACCTGGTATCCAACAGTTACTCCCAACAGTTATCCAACAAAATATTTAATGTACCATAGCTATCCCCAAATTCAAATAAATCAGGTCACTATCAGGACTTATTACTCGAAGTCAACTATATAAATAAAGAAGCAATACCCAATAAGATCCTTCTTTTTGAAGCTGAGAAGACTGGAACCACCATCAGCCATTGGGGTGATACTAGGAACTGGTTTCAACATGCATCCAGATGGCCTTGATAGCACCTGAATTTTCAGCACAAAGATGAAAGTCTAAATTAGATACAGTAGCAGCACGTTAGCCTATGCATATATATTCATTGGTACCAATAGATCCCTTACGACATATATAAAGAAAATAATGGTATGAAGCCATGAATATGCACTGGACTCTCAGCATCTGTAATGTTGTTTCAAGGGGTCCTAACAGAATTTTTGGTATGGTACTGGTCCTAAACATACTAAAAGCATCTCCACCGGCACCCTCCAAATGAGTGTCCGGCCAATTGGGGGTGAGGCCCACAGCGGCGCACCCCAAACAAGCACGCCAAAAAAAATTAACATTCGTTCATAAACAATTCCGGCGGAATTTAAACGAGATTTAACAAACTTCCAATTTAAAATCTAAACGAGATTTAACAAACTAAACTAAGGCTACGTCGATACCGGCTACACGCTACAGCGTCTAGCCAACCACTACACGCGCCGGCGTCAGGGAAGATGCCTCTTCCACATGCCCTCACCGGCGAAGAAGATGCCAATCCAAGCGCCGGAATCATCAACAGACTTGCATGCATCAATGATCTGGCGCCGGAAGTTTCATCCGCTATTGCCGTCGGCTACGACCTTTAGAAACGTAGCATCGGCTGAGGCTGAGGCTTCTAGTTTCGTGGCCGGCGCGTGGTGGGATTTGATCTACCGCCGTTGCATGCCGCGGCGCGCCTGATGGGAAGCCTCGCCGGCTTGCGCCCCCTTCTCCGGTGACGCTGCCGGGAAGTTTCATCTGCTATTCCCGGCGCGCATGTTAGGGGGAGATCGGGCAGCTCGGGGTCGTCGTCGTCGTCCTCGCCGTCAGAGCGGGCACGCTCGTCGTCCGATGCAGACAACTCCGGCGTTGGCTCCCGTGCGACGGTAGGGAGGAAGACGCCGCTGTGACGCTCCTCATACTCCGCGTCCACCACGGCGTGCCAGTAGGGTGCCGAGATGGAGTACTTGGGGTCGAGCTTCTGCTCGTACGGCATCTCCATCCACTTCCGCTTGATGAAGTCGACGCGCTCCTGTCCGCTGAGCCGCGGCGCCACCGGCACGTCGAAGGCGTTCCTCGCCCACCCCTCCGGCAGGGTGGCGTCGTCCTCCACCGGCACACTGTGGCGGCTGCACAGCTGCGCCGTCTCCAGCGACAGCACGTATGGAGGAGCGTTGGCTGCCTCCTCGCGCCACATCTCGCGTTGATACGACTTCGCCATCTCCGCCTCCTCGTTGCGGCGGTGGCGATCCTCCAGCTGCTCGCGGAATTGCTGACCGCGGCGCTCGTGGCAGCGGCGAGCACGTTCCGCCGAGAGGAAGTCGCAATGACGCCGAAGCTCGCGCTCCTCCGGCGTCTCACGGCTGCCCGCCATGCTTGGCGGCGGATCTGCTGGTGGCGAGATGGACTTGGGAGTGGGAGGGAGAAGTGGTGTGGGAAAGGAGAGGCGCGACGCGCCGCATTTTAAAGGCGGCCGGAGGAGCGGGGTTGGGTGGCGTGCATTAACGGCGAGCACCGGTTCGCCTGGCCACGCATTGACGCCGACGACGCGTGTGCAGGGAACCGCCGCTGGAAGCCGCAGTGACGTCAACACGTGGACGGCGCGGCTCGAGGCGTCGCTTCCGTCTGCGCCATGGGAACAGGCGTGGCGTTATTGCGACGTGTCTCTTCGCTCTGCACCCGCTAGGGGAACGGGCGCGGCGTTATTGCGACGCGTGCTGACAGGCGTGTCGCCATCTCGTCGCCTCGTCATTAATCGGGCGAAACGGCCTCCTGCACAGCCCTAATTAGCACGGGCGCCCGCACTGTGTGTATGACGGGCGGGCTAGACCTGTCCGAGGGCATGTCCGCCCCATGTCCGGCACCCCCAAAAGGGCCTCCAAACTTGGGGGCCTTTCGGGGGTGCTGGACACGATTTGGCTCGGGCCGAGCCTTTGGGGGGTGCCGCTGGGCGTTTTTTCGTGTCCGGACCCCATTGGGCCTTTGGGGGGGGGGCATTTGGAGGGTGCCAGTGGAGATGCTCTAAGGAGAGTGCGAAGGTAGAGGCCGCTCCTCTGACAATGACCGACTCCATGGGAGAAACTCTTCTGTTCTTCCCTTGTGTTGCCCACGTGATAGCGCGAGAGGTTGGAAAAAAGGTGGAGCATGTGGCAGATGGAACCGTTACAAACTTTGTGGACTTTTTACCAAGGATAAACATGGGACGTGGAACCCACCTTAGGTATGCCCAACCAAACTATACACTGCTGATCCTCTCAGATAGCAAATACTACAAGTACATAATGTGAAGAAAATGTAACAGGAAAACAGATTTGTGGTCCAAACATCTAAAACTGTTATCTTATTCCAAAATAGTATAAGCAAGATGCACATATTTTCTCTTAAAATGCATAACTAAGCCCAGATACATCATGACTTTTTTATACAACAAAATATAAATGTAGATATAACATTATGACCTGAATAATAAGCAAGTATATCTCAAGTATGTGTATGATCTTTTTTTAAGAATTATGCTGCCTTGGGTTCTGACTTCTGAGTTAGATATTTCAGATCAGCAAAAACTTGGCAATTAGCATTTAAATACGGCGTCGTATCCTATGAATCCCGTAACTTTGTGTATCCCTGCATCCGTCTATTGTCAATCATCCGATCTATATCGTGCGGGTCTCCTCAATCTTGGGCAAATTTGCACTTACGCGCCCGCATCTAGCCCTTTTTCAAATTAAGCCCTCAACACCAGAAACTTCATAAACTGAATCACGTCCCAATCGTCTCGCGAGCTGGATCTCCCAAGATCGACGACCATGAGCTCAGCACCTAGTTTGCGAGACATGTCCCCAAAGAAAATACATCTGAGCTCGCCGTCGCCATAATTGGATGCCATCCGGCGGCCGCGGCGCCGTCAACCATGCCCTATACAGGACTATAGATCCATGGCTGCCTGACGCCGGTACCTGCCACCGGCCGCCGGCAAACAGAATTACATCAATTCCGCGTGCCAGTGTTCTCGCGTTGCGAGTTTATGACTTGTAGTCTATGATTTCCAGAACGATTAGGTGCCCGTAGCTAGCTAGGTTTTGCACGTTGGACGTGGAGATCGCTCAGCGCTTTTGCATCTGAACGGAATCGAGTCAGCTTGACGTGGTATCTCACTGGAAGATCCTGTGTACGTCAAAGTTTAGGGCGCAGGAGGAGTTCTCCGCGATCTCTAGCTACCGCGACACCATGATGATCGATACCTGCAACTGCAATCTATGGAGGAACGTGGGTCAGTGCGTCTGGTACGTGGGACGCCGATGCAAATTTGCGCGCTAACTGCGGCGGACACGAGCGTGTTTTCGGAAGATTACCGCGGAAGTATTTCTAACGCTACGATTTTGATCGGTCGGTCATAAACACTATGGATGCAGGGATACACGCAGCTGGCGGATTCATAGGATACGACGCCTTTAAATACAAAAGAACAAAATTTCTTACCTATAAATGAATTTATATCACTAGTAAATTGAAGTCACCTAAAACTGGGAAATCCATATTTTAACTGTCAAGATTGCTTCCATTCTAATTGTGATAATGCATTCTAGTTAAGTTACAATAGGAAGTTGCAAAATCCATGCAGAGAATTGACTATCCGGCTATTCTGTATAAAATACATATTAATAAAATGAACTTTGTAAATACTATTACTGATAATGAATAAGTTTACCTACTTTGAGAGGGAAAATAGGGATGGATGGAAGATGCTTATATAGCCTCAATCCAAGAAACATCTCAAACTGCTTTTGACGAGAACTATCATTCATATAATTGTGGAACCTTCTTTGAAGTGTAATCTTGACATTCTGAGCAGCTGAGAATTTACCGAACTTTCCAGTCTCCTCCTTGAATATGTTTAGAATCTCGCTGTGCATAGCTTTTGAGCCAGTGTACAACGTGGCATGGATATCACCAGCCAGAAGAAAAATTTCCGCAAGGTGGTTCACTGGGGTAAGCATTGTTGAGGTCTTGAACTGCTCGAATGTCATATCAAATCTCTTCCAGGGCTTTTGTGGAGCCTCCTGGCATGGATGCTCCCACGATGTAGTACGTGTATTATGATCAATATAAAATGATTTACCTGTTACAGAATCAAAGCGTTCCTCCCATCCAGGGGGCAAAGAACGAGCACTCCGGCCGTTATATTCAGAATGTCTGCTTGCTGATGACCCAAACATTGCATCTATATCAAGGGAGATACCAAGTCGACTACACTGTTCGACAAAAACTTGAAGTGCGCCAAAATAGCTAGCGGCATTGGTGCGATCAAGAGAATCTGCACAATTAAAACGTACCACCCCAGTTTGAACCGATTCCATGCAGAACCCACCATCATCATTGCAGATAATTGATCCTTTGCATTCCTTCAGCTGCTGCTTTACACTATAGTAATTCCCTTCACTGAAGCCAATGGCCATTGTTGGTGCTTTAAGGAGTCTCCAAAGGCCCTCAACTGTCTGCTGTTGCCCCTTTGACTTCACAGTGGCATGCCAGTCATAATTTATCAACTGAATCCAGGTGTTTCCAAGCTTGCCAGTAGACTTCATATACTTCAGAGATTCTTTGAAATGTTCAACTAGAATTGTCTCAGGTTTTCCTTCAGCATATCTTAGCAAGTTAACACACACGACGGGAACCATTCCAGGTTTCTTCAGCTTCGTCGCACTGACTTCAGATGATTTGTTACCATATCTTCTACCCAATCGCTGGTAGTATTGCAAGGTCCCATTATAAGGATCATCAGCAACATAAATTTCTGCTTCAACTGACACAGCATTTTTAATTTCTGCACCCCACCATATCGGTATAGTTCCACGCCGCCATATGTATGAGCTAAAAGGGATTATTTGTCCACCCTTCTGAGGGGCCCAAACAAGTTGCTCGCACTCTACTTCATTGCCGGTGCCAGAACATGCATTCAGCCCACGAGCCAAATAGCGGGTTCCAGGATGTAACCGACTACGGCGTGCAAGGAGAGCAACCAGGCCATCTTGCTGGCCCGTACCTCCAAAATTACGACACTCAGCAAAACCCTGCAAAAGAATGACACAGTGGCCTGGCAAACCAATGTCCTTGAAAGGCCTTGATAACCACCCATTCCACACGAATTCTTCATCTGGTTCCTGAACGGTCATCTGACTTGGAACGGCCTGGTAATATCCCTTGTTTCACAAAAGTAGTACTTACCATCAATGTCAAGATCAGCCAATTCCTTTATATTCTTCAGCTCCCCAGTCCCCTGGGCCTGAGGGTTTTGCAACTGAACCTTTATCCATTGACTCTCCACCACGGTATATATGCACCCACCTCCAGGTAGGCCTGGGACTGTTGCGCTGAGCTGTGTTGCAACGAGAAGCAGCGCATAACTTCCCAATACAGCATACCCTAGCACAGCTTTAGCATATGTGGTACTCTTGGACAGAAATCTCGATCCGTTGGTGATGTGGTTCAAAGCCTCAGCCTCGGAATCAAAGAGGTCCTCCCCTTGCTTCCCCTGGTAGCGCAGCGCGCCTGTGGTGGGGTCGACGCAGATCACCTGGGTGTCACCTGCTGTGGACAAGCTAACCACAATGTAGACCTCGTTTGTCTCCAACACGACGACTACGGCCGACGTGTTCCCCCGGGCGGACTTGCTGCGCACCATGGAGGTTCAGTTCAAACCCCCAAATTTGTTTCTGCACACAATGAACTGCTTCAGTGGTATTAATGCGGAGAAGTAAACACCAGAATGCTTGGGCGGATGCGCGCTCACAGGTGCGGATCAAAAAATCTGTGGCAGTTTGTTTGCGATTAAGTAATCACGGGGTCAAACTGAGGCCGATCTTGAAGAAGAGAGATCTGGCTATTGTGATCTTACCAGCAAAATGGGTCGCGCCCTGGTGGATCTCCACTCCACGGAATTCCAGAAGAAGAGACCCTCCGCGTCGAGGTGGCAGGAGTGCTTCGGTGGGAGGATGGGCTTGAGGCGGCTTTGGTCACGGGGCGGCGAGGAGACGAAGGACGGCAGCCACGTGTGAGGCGAGCTTTGTCTCCGCGTCCCCGTCGCCGGAGACCCGATCGCGGACGAGGAGGCGCAGCGTGCTCGAAGGAGAATTGAAGGATCAAAATAGGTCGGGAAGGCAAGGGCTAGGGGATCGGAGACGGAGAAGAGACTGGGAACCACAACTATCTCTCCTGTTTCTTCCCTCTGGTTCGTTTGCGAAGAAGACACGCGAGTCGTGGAAAAGGCGCTGGCAGACGGGACCCACAGGTTGCTCCATGGCACCACACGTTATTCTTTGCTTACCAAACTGTTCTGAGCATAGGTTGTGAGGTGAATTCAGATTTCAATGCTTATTATCTGCATCTGCCGAAAAGTACTGACAGTCCCGGACAGTCCCGTCAGCTGCAAAGTACTGGTTGGATGCCTGTGCGAGCTCCTGGATGATGCGGATACAATCGCCCGTTGGAAGAGGAAGGCAGAAAGCAGCACGGTGGCAAATTTCTCTTGATTGTAAAACCAAGATTATCGAATTAGTAGGAGTTGAAAAGTAGAAAGCAGCACGGTGGCAAATTTCTCTTGATTGTAAAACCAAGGTTATCGAATTAGTAGGAGTTGGAAGAGTTGGAACACGGTGTCAACCAGGCGCCAGCAAATTGACTTGGACCTACGCACCCACAATCCAAATACTTTGTCCCAACGTAACAGGAAGGTTGTCAATCTCACTGACTTGCTGAATACAAAGAGTTAAACGTATGGTGTGGAGAATAAAAGTAAATGCAAAAATGGACAGCAAGCAAATGAGTGCAGAACGTGGTAAAAACTGTGTTTGTATCAGTGTAAAATAAAGGACCGGGGTCCACAGTTCACTAGTGGTGTCTCTCCATAAAACAGATAAACTAACATGCTGGGTAAACAAATTATAGCTGGGCAATTGACAAAGTGGAAGGGCATGACAATGCATATTATGACAAGAACATGTTCACTCTGAGATTTATTGGGCATTACAATAAGTTACATAGACCGCTTGCTAACTGCATCTATGACTAATAATCCACCTGCGAGATAACATTCGTGTCTCCCACAAGTATTAATTTGCAAGCAACAGATAACTGCAATAAGCAAAGTGTGTAATGTAAACAATTCAAATGACATGTAGACAAAACATTGTTGTTTTCTCCCTAGTGGCAACAGTACATCCACAGCGTTAGTCATTTCCGTCACTCGAGCCCAGACTACTGGAGACATGAACCCACTATATAGCATAAATACCCTCTCTTGGAGTCACTAGCATCTACTTGGCCAAAACATTTACTAACAACGGAGAGCATGCAAGAACATAAATAACACATGTAGATAGATAGATGAATAACTTGATCATAAATTCACAATTCATCGGATCCCAGCAAACACAACATGTAGCATTACATAAAGATGATCTTGATCATGTAGGCAGCTCACAAGATCTAAACATGATAGCACAAAGTGGATAGACTACCATCTAGCTACTGCTATGGACCCGTAGTCCCGTGGAGAACTACTCACGCATCACTCCGAAGACAGGCATGGTGGTGTAGAGCCCTCCGTTGATGATCTTCCCTCCGGCAGGGTGCCGGGAAGAGGTTTAGAACCCTCCCGAACTGTTTGTTTGGGAATGTGCGTGCGTTTGGGAATCAAGGCACCAGAAGCTGTTTGTTTAATTCTTCTAACGAGTTTGTATAGTTGCGCGAACCGTTGTTGAGCTGTTCACAATTTTGTTTTTTAATGATAGGAAATTCTCTATATAGATAACTACCACAAAATGCAAAAATAATTATGTTTCTTACACATACAAACGTGACATGCAATTTCATTAAGGTGAACATGCATGAAAGTATTTGCAGACATAAAACTACACTAGGTGAAGAATGTGATCATTGCAATTCCTTGCACAGGGACACATAAAATTACACTAAAAAAAGATATATGCAATTCGACTACTTTCTAGCTGGTAAGACAATCTCTCGTACGAGCAATGGGTGTGTTTGGAATTTTTCGCACGCCTGGGGCGAGCGCATTGTGGACACTCTGAAACTAATTGAATTCTCCGACATGTCGCGGCTGCTTTGTGCACCTGCTCGGCGCAGATTTTACTCCCATTGCAACGCATGGGCACTTTTTCCATGACGTTTTTTTTCTGTCCCGTTGCAACGCACGGGCATGTTTCGTAGTAAATTTTAACTTAAGTAACCAGCAAGCATTAACATCCAATCATTTAATATCTCAAAACATTTGCAATGAATCAAGTTATCAAAGTTCAATGATTTACAAGACTATGCAAAATTTTCATTATACCACTACCACATGCATAACATTTTCTGTTCCAACCAAACACCAATCAACTTATTTGAACAACTCCCCAAACAAATATAAGTGAAGCAAGAGAGTTGACGGGGATATACCTCTCGGGTACCCTACCATGAGGGTACCTGGTGCACGTATCGACTAAAACCCAGCTATCAGGAGCCTACATGAAGCCCATAACAGAAGGCCCAAGAAGATGGAGTATCCTCCAAGATTAGGCATAGGCATAGTCAGTTTAGACTTTTCTTGCATGTAATCTGAGTCGGTTGCGAACTCCCGAGACCCAGCCTATTATATAAAGGCTGGGAGGGCCGCCGATCCAGGACACGCAACACTTGAACCACCAAAACCCTAGCGAGATCAACATCCCGCCGGGACTCCATTGTAGCTCGCATATACTCTCAGATCAATACCAGACAAGCAGGAAGTAGGGTGTTACTCTCCGGAGGCCTGAACCTGGGTAAATCCTTGCTTTTGCTTGTCAGCCGACGAAACTACCAGCTCTACCACGTTCTCTCCCTCGTAATCTCAACCCTAGGTCCTTAACCATGGGATTTCATGAGTTAACCGAGTGCTTTCTACAAAAGAACTAATAGCTCTGAACAAGAGATACATGAAAAACAAGAGCTAGAAGCTATCAGAACACAAACAGAATACTCAACAAATATAAGTGAAAAACAGGAGTATTCTAGGAAAAAGCGTAGCGTGTCTCTCTCCCACACAAAATGGTAGGATCAAACTTAGTTATGATCAGAGAAAAAATAAAAACACACAGACGTTCCAAGAACAGCACTTAAAGTGTGAAGCAATAAAAATATAGTCTCACTAGAGATGACCTGATAATTTGTTGATGAAGAAGGGGATGCCCAAGGCATCCCCAAGCTTAGACGCTTGAATCTTCTTGATATATTAAGGGAGGGTCCACGGGAGCCTCTCCACGCTTAAGCTTTTCTCACTAATTGATCTTCTTGTATCATTCTTCTCTCTTAATACTTGAAAACTTCCTTCACACAAGACATCTCATAATCTTCATTAAAGGGTTAGTGCATCAAAACATAAGCTCACTTGGTTTTGAAAAGACACATTGGAAAACTCATTTTAAATATTATCTACTGTTATTAGCCTTAGGTTCTGCTCCCCCCCCCCCCCCCCCCCCCCCTTGAAGAACCTCACTCAACACTCGTAAAAGAGAGAATGCAAAATAAAGACTGCATCTGTCAAAACCAGAACAATCCGTAAAGAAGAATTTTTTTTGAGGCACTTACGTTGCTCAAATAAGAAAATTATTAACTAAGGAAAGATAGATATAAAGCTCAGGCTTCTGCACAAAAAATTGCAGATCAAAATCACGTTCAGTGATTTTTTGGATTTTCGTGCAGTGAAGAACAACAATTTGTTTCTAGACAGCAAACCAAACTTTAACACTTTCTTGCCATTAGAGACTCTTCTTGGCACAAAAACAAAAAGATACAAAGGTGTTGTTATAGTAGTAGAAAGCACCTTGCAAAATAAAAAATGAAAGCAAAAAAACATGGGTTGTCGCCCATAAGCGCTTTTCTTTAATGCCTTTTAGCTAGGCACAATTGTTTTAAAGATGCTCTCATAAGAATAAGAGTTGAAACATGATACGTCTCCAACGTATCCATAATTTCTGTTGTTCCATGCTTATATTATACCATTTGCTACATGTTTTATATACACTTCATATCACTTTTATGCATTTTCTGGGACTAACCTATTAACAAGATGCCACAGTGCCAGTTCCCTGTTTTCTGCTGTTTTTGGTTTCAGAAAAGTACTTCTGCAAATATTCTCGGAATTGCACGAAACAAAAGGCCACGTCCCTATTTTTCCAACACGTACACGGAGTCCGAAGGAGAGACGAAGAAGCGCCAGGAGGTGGCCAAACCATAGGCCGGCGCGGCAGGGGGGCCCACCGCGCCGCCATATGGTTTGGGCCCCTCGGAGGTCCGCCGACATCGCCCCTTCGCCTATATATTGCCTCAGACGCGAAAACCCTAAAATACGAAGCCAATTTCCACGAAGAGTTCCGCAGCGCCGCCGCCATCGATGACAAGTTTCGGGGGACAGAATCTCTGTTCCGGCACGCCGCCGGGACGGGGAATTGCCCCCGGAGTCATCTCCATCGACACCTCCGCCATCTTCATCGCCGCTGCTGACTCCCATGATGAGGAGGGAGTAGTTCTCCCCCGAGGCTGAGGGCTCTACCGGTAGCTATGTGGTTCATCTCTCTCTCCCATGGTGTGATCTTTATGTGATCATGAGCTTTGTAATCTAGTTGAATAAGTAGATGTTACTCTTTATCTATTATGCACTCTATAGGTTACTTTAATATGAACTCCGATACTCTCCACGGTGTAAAGGTGACAGTGTGTGCACCGTGTGTGACTCCTTTATGACATTGTGGCGCTTGTTTACTCCGGCTTGAGGTGTGCTTTTGTAGCCCTACACAATTAATGGTGTTTGTTATCCAACAAGAGAGTGTTTAAGAGTAGCTTTTATTTATTCAGTTATGAGATCATTGTTGAGAGTGTCCACTAGTGAAAGTATGATCCCTAGGCCTTGTTTCTAAGCATTGAAACACCGTTTACAACAAGTTCTGCTACATGTTTGCTTGCTGCCATCTTTATTTCAGATTGCAGTTACTACTTATAATCATCCCTATCACTTGTATTTCACTATCTCTTCGCCGAACTAGTGCACCTATACATCTGACAAGTGTATTGGGTGTGTTGGGGACACAAGAGACTTCTTGTATCTTAATTGCAGGGTTGCTTGAGAGGAATATCTTTGACCTCTACCTCCCTGAGTTCGATAAACCTTGGGTGATTCACTTAAGGGAAACTTGCTGCTGTTCTACAAACCTCTGCACTTGGAGGCCCAACACTGTCTACAAGAATAGAAGCGTGCGTAGACATCAAGCTATTTTCTGGCGCCGTTGCCGGGGAGGTAAGGTAAAAGGTATTCACATCCTCTGGCTACAAAGCTATTTTCTAGTATTGTTGCTAGTGTGTGAGTGCTCGAAGTTATTTCCTTTAGATTCTGCAATTATATCTTTTTGTTTCTTGTTTTTATTTTCACTAGTTAGGCTTAATGGAAAACAACAAAAAAAATAGAGATCTTTATGAACTTTATATTGAATTAGGACACGATGCTTTTGAGGAGAAAATTAAAAAACCTATGGAGGCTTGTTTGCATGATGGTAGCAATGGTATTACTATAAATTCTTTGAACACCATTATTGCCAATGCTATGGAAAAGTCTAAGCTTGGAGAAGCTGGTTGTGATGAATACGATATTTTTAGTCCCCCAAGCTTTAAGGAGGAAATTTGCTTTGATAATACTTTGCCTCCAATATATGATGATTATAATCATTGTGATATTTTCAGTCCACCTACTATTGAGGATATAGTTTATGTTGATTATGATATGCCTCCTATATATGATGTTTACAATGATGAATATGATATTCTCAGTCCATCTACTATTGAGGATAAAAATCATTTTGATTATTCTATGCCTCCTATTTATGATGATTACAATGATGGATGTGATACTTTTACTCTCACTATTACTAATGATAATGTTCATGCTTATGTGGAGAGTAATGATACTTTTATGCATGTGGATCATGATAAGAATGCTTTATGTGATAGCTATATTGTTGAGTTTATTCATGATGCTACTGAAAGTTATTATGAGAGAGGAAAATATGGTTGTAAAAGTTTTCAAGTCACTAAAACACCTCTCTTTATGTTGACAGTTTTGAAGTTGTACTTGTTTCATCTTTCTATGCTAGTTGCTTTATGCTTCAATAATTTATTTTGTTACAAGGTTCCCTTGCATAGAAAGTGGGTTAGACTTAAATACGTTTGATATTTGTCTCTTGATGCTCTCTTTTGTTTTTCAAGTTCTATTCCTATGAGAGCATCATTAAAATCTTTTAGCCTAGCTAAAGGCATTAAAGAAAGCGCTTTAGGGAGGCAACCCTTTATCTTTTATTTTTAGTTTTTCTCAAGGAGTTTTGTTACTTCTGTAGCAACTCCTTTGTATCTTTATTTTATCGCAATGTTGTGCCAAGTAAAGTTCTATATTGAAAGTTGATGCAAGATTTGGATTTCTGCGCAGTGACAGATTTTTAGCTGTCACGATTTGAGCTTATCTCCCTGTAGAAAATTCAAAAAATTCTGAAAAAATCACGCATATTCCTGAGATATGTACGCAACTTTCATTATTTTAGGCCAGATCCATCTGAGCAACTTAAGTGCCTCGAAAAAATTCGTCATTCCAGACTGTTCTGTTTTTGACAGATTCTGCCTTTTGTTTTGCATTCGCTCTTTTACTGTGTTTGTGTGGATTTCTTTGCTCCACAAAGCATTGGTGGCTGTAGCTAATGTCCAGAAGCTTTGGAATTGATTGTATCATTACAGAATATGAGAATTTTTGATTATGCACTAACCCTCTAATGAGAACTGTCTTGAGTTTGGTGTGAAGGAAGTTTTCAAGGATCAAGCGAGAAGGGTGATATTATGTGATCAAGAAGAGTGAAAAGCTAAGCTTGGGGATGCCCCCGTGGTTCATCCCAACCATATTCAGAGAGACTCAAGCGTCTAAGCTTGGGGATGCCCAAGGCATCCCCTTCTTCATCAACAACTTATCAGGTCATCTCTAGTGAAACTATATTTTAATTCTTTCACATCTTATGCGCTTTACTTGGAGCGTCTGTGTGCTTTTATTTTTGTTTTGTTTGAATAAATTCGGATCCTAGCAATCCTTGTGTGGGAGAGAGACACGCTCCGCTTTTTCATGTGAATACTCATGTTCTTCACTTATATTTGTTGAGTATTCTTAACTAGCTACTGCAGTGCTTTTAGCTCCTGTTTTTCATGCATCTCTTTGAGCTGTTAGCACGTGTTTATAAATACTCTCTTGCTGCATTATATTATCATTTGGAGAGTTTATGTTTAAGTAAGTTGTTGGTGTTTGCTTGGAAGAAAGAAAATGCTGCATGTGGTAGTGGTATGAAAACTTGCATAATCTTGTAGATCATTGAAACTTTGATAACTTGATTCTTTGCAAATGTTTTGAGATATTTAGATGGTAAAGCTTGCTGGTTAATTAAGTTAAAATCATTAGTGGATTGTTGTCTTTAAGCTTGTACCGTACTACAAACTATACTAAAATTGTTGAAGGTGTAGTTGGACTTGATAGCTTTCCATGTCTGAAAGTTCATCGTAGTAACTAAGTTGTGCTGAAGGTCGAGGGATCTAACGGGGTACTTGTACCGCCGTGAACGGCCCTTCTTGGAGTGAATTTTAATCATGCTCTTAATGTTGAACCTGCTAGTTGTTTGCAATAAACTTGTGAGTTCTTTTTGACTAATGTTAAGCTACGGTTTTTGGCACTTCCACCATCCATATTTTGCTAGCCTCTTCGGTGCTGTGCATTGCCTTCTGCTCACATTGAGAGTTGTGCATACTTCGCCAGTACATCCAACCCCGTGGGAGGACTTCCTCTTGTTCTCCTACACATAAGCCCATACATCTTCCTCAAAACAGCCACCATACCTACCTACCACAGCATTTCCATAGCTGTTCCGAGATATATTGCCATGCAACATCCATCTTACATTACATGACTTGTTGTCATTCATCACATACATATTGCTTTGCATGATTCTATACAGCTGATGTGTGGTTTACCCATGTTACGCTAGATCATTGCATATCCTGCTACACTGGCAGAGGCATACAGTTTTATACATCATGTTTTGTTATTATGAGTTATTTGTACCAAAAAGTTTGTAATCATATTAGATGTTGCCCCTGCTGAAAAGAGCCATGGAGGCCATCGAAAAGTGAAACAGAAAAAGAAAAAAAAAAAAAAAAAAAAAGAATAAAGAAAAAGGGGGCAACATTACTATCCTTTATCACACTTGTGCTCATGTTATAGCACCTGCAGTATTCATAGTCATCATTTGTGCTCATGTTTAGCACCTATACTCCATGTGAGAGAGTTTTCATGTTCTACTAGTATAACTATGTGGGGAATTTACACTATAGAACTTGGGTTGTATATTCCAATGATGAGCTTCCTCAAAAGTGCTCTAGGTCTTCATGAGCAACCAAGTTGGATGCACCCCCACTAGTTCCATTAGAGAGCTTTCATACACATATAGCTCTATGTGCATCCGTTGCATGGCAATCACTACTCCTTACATAGCTTCGATTATAAGACTTCCTCTTGTCTAATGATCACTTATAGCTTTGTGAGACTTTCTTCCTTTGGCCTTCCAAACCCCCATTAATGTTCTCTTTGCCATAACATCATGGTGCCAATACCAAATGCTTGCGCTCACCGGTTGAGTAGACTTCGAAACAGTTGATTCATGACGTTCATGTTTATGTTTACTTGGCTGAATCCTTCTATGTTATGAAAATTTACTTGATGCTTGGTTTGAAGGATAGAACTCCTATGCTGGATACTTAAATCATCTTTAATGAACCTTGTACGGTTTCATGTCTTTGAAGCAATAGTTCATGAAAACTTTTAGCTTGTTTGACTCTTGCTTTATTATCTTTTGATATCAACTATATACATTTGCTTGAATGATTTGATCACAGCTTACATGCCTTACAATATTATGATCAAGATTGTGTGAAAGCATGTCTCCTCAGAAATTATTTGTTGTTATCGTTTTACCTACTCGAGGACGAGTAGAACTAAGCTTGGGGATGCTTGATACGTCTCCAACGTATCCATAATTTCTGTTGTTCCATGCTTATATTATACCATTTGCTACATGTTTTATATACACTTCATATCACTTTTATGCATTTTCTGGGACTAACCTATTAACAAGATGCCACAGTGCCAGTTCCCTGTTTTCTGCTGTTTTTGGTTTCAGAAAAGTACTTCTGCAAATATTCTCGGAATTGCACGAAACAAAAGGCCACGTCCCTATTTTTCCAACACGTACACGGAGTCCGAAGGAGAGACGAAGAAGCGCCAGGAGGTGGCCAAACCATAGGCCGGCGCGGCGGGGGGCCCCCGCGCCGCCATATGGTTTGGGCCCCTCGGGGTCCGCCGACATCGCCCCTTCGCCTATATATTGCCTCAGACGCGAAAACCCTAAAATACAAGCCAATTTCCACGAAGAGTTCCGCAGCGCCGCCGCCATCGACGACAAGTTTCGGGGGACAGAATCTCTGTTCCGGCACGCCGCCGGGACGGGGAATTGCCCCCGGAGTCATCTCCATCGACACCACCGCCATCTTCATCGCCGCTGCTGACTCCCATGATGAGGAGGGAGTAGTTCTCCCCCGAGGCTGAGGGCTCTACCGGTAGCTATGTGGTTCATCTCTCTCTCCCATGGTGTGATCTTTATGTGATCATGAGCTTTGTAATCTAGTTGAATAAGTAGATGTTACTCTTTATCTATTATGCACTCTATAGGTTACTTTAATATGAACTCCGGTACTCTCCACGGTGTAAAGGTGACAGTGTGTGCACCGTGTGTGACTCCTTTATGACGTTGTGGCGCTTGTTTACTCCGGCTTGAGGTGTGCTTTTGTAGCCCTACACAATGAATGGTGTTTGTTATCCAACAAGAGAGTGTTTAAGAGTAGCTTTTATTTATTCAGTTATGAGATCATTGTTGAGAGTGTCCACTAGTGAAAGTATGATCCCTAGGCCTTGTTTCTAAGCATTGAAGCACCGTTTACAACAAGTTCTGCTACATGTTTGCTTGCTGCCATCTTTATTTCAGATTGCAGTTACTACTTATAATCATCCCTATCACTTGTATTTCACTATCTCTTCGCCGAACTAGTGCACCTATACATCTGACAAGTGTATTGGGTGTGTTGGGGACACAAGAGACTTCTTGTATCTTAATTGCAGGGTTGCTTGAGAGGAATATCTTTGACCTCTACCTCCCTGAGTTCGATAAACCTTGGGTGATTCACTTAAGGGAAACTTGCTGCTGTTCTACAAACCTCTGCACTTGGAGGCCCAACACTGTCTACAAGAATAGAAGCGTGCGTAGACATCAAAACACAAAACAGAGCATCAAGAGGCAAATATCAAACAAATATAAGTCTAACCCACTTCCAATGCATAGGAATCTTGTAAGAAAAATCATTTAAGCACAAAGCAACTAGAATAGGAAGATAAAACAAGTGCAACCTTCTTCTAAGCTCCATTGGACGACACAACATTCTCGTTCTATAGGCCGGCCATACTTGTGATAGTTCCCCAGGATCCAATAAATTCACTCAAAACTTCCAACATAAAGAGAGGTTTTTTAGTATCATTAAAAATCCTACAACAATATTTTCCTCTCTCACAATAATTTTCAGTAGCATCATGAACAAACTCAACAATATAACTATCACATAAAGCATGCCTTTCATGATCTACAAACTCATAATTTTTATCACTTTCCAAAACAGTGGGGACAATATTTGGTAATTATGTTTCCTTTTGTTTCTCTTGAGTCAAGGTGCTTGCTACTTCAAATTCATTAAAAGAAGATAATTCAAAAGAATCCACGGAATCATAACATTCATCAATAGCAATTTTCCCAAGCTCAAAGTTTTCCATGGTATTAGCAATAATGGTGTTCAAAGAATTCATGCTAATAACATTGCTTCTATCATGCAAATAAAGTTCCATAGGTTTTTTAATTTTCTCTTCAAACACTTCATGTCCCAATTCAAGATTTTTTTTATAAAGCTCTCTCATGATGTTTTCAGCTATAAGACTAGTTTCAATGAAAGAATCCATTGATAGCAAATAAAGAACTAGACATAATAACAAGAAGAACAGAAAAACACAAGTTGTTGAAATTTTATTTGTTTTGTAATTTTTAATTTTTAAAGCAAACAAGACTAAAAGTTAAACTAAGCAAGACAAAAACAAAATAAACGGAAGGGTGATGCGAAACTCCTCTTGTTGTAGCTTCCAACTCCGCGGCAACGGCGCCAGAAAAGTGTCTTGATGCGGCTACAACCGCCTGTTGGAAACCCCAAGAGGAAGGTATGAAGAGCACAGTGGCAAATTTCCCTTTATTGCAAAACCAAGGTTATCGAACCAGTAGGAGTTGGAAGAGCTGCAACACGGTGTCAACCAGGCGCCAACAAGTTGACTTGGACCTACGCACACACAATCCAAATACTTTGTCCCAACGTAATAGGAAGGTTGCCCATCTCCCTAACTTGCTGAATACAAAGAGTTAAACGTATGGTGTGGAGAATAAAAGTAAATGCAAAAATGGACAGCGAGAAAATGAGTGCAGAACGTGGTGGAAATGGTGTTTGTATCAGTGTAAAATAAAGGACCGGGGTCCACAGTTCACTAGTGGTGTCTCTCCATAAAACAGATAAACTAACATGCTGGGTAAACAAATTATAGCTGGGCAATTGACAAAGTGGAAGGGCATGACAATGCATATTATGACAAGAACATGTTCACTGTGAGATTTATTGGGCATTACAACAAGATACATAGACCGCTTGCTAGCTGCATCTATGACTAATAATCCACCTACGAGATAACATCCGTGTCTCCCACAAGTATTAAGATGCAAGCAACAGATAACTGCAGTAAGCAAAGTGTGTAATGTAAACAACGCAAATGACACGTAGACAAAAGCATTGTTGTTTTCTCCCTAGTGGTAACAACACATCCATAGCCTTAGTCATTTTTGTCACTCGAGCCCAGACTACTGGAGACATGAACCCACTATCCAGCATAAATACCTCTCTTGGAGTCACTAGCATCTAGCTGGCCAAAGCATCTACTAACAACGGAGAGCATGCAAGAACATAAATAACACATGTAGATAGATAGATGAATAACTTGATCATAACTTCACAATTCATCGGATCCCAGCAAACACAACATGTAAAATTACATAAAGATGATCTTGATCATGTAGGCAGCTCACAAGATCTAAACATGATAGCACAAAGTGGATAGACTACCATCTAGCTACTGCTATGGACCCGTAGTCCCGTGGAGAACTACTCACGCATCACTCCGGAGGCAGGCTTGGTGGTGTAGAGCCCTCCGGTGATGATCTCCCCTCTGGCAGGGTGCCGGGAAGAGTTTCAGAACCCTCCCGAACTAGGGTTGATGACGACGGCGGCGATGGAACTTTTCATGGATTTCTGATCGTGTACTTAGGGTTTTCGGAGACGAAGCAATTTATAGGCGAAAGGGCGCCGTCAGAGGAGCACCAGGGGGCCCACACGGCCTTGGGGCGCGGGCCACCCTCAGGCCACACCTGGGGCCTGCCTTCTCCACTGGTGGGTCCCCTCGACCTCTCCTTCAGGCAGTGTCTTCGTTCCATTGCAAAAATAAATCACGTAAATTATTGTCCAATTCCGAGAATTTTCCCCGACTAGCTTTTCTGAAACAAAAATACAGCAGAAAACAGGAACTGGCACTGTGGAATCTTGTTAATAGGTTAGTTGCAGAAAATGCATAAAAATGATATAGAGTGTAAATAAAACATGTAGCATTTGGCATAAAACAAGCATGGAAGATCAAAAATTGTAGATACGTTTGAGACGTATCACTGGGTCGCGCTTGTCAAAGCAGCGCTGGGCCAAGCTCAACGGGCACGTTTAGATCGAGCGTTACCCTTGAGCCAGCCTCCCGGCGTGCGACCTCGAGAAACATCGCGTGCGACCTGCAGCAGACACCGGAGAGGCGGAGATGGTGCGAGCACAAAATTTGTGGCAGGAGAAATTTGGTCACCGCCGCGCGCTAATTCGCCTCTCTATTTGTAGCCTCGACGCTCACCGCCCAAATCCAAACCACCATTTCCCCCTTGCGAGCTCCAGGGCATATCAGATTTCAATGCTTCTATGCATCTGCCAAAAAAGTCATATCAGAGCATCTCTCGCATATCCCAAAAGTTAGGGGTGTAAATGGATAAGATAATTTTCGCATTGTATTCAATTTCGGAACCGTTTATAGAAGTCATATCTGTTTTGAAGGAATTCGACGGTAAGGCTATCTGATTCCGAATTTGACACACGGATATAGTATAGAATATGGTATGTAAAATAGCTCATAATATGGATTATTTCAAAATTAAATAGAATTATTCGATGGTTTTAATCCGCATAATCTGACGAAATGTCTGACCTAATAGAACATATTTTATAGTTAATGAGTCGTCGAGTTCGTTTGTTCAATAACAACTCACTTAAATATTCATTATAGAAGCTATGGAGTACAATGTTGTTAGTTAGTAGGTTATTCAAGAATTACTGTTTGTTGTATGGTTTGACAATGTATTTATGTGCGTATCAATCCGATTAATTTTGTTTCCGCTCCGAATCCGCTTTGTTTCTGTTCCAAATCCGCCACCTCATATATCCGCCTCTGAATTCGCAATCGGGCATTGTTCGATCAGCTCCAAATCCGATGAAAAATGTGGTAGAGGATATGGTAGAGGAAAACTCCGATCCGATTCATTTACATCCCTACAAAAACACATAATAACCGCTGTTTTTTACGTTTTGTGGCCAAAACCTAACCCGCGCGGTACCAAAAACGGTTGGCCCGAATTATTTTTTAAAGAGTAGTGGGAAATGAACCACTAAATCCCCAATATATCAGGAATCGCCGCATGGATTTTCTGCTTCATCGATATCTGCATGCGAGTCGATTGGAGGGACTTTTCAGCCTCCTTCTTCCCGTCGTCAATCTCCTCGTCCCCGCGCCTTCTCGCCTCGTTGCGCCACCCAAAATTGCCGCCATCGAGCACCTGTTGTTGCCGGTCATCGGATTTCAAGTCGCGTTGCCTCCAATGTTGCCTACTCGATCTCTCGCGCCTCCCACCGCCAGCGTCCCCGCCGCTCCGCCCAATCCTTCTGCCACCGCGGTGAAAGGGAAACTGTATGCAACTGATTGTGTGGATCACACGTTCGTTGGGAGACCCCAAGAGGAAGGTATGATGCAGTGTAGCAGCAGTTTTCCCTCAGTATGAAACCAAGGTTTAATCGAACCAGTAGGAGCAAGAAATCACTTCTGAAGGTTGTCAGTGGCGCGCTGACGTGGACTCTGCACACAACACAATCAAACTACTTTGCCCCAACAAAACAGTGAGGTTGTCAATCTACCGGCTTGCTGAAAACAAAGGATTAAACGTATGGTGTGGAAAACAGTAGTAAATTGCAGAGAATGAAAAGGAACAGTGTTTGCAGTTGGTTGTATTATCAATGTAAAAGAATGGACCGGGGTCCACAGTTCACTAGTGGTGTCTCTCCATAAAAGATAACTTACATGCTGGGTGAACAAATTACAGCTGGGCAATTGACAAAATATTGAGCGCATAACAATGCATATATATGACATGATGATTACTATGATATTCATGTGGGCATTACGATAAAATACATAGACCGTTATCCAACAACGTCTATGACTAATAATCCACCGCCAGATTGTCATACCGAGTTCCCCGTTGGTATTAAGTTGCAAGCAACAGATAATTGCATTAAGTAATGTGCGTAATGTAAACAAATGCATTAGACCTAACGGCGTACCCTTAAGCTAAGCATCGGTTATTTTATCCCTAGTGGCAACAGCACATCCACAATCTTAGAAGTTACTGTCACTCTCCCAGATTACCGGAGGCATGAACCCACTATCTAGCATAAATACTCACTCTTGGAGTTACAAGCATCTACTTGGCCAAAGCATCTACTAGTAACGGAAAGCATGCAAGATCATAAATAACATATAAGGTAGATTGATAATCAACTTGACATAGTATTCAACATTCATCGGATCCCAGCAAACACAACATGTAGCATTACAATAAGATGATCTTGATCATGATAGGCAACTCACAAGATCTAAACATGATAGCATAAAGTGAAGAGACAACCATCTAGCTACTGCCATGGACCCGTAGTCCAAGGATGAACTACTCACGCATCACTCCGGAGGCAGGCATGGTGATGTAGAGCCCTCCGGTGATGATTTCCCTCTCCGGCAGGGTGCCGGGAAGAGCTTCTGAACCCTCCCGAGCTAGGGTTGACGGCGGCGGCGTGTCTGGAACTTTTCGTGGATAATGGCTCGGGTATTTAGGGTTTTCGCGTCGGGAGGAATAAATAGGCGAAAGGGCGGCGGCTGCGGAGCCACGAGGGCCCCACACCACCCCACGACGCGGCAGGGGGGCCGCGCAGCCCCATGGTGTGGGTGCCACGTGGCCCTCCTCCGTCTCTCCTCTGGACTCCGTCTTCGTGTTGGAAAAATAGGAGGTTCTGTCCAAGTTTCGTCCAATTCCGAGAATATTTCCAGACTAGCTTTTCTGGAATACAAAAACAGCAGAAAACAGGAACTGGCACTGTGGCATCTTGTTAATAGGTTAGTCCCAGAAAATGCATAAAAATGTTATGAAGTCTATGTAAAACATGTAACAATTGGTATAATATCAACATGGAACATCAGAAATTATAGATACGTTTGAGACGTATCAAGCATCCCCAAGCTTAGTTCTACTCTTCCTCGAGTAGGTAAAACGATAAAAACAAAATAATTTCTAAGGTGACATGCTACAATCATAATCTTGATCAAATAATACTATAAAGCACATGTTATGAATGAAGTGATCCAGGTCAATGGTCTATAGTTTGCTAGCAAGTAGATAATGAGCAAACAACTGAATCATATAAGCAAAAACTTTTCATGAATAGTACTTTCGAGACAAGCATAAAGGAGTTTTGCATAAGAGTTAACTCATAAAGCAATAGATTCTAAGTAAAAGGTATTTAACCAACACAAAGGAAGATTTAAGTTTCAGCAATTGCTTTCAACTTTCAACATATATATCTCATGGATATTTGTCAACACAAAGCATATAATAAGTGCAATATACGAGCATATAAAAATTGTTGCACCAAAGTTGACACTAGTGTTTGCTTCTAAGATAGAAAGAAGTAGGAAAACTGACTCAACATAAAAGTAAAAGAAAGGCCCTTCGCAGAGGGAAGCAGGGATTAAATCATGTGCTAGAGCTTTTTAAGTTTTTGAAATCATATAGAGAGTAAAAATAAGCTTTGAGAGGTGTTTGTTAATTGTCAACGAATCAGAAAATGGAAAGTACAATATGACCCCTGCCAACCAGACTTTTAAGAGCGGCTCCCATGAAGGACGTTATTTCTACCAGCAAGGCAGATCATCCCTCTTTCTCTTTTGTTTACACATGCAGATATTTCACTGTTTGTCATTTCTTGACTGATAAATCAGGGAAAAAATGTGAAGAGAATTAAGCGGTTAAAGTTGTAATTAATTGGGACTGGGCACCCCATTTGCCAGCTCTTTTTGCAAAATTAATGGATAAGCGGATGTATATGCCGCTAGTCCGGTGGTAAAGTCTGTTTGACAGTTGACATAAAGGCATCCACCCCGTGCTCATGAGCTTGGTAAACATTGACACAAAATAGGAGTAATAATTTTTGAATAGTTTAAAGGTAGCTGATACGTGCATTTTATATCATCATTTATACAACTTATATTATCATATTAGAATGTTATTAGCATTGTTATATCATTGTTTTTACATGTTTTAGATGATTTATGGGACTTTCATACAAAGTCCTTATTTTTGGTATTTAATTTCTGGGAGGCAGAAAACCTCCTTTTTCTTGTTTTTAATGTTTCAGGAGCTACATGGACCCAAATAAGAAAAGGAAAATTGCACAGCTAGTTTTTCATCGGGAGAATAGCAGTGGGAAGAAGATCGAAGGGAGTAGAGCCACGAGGCCCAAAAGAGGGGGGCCCACGCGGCCAGATTCTTTGGCCGCGTGGGGCCCACTAACTGGAGCATCGGGCACTTCCTCGCTCGGGGCTTTTTAGCACGCCTTCCTCTCGCCCGAAAAGTTACGCCCTAATTTTTCCAAGTCCATTCGAGGCCGCGGCGGCGGCGAAACTCCTGATTCCCTCCGAGGGGGGTCAGATCCTGCTGCTCCGGAGCTCCGGAGAAGGGGAAATCATCGTCATCGTCATCACCTCTCCTCCTTGGCGTGGGAGGAGGCCTCTACATCATTACCATCACCAAGACCAGCACCATCTCCATCATCATCTCCGTGATCCACTCCGTTCCCCTCGTAGTTTGAGAGTTGCTATACCCTAGATACTTGTCTTGTGCTACTATTCATGTTTGTGATTGAGTACTTGTCATTATTTGGAGGTGAAGTTATATTTCAGATTGTGTTGTACCACTTATGCCACTGAATATCATTATGTTTGCACGTTGTGAGTAGTTCCCGTATGTTCCTGAGGGCATAGGATGAATTGGCAATGATTTATATATGACATGTGTTGGTATTTTGTCTAGTGTTTATCTTTTTATGTGATTCTATGATGGTGTTGTGCGAACATCGACTGCACAACACTTCACCTATATGGGCTCATAGGAGAACACCGTAGTGTAATGAATTGAGGGAGACTTGGGGGGACATGTAAACCTGAGACCGAGTCTTGAAGTTGCATTATGAGGGTATTAGTATCGGGGACCTTAGAGTGTAATGCTATGGTGGGACTTTATGTCTTAATAATTCTTGTGCAGTCATTTACTTGGCCACATGATCCATCATAAGGGGTTTAGTTTATTTATTTAGCTTTACCTAACGTTGGCTCCGTCCAAATAAGATTAAAACTTGACAAGATATTCAACGTGTTGTTTAATAAATCTCTATGCCTAGCATTATCCATGCCGCCCTCGGGAACGTTTTCCACATATAAGTTACACATCACTTGAGCTTGTCCTCTTGCCACATAGAGGATCGGGCTTTCTCTCTTTGAGAGCTTTTTACTTGCTATCATTTATATTCAGCATTTTTACTTTTCTGCAACTATACAACCAAAAATCCCAAAAACACTTGCATCTTTCATTGTTTTATTTATCATTCTTGCTAACCAATACCTTCAGCTCCTCGTGGGTTCGACAACCTTTTCTAATCGAAAGGTACTACAATTGATCTCCTGCACTTGGGAGTCATCAGTAGCACATGAAAAATTTACTTGGAATGGCAAGGAAATACCACATATAGGTAGTTATGGTGGACACAGATGGCATGGATTTTGGCTCAAGGTTTTGGATGCACGAGAAGCATTCCCTCTCAGTACAGAGTTTAGGCTAGCAAGGTTATTTGAAGCAAACACAGGATATCAACCGACACAGCAAGGCTTATATGAAAACATATTGCAAGCATTATAAGACTCTACACTGTCTTCCTTGTTAACCAAACCCTTTTACTAGAAAATATCTAGACCTTAGAGATACCAATCATGCAAACCAAATTTCAACGAGCTTTACGGTAGTTCTTCATTAATAGGTTTTAACTACATGATACAAAAGCTTAAACATGAACTACTTGATAACTCAAAACAATTGACAAGTATCAAATTATCCAATACAATGATCTACAAGAATATGTAAGCTTTTTCCATTATACCATCTACCACATGCAACATTTTCTGTTCCAACCAAACACCAATCAATTTATTTCAACATAAACTCTCCAAACAATTATAAGTGAAGCAAGAGAGTACTTTCTTTAAAAGAACTAACAGCTCTGAATAAGAGATGCATGCAAAACAGGAGCTAAAAGCATAGCAATAGCTAGATAAGAATACTCAACAAGTATAAGTGAAGAATAGGAGTATTCATATGAAAAAGCGGAGCGTGTCTCTCTCCCAATCAAGAATGCTGGGGTCCAATCAAGTTGACCATAAGAAAAATAAAATACTGAAAATAAAAGCACACAGACGCTCCAAGTAAAGCACATATGATGTGAAAGAATTAAAATATAGTTTCACTAGAGATGACCTGATAAGTTGCTGATGAAGAAGGGGATGCCTTGGGCATCCCCAAGCTTAGACGCTTGAGTCTTCTTGAAATATGCTGGGGTGATCCATGGGAGCATCCCCAAGCTTAAGCTCTTCACTCTTCTTGATCACATTATATCATCCTTCTCTCTTGACCCTTGAAAACTTCCGCCACACCAAACTCAAAGTAATTCTCATTAGAGGGTTAGTGCACAATCAAAAACTCACATGTTCTATAAGGACACAAACATGACCGTTACTTTTAACATTAGCTACTGCCACTGATGTTATGTGAAGCTCTTCACCCTAAAAAAGAATTCCACTCAACACTAGTAAAAGAGAGAATGCGAAAAATAAAAGACAGAATCTGTCTAAACAGAACAGTCCGCAAAGACGAATTTTTTCGAGGCACTTACGTTGCTCAGATCGAAAAACTTTAAACTAACGAAAGATGCGTACATATCTGAGGATCACGCACAAAAAATTGCAGATTTAAATAATTTTTCTGTGATTTTACAGAATTAAAACGGTGAACAGCAGAAATCTGTTCCTGCGCAGAAATCCAAATCTAGCATCATCTTCCTATTAGAGGCAATACTTGGCACAACAATGCGATAAAATAAAGATACAAAGGAATTGTTACAGAAGTAAACAACTCCTTGACTCAAAAAAAAGAAAAATTGCAGAAATAAAATAATGGGTTGTCTCCCATAAGCGCTTTTCTTTAACGCCTTTTAGCTAGGCTAGAAGATTTTAATGATGCTCACATAAAAATAGAAAATGAAGCAAAAGGAGCATCAAGAAGAAATTCGAAACATTTAAGTCTAACCCACTTCCTATGCATAGGAATCTTGTATACAAATAAATTCATAAAGAACAAAGTGACAAGCATAGGAAGATAAAACAAGAGCAACTTCAAAACTTTCAGCATGAGAGGTGTTTTAGTACATGAAATTTATAAAACCATATTTCCTCTCTCATAATAATTTTCAGTAGCATCATGAACAAACTCAACAATATAACTATCACATAAAGCATGCTTTTCATGATCTACAAACACATAATTTTTATCAAGCTCAAAATAGTGGGATTAAAATTTCAAACCCACTTTTAAAATTTTATAACAAGATGATTGATCATTCTCAAAAGATATGGGACTCATAGAAGTCAAGACCTTCAATCCCATTTTCATTAGTAGTACATAATATTATCAAGCAATATAGGACCATCATCTAGAGCTTTATCATAAACATTTTCTAAACAAACTCTCATTACCATGCATTTCGAAATTACGCACAAATAAAGGATTATCATAAGATTTATCAAAATAGCATGGATTATCATAAATAACAGTAGCATACTCATTTCCACAAGTTTTACTCATAGGGAATATTTCAAGAGAATCCACAGGAACATAACATTCATCCTCCTTTGATAAGGATGGAGGGTGATCAAATAATGTAAGAGGTAAAGAGTTACTCTCATTAGAAGGTAGGCATGGGTAGCTAATCCATTCTTCCTCTTTTGTTCATCACTCTCCTCCTCTTTTTCATCCAATGAGCTTTCAGCTTCAGCAAGTTTCTTCTTCACAGGTTCCTGCAAGACAATGGTTCTTCTTTTTGAGGATGTCTTTTCTCAAGAAATTCAGTAATATAAGGATTATCATTATAATACTCAAGGCAATATCCAAGCATAGCAAAAGTATCAGATCTATAAGGAGCTTCATCTCGATCTAAAAGCAATTTCATAGGCACCCTTAAAAACAAAAAATTCTTCAATTTGTTCAAGATTCAAAGTCATAGTTTCCTTTAGCATAAGCAGCCAAGGTTTCATTATCATTATAATCACATTGGAAAGGGAGGTGTTTATGCCTTCTACAACAGATTCATTAAAGCAAGGATTCATCATAAGTAGAGCACAAGTTTTTAGCAAAATAATTCAATCTACTTATTTGTTCCCATAAATACCCTTTTTGAATAAGCGGTATTCCTTATAATAATTTTGTTGTTCCTCTGTGAACCCACTTAGCCAATAAGATTTTGCTTCAGAGAGACCAGCCATTGATAGCAAGTAAACAACTAGACATAATAACAAACCGAAATAAACTAGATGCAGAAAACTAATTTTTTTGTGTTTTTGATAAATAAAGCAAACAAGACTAATAAAAATAAACTAAGCAAGACAATAACAAAGTAAAGAGATTGGAAGCGTGAAACTCCCCTTGCAGAAATCCTCTTGCTCCCGGCAATGGCGCCAGAAAATATGGCGTGTGGAAGGGGAAGCAAGGAGATTTCTGAACCGAAGTGCTTCTCCCCGGCAACGGCGCCAGAAAATATGCTTGATTGCGTGGATCACACGTTCGTTGGGAGACCCCAAGAGGAAGGTATGATGCAGTGTAGCAGCAGTTTTCCCTCAGTATGAAACCAAGGTTTAATCGAACCAGTAGGAGCAAGAAATCACTTCTGAAGGTTGTCAGTGGCGCGCTGACGTGGAATCTGCACACAACACAATCAAACTACTTTGCCCCAACGAAACAGTGAGGTTGTCAATCTCACCGGCTTGCTGAAAACAAAGGATTAAACGTATGGTGTGGAAAACAGTAGTAAATTGCAGAGAATGAAAAGGAACAGTGTTTGCAGTTGGTTGTATTATCAGTGTAAAAGAATGGACCGGGGTCCACAGTTCACTAGTGGTGTCTCTCCATAAAAGATAACTAACATGCTGGGTGAACAAATTACAGCTGGGCAATTGACAAAATATTGAGCGCATGACAATGCATATATATGACATGATGATTACTATGATATTCATGTGGGCATTACGACAAAATACATAGACCGTTATCCAACAGCGTCTATGACTAATAATCCACCGCCAGGTTGTCATACCGAGTTCCCCGTTGGTATTAAGTTGCAAGCAACGGATAATTGCATTAAGTAATGTGCGTAATGTAAACAAATGCATTAGACCTAACGGCGTACCCTTAAGCTAAGCATCGGTTATTTTATCCCTAGTGGCAACAGCACATCCACAATCTTAGAAGTTATTGTCACTCTCCCAGATTACCGGAGGCATGAACCCACTATCTAGCATAAATACTCACTCTTGGAGTTACAAGCATCTACTTGGCCAAAGCATCTACTAGTAACGGAAAGCATGCAAGATCATAAATAACATATAAGATAGATTGATAATCAACTTGACATAGTATTCAATATTCATCGGATCCCAGCAAACACAACATGTAGCATTACAATAAGATGATCTTGATCATGATAGGCAGCTCACAAGATCTAAACATGATAGCATAAAGTGGAGAGACAACCATCTAGCTACTGCCATGGACCCGTAGTCCAAGGATGAACTACTCACGCATCACTCCGGAGGCAGGCATGGTGATGTAGAGCCCTCCGGTGATGATTCCCCTCTCCGGCAGGGTGCCGGGAAGAGCTTCTGAACCCTCCCGAGCTAGGGTTGACGGCGGCGGCGTCTCTGGAACTTTTCGTGGATAATGGCTCGGGTATTTAGGGTTTTCGCGTCGGGAGAATAAATAGGCGAAAGGGCGGCGGCTGCGGAGCCACGAGGGCCCCACACCACCCCACGACGCGGCAGGGGGGCCCGCGCGGCCCCATGGTGTGGGTGCCACGTGGCCCTCCTCCGTCTCTCCTCTGGACTCCGTCTTCGTGTTAGAAAAATAGGAGGTTCTGTCCAAGTTTCGTCCAATTCCGAGAATATTTCCAGACTAGCTTTTCTGGAATACAAAAACAGCAGAAAACAGGAACTGGCACTGTGGCATCTTGTTAATAGGTTAGTCCCAGAAAATGCATAAAAATGCTATGAAGTGTATATAAAACATGTAACAATTGGTATAATATCAACATGGAACATCAGAAATTATAGATACGTTTGAGACGTATCAGCAACCACCTCGTGCAAGGAGTCGACCCCCTTGGGGCCACGGGTTCTGGTCTCCCTACCGCCAAAGGGGCATGTCGGTGGCTGGCTCGGAAGCGGCGACGTCGTCTAACATTCGGATGGTCCCGAAAAATCTCTCACCACTAGCCCGAAGAAGGCCAAGATGACAGCGGTTCGAGGACGGACGCCTCGTCCAGCCCCTATGTCGGCCGCTATATACCACGCTCTCGTTAAGCCCAATCGGTGCCCACAACATGTTCGAAGAAACACCACAGGGGTAAATTCTTTTCTTTATACCGGTGTGTGTGGAATTGGGTTCAACTGCTTAGTTTTGACCTTTTCGATTGTGTAGCTACAATTTGCATCCCATTCACACATCATACGTGGGCATGTTGGAGGAGAACGAGGTGACGCTCCATTTGATGAATTCGATACCGGCATGGAAGCAGAGGTTGAAGCCGAAACCGAGGTGGTTGACGACAATGATGTGGATGAGATTGGGGCGGACATGTTCAATGCTAACCAACCGAGTAGGAGTTTTGGAAAACAAAATGCCAATTACACAATATGGAAGAATTTTGTTTGCTTATAACATGGGAGAGTTTGTCACTTGATGCGGTTGCCGACAATGATCAAACTGTCAAAAATATTGGAAACACATTGAGGAAAAGTGTCATCATCTCATGCCGACCCATCCACCCGTTCATTAATTGAGATCACTCCAAGGACGATATGATGCCATCAAACAAACTTGCTGCCTTTGGAGTGGTTGTTTGGATCAAGTGAGAAATGCAGCTCCAAGTGGTTGCACAATTGATGATTGTGTGAGTTCACTGTATTGTCAGTATGTGTGCTCTTGTTTGATTTGACCGTGCTAACATGTTTGCAACTTTTGCAGATGTAGTATCGCATTGTTCATGAAATGTTCAAGCAAATTACGACATCCAAAGGCAAACCATTTATGCTCCAACATTGTTGCAAATTGCTTGAACATGGTAATAAATGGAGGTTGAGGGATCAAGAAGATCCACTAAGAAAGGTGCATTCATTACCTTGGATGACGACGAAGATAACGATGTACAAAGGGGGAAGAAACAAAGGAAATCCCGATGGAAGGTAGATGGAGAAGGAGAAAGCGAAGAGGTCAGCTGAGGTCACAAGCATGAGGGAGAAAAGCAAATTAATGTAATGATGAAATCATAGGAAGCTATAATGGAGAAGCATTTGCAAGCCAAGATAACCATGACCGGGAAGAAATATCAACACAAGGAGGCTAAGTAGGTGAAAAGATGTGCCTTCGAGGATCGCAAACTCTCTATCGAGGAGCAAAAGATGAAGGATGACAAAATTGCCAAGGATAAACCGGGTCATTATGATGGATTCGAGTGCCATGGATGCGTTGACATGAGAGTTTTAGGACATGGGACGAATGTCGATCATGCAATGGAGGACGCAAGAGGTTTTTGATGATATGGCTGATGGTGTTGATGGTCCTTTGGCGAGAATACATCCTCGCCGTTGGAGGGTTTCACGTATGGTTGATATTTGATGACAGTTAAAACATACGTATCAAGTATGTGGTCACTTGATATTGTCATGATCAAAGGACTTATACAAGTGGCAATGACATACAATGATATAACATCGTGTGTCAAATTATCTCGTAGAACATCGTATATAAATGGGTCGGTTCAGTATCCTTGTTTAAGCAAGAATGTACTCTCGTTCGTTGGTGGCATCCTTGATTTTTTTTACAAAGGAGCCCTTGATTTCAAATAAATGTTCCAATGAACCAACTACGCGGTGATTCGAAATTTTTTATACTGTATTAAAATCTTAACGCAAGTCCATTGATAAGTTTTCCCCCCATTTTCCCCATGAAGGCCTTGTTTACCTCTAGTGTATTTTAGGGGATGGGAAGAATGGGGATGAGAGGAAATTTGGTGAACACCCAATCCCCACAAATCCCCAGAAATACTCTTCCCCTACAATACACTAGCATGGACTAGAGTTTTTGTGTTAGATAAAAATGAAATGGTTGGTAGGGGATATTTGGGGATTATCCCCTCCCATCCCCTAAAATACACTAGAAGTAAACAGACTAGTGGGGATTTTCCGAGATCCGAGATAATCCCCTCCCATCCCATAAAATACACTAGAGGTAAACAAGGCCGAAAACAGAAAGAGAATCGCGTGGCACCTAGTGTGGCAAAATGAAGACGATTGACCACATGACGAAACTATTTCACAAACTGAATGTTCGGCGAAACTATTTCATCGAAATAACCATTTTGAGTAAAGCCTAACGATCGGGCGCTATGCTCTACATGGTAGCGCGGCATAGCGCCCAATCGTTAGGGGCTACTCAAAATGGTTATTTCGGTGAAATAGTTTCGCCGAACGTTCAGTTTGTGAAATAGTTTCACCACAAGGTCAATCGTCTCCATTTCGCCACCTAGTGTTGGAAATGTTACATTTCCAAGGTTATCTGTAGGAAACTGGAACTCCAATTATTCCCCACTGTTTTCCTCTGTTGACTGTTGGCCCTCTCTTATTTCTTTTTTTTTTTTTGAATTTTGGGTTTTATAAATTAAGAAACATCAGTTTGGTTACAATCTCGGTTGATCACCCCAGCCACGCAGGGAGGGAATGCATCAATCAGCACTTCTGAACTCAACCCATCTCTACTCAGCCTAGCTAGGCAGTGCGCTGCCTGATTAGCAGATCTATTGATTTTCAAAACTTTCACCTTTTGCAAAGTCTGAAGCAATCTGTTAATGTCATAGACCATTCCAGAAATAGCTGATCTATTTTCATTAGCGCAATTGATCTGGGAAACAAGAGAGGCACAATCACTCTCTACAGATAGCTGTCCCGAAAATATCGGCATTACAGTTTTCAAACTTTCAAGCCCGGCTACTGCTTCTGCCTGTTCAGCATCTGTACAAAAAGGAATGCGTCCCCAGGCAGACAGCAACACCTTACCATCGCTGTCTCGGAGGATACCACCCCAGGATCCCGATTGATCTTCGACTGAAAAACTTGCATCAAAATTCAATTTTGCCCAACCAATATCAGGTTTATTCCAGTTGCCAGATTGCTCATTTCTCCTGGCCTTGCTTCTATTGACCTGTTGTGAAACAGGGGACTTGCCTTTTGGATCAGACAAAGAATTGATATCCCTTGTATCTTGGAAATTTGCCAGATACGATTGCAAGAACACAGCTGAGTGTTCAATAGTTAGTTTCCCATCCCCAAAGATGAGGTTATTCCGAAGATACCAAGTTCTCCACCACAACAGTAGCAGCTTTGCACGCATGTCCTCACTGATATGGCTCAGTAGGACAAGAACCCAGTTTTTTCCAGTTTCCAAGAAGTTCTGTTCAGGAGGAAGGTCCCAGGACCTCTTGATGCATTGTCTCAGAGCCACAGCTTTTGTGCAATTTACCATCGCATGATGGCTTGTCTCTGGTTCCATACCACAAATGTTACAAATAGGAATTTTATCCATCTTTCTATTGCACCTCAAGAACTGAACCCCTAAAGAGTCCGTGGCTAATTTCCAGCCAAACACCTTTACTTTAGGCGGAATGTTGGCTTTCCAAATCAAATTCCACAGATCACTTTCCCCATTTGGTTTAGAGCTAGATCCCTGTTTAGCACAGCTTGAAGTAAGAGAGGCAGCAAGCCTGTAGGCACTTCTAACCGAAAAACATCCATTTCTCTCATGGTGCCAAGCAAGGAAATCGTCACCATTGAAAGAAGGAATTTTTAATTGAAGAATCTGATCCGCATCTGCCGGGTAGAAGATTTTCCTGACAAGCTCAACTTTCCATTGTTTGGACGCCGGGTCAATCAGGTCTGACACCCATTTTTCTCTAGCATTAGTTGCTTTACCCAAGCTCTTCAGGTTACCTCTTGGAATCCAGTTGTCACGCCAGATTCTCACTCTAGAACCTGAGTTAATTCTCCAAATAACACCCTTTTTGAGCAGGTCCAAGCCATGGCTTATACCCTGCCAGCAAGGAGATGTGTTCTGAATAAAAGCAGTATCAATAAGATCACCCACTGGGTAGTACTTGGCCTTCAAAACCCGAGCACATAAACTGTCAGGTTTAACAATTAGTCTCCAAGCTTGTTTTGCTAAAAGAGCCTGGTTGAACAATTTAAGATCCCTGAACCCCATACCCCCTTGATTCTTGGGTTTTGTTAATTTTTCCCAAGACAGCCAGTGAACTTTTTTGGCGTCCACAGCATCCCCCCACCAGAAATCTCTAATGATGTGATTCAGCTCCTCACAAAGGCTAGCAGAGAATTTAAAAACACTCATAGCATAGGTTGTGATTGATTGTGCAACTGCTTTTATAAGGGTTTCCTTTGCTGCCCCAGACATATACTTCTCAGACCAGTCAGAGCATTTCTTCAAGAGTTTTTCTTTTGAAGGTTGAAATTTGTCGTTTTTCAATCTCCCTCCGGAATCGGCAGGCCAAGATATTTGTCATCGAAAGAGGTAGTTTCCACATTCAGTGTGGAGACAACCAGAGCTCCATCGGTCTCACTAACCGATTGACCAAACATGATAGAGCATTTAGCAGGGCTAAGGAGTTGACCAGTACCTTTCTCATACCTACGAAGAGCATCATTAATTTGAGCTGCCTGCTCTCCATTAGCTTCAAAGAAGAGGAGGCTGTCGTCAGCAAATAGTAAATGAGAAATGCCCGGGCTCCTTCTGCAGACATGCAGTTCTTTAAGATTTCCTCTGCTGATTCTGTCCTGAAGAATGGAAGATAACCCTTCAGCAACGAAAAGAAACAAATAAGGTGATAAAGGATCACCTTGTCTCAAGCCCCTTGAGGGTTTAAAACTGCGGAGCATTTTACCATTAAAGCGGACAGAGAATTTAACCGTTTTAACACATGTCATGATCCACCCAATCCATTTTTCACAAAAGCCAAACTTTCGCATAGCATCTTCCAGAAATTTCCAATCAACCCGATCATAAGCCTTCATCAGGTCAAGTTTGTAAGCGCAGAATTTTCCGGCACTCTTAGATCCTTTTTGGAGGGCATGAATACATTCAAAGGCAATGACAGCATTGTCAGTGATCAGACGTCCCGGAATAAAGGCACTCTGAGTTTCTGATATGATATCATCCAGCAGCGGCCTCATTCTGTTCACCAGGCACTTCGATACTACTTTGTAAATAACATTACAAAGGCTTATCGGTCTGTAATCTTTCAGAGTTGCAGGATTTTTTATCTTTGGTATAAGAACAATGGAAGTATCATTTACTCCATTTGGCATCTCTCCTGTAGCAAAGAATTTCTTAACCGCAGCAATGATGTCTTCCTTTAAAATGCCCCAGTTCCTCTGAAAGAAGCATGCAGGAAATCCATCGGGTCCTGGAGCTTTAGTAGGCCCAATTTGAAACAGAGCAAAGCTAATCTCTTCATCAGAAAAGTCTGCACAAAGATTTTCATTAACATCCCTATCAATTTTCTGTGAGAGATAATCAGTAATCAAGCTTGGTTGAACAGATACATCATTAGAATAAAGATCCTCGAAAAAGCCCGTAGCAAGATTTTCCATTTCTGAAACATCAGTTATCACCTGACCATTTGGCTTTTTTAGTTTCTCAATTCTGTTTTTTTTCTGTCTCCAACTCGCCTTGCGGTGGAAGTAGCGAGTGTTCCTATCCCCAGCTTTCAACCAAGTAACCCTTGATCTCTGTCGCCATTTAATTTCCTCCTTTTCCAGCAGTTCATCTAGCTGAGCACTGATTTTTAATGCCAGAGCTCTGCTGTTGTGATCAAGCCTAGCATTGGCTTTCTCTAACTCTTTCCTCTTTTTCTCAATTTGTTTATGAATTGAGCCAATTGTTTTGCCACTCCAAGCATGGAGAGAAGCCATCACCCCCCCAAGGTTGGCGGCCACCTCACCGAGGTCAGTAGGCTTTTTATGCATGTCCCAAGCCGTTTTAACCTCCTCTCCAAGCGAGTCCTCGCGCTCCCAAAAGGCTTCATATCTGCGAATAGGAAAAGATCTGTTCACAGCAGTAGTCTTTTCCAGGGAAATTAAAATAGGACAGTGGTCTGATCGGGAGGATGTTAAATGTGTCACCTGACAGAAAGGGAACAGGTCAGTCCAATCTGGGCTGGCCACAGCTCTATCAAGACGGACTTTAACATTATTTCTTCCACTCTGCTTGTTATCAAAAGTCCACGGGGTGCCTTTGTATCCCAGATCATGAAGGTCACAGTAGGAAAGAACCTCTCTGAAGTCCAACATTTGTCTCTCACCACGTTTCCTAGAAGAGAAGTGTTCTTCTTGCCACATACATTCATTGAAGTCACCAAACATCAGCCAGGGGTATTTGAGCAGTGGTTTAATTCTGCGCAAGAGGTTCCACATATTGTATCTTTCATGAACACGGGGCTCTCCATACACAAAGGTGCATCTCCATTTATTTCCTTCAGGCAAGCTGTGAATTGTTACATCGATAAAGTGCTCACCTAATTTAAACAGCTCAACATGGACACTCTCATCCCAAAATAAAGCAAGACCACCACCTTTCCCCTCACCCTTAAAGGTAACAACATGTTTCAGACCTAACCGCCATCTAAGCCCCTCAACATACATTTTATTCTGTCGCGTTTCAGAGAGAAACAGAAGCTTCGGACGATGCACACGAACGAGCCGTTCAATTTCCTGAACTGTCCCGGGCCGGCCTGCACCCGACAGTTCCATCCTAACAGCATCATGGCTCCTGACAGGTGCGAACATCCGCACCTGTCAGTTGACCAGCGGCCCCGTGGCTGGTTGCCTCCTTTACTTCCTCCCTTGCCATGCTTGCCTCCTCTTTCTGTCCAGTAGATTTATTCAGATCAGCCCTGCCATTCTCTTTTGCTTTTTCTTCCTCCTGCAGCTTCAGTAGCCCCTCCTTGCCCAGACACTCGGCGAGCGTGGGCACTTGGAAGAAACTCCTTTTTGCTCTGTGCTTGTATTCTTCATCTACAACATCATCTTCAGGCCGATGACGCACCCTACTGCTACCACCGTTGCGATAGTTAGCATCAGGAACAAGAGTTGTATGTTCCCCTGATAGCTGCCTTTCTGTCCTCTTCCATCTCTGTTCCTGTCTGTTCCCTATGTCTTCCTTGCCACCTGTCCTGATTCTCACTCCATCTTCCTCCATGTCGGGGTTTCCGCTTTCTCCAGAATCACGAACATTGTTGATGCCGATCATGAGGGCATGCACCCCGGTGTTGATGTCGGGGGGTGCAGCGTGTACCTTGGCATAGGCCACAACTTGAGCAGCATCCCGGAGTTGTTGTCGAGGGAAGCTGCATTACCGGAACCTCCTTGGGCCGATTCACCGTGTTCTTTGGGCTCAGGTGCAGCAGTCCCATTGTTGTCGCAGGGGACTACTGCCACCAGAGAGTTGTTGTCGACGATGATGTTGTCGTCCACCCGGAGCCGTGCCACATGTTCCATAACGCCATCCACCACCTGCGCTCCGGAAGCAGGGCTCGACTCCCAGGAGGATGGTTTAGGTGCACGCCAAAGCCCTGCACTGCTGGACTTGTTCTGCTCCGGCGTCAGGTCGTCAGGTAGGTACCAAGTGCGCAGATCATCGAAGTAAACAGGAGGGACTCTAAGCTCCTGGCTGAAGCACAGCTTTCTACCTGCTACTTTGGTATCACATCTAGCCTCCATATGTCCAATGAAGCCACAGAATAAACAGAAATTTGGAAGTCTCTCATACCTCAGCTGCACATCTAGCATCTCGTCTGATTTTTCATCAGCTAGGGTAATCTCCTTTTGCAGAGGCACAAACAGAGGAAGAAGAACTCTAGTCCTGATGAATTTATCATCGAAATTACCTCTAGCATTGTTGTCAATCTTGATGGTGCTTCCCACACGGTTACCAAGATCATGAGCAAGCTTCTTGGTGAGGAGGCCGTCCGGGATCTTGCGGAATTGAATCCACATGGGTACATGAGTGAACAAAGCTGCCGCAGGATCAGCACCCTTCTCCAGCTCGACAACAAGGAAGGCATCCCCTCTGTATTGCCAGGGGCCTCCACGGACGACGTGGTCTCTGTCTCCCTCCTCCGTAAACTCCAGCACGAACATACGGCCTTGATTTGCCTTCAGAGGGCTAGCCTCCATCTTGCCTCTAACCTTCCAGACCTTCCTCATGTGCTTGATCACTTGCTGCGAGTCGGCCAGCAGCACGGAGAGGAACAGCCCGACGGCGAGGAAGCGAGCTCGCATGGCATGGCGAGCTCCAGCCATGTTGATGAAGAGGATGTTCTTCTTCGCATTGGAGCTTTCCCCGACGACCTCCTTTCCTGGACGCTTGGTGAAGCACGGTGCCGGGACACTATCATCCAGGAGATCAACCCCTTTGCTTGCCATTAGGCAAATACACAAACACTTGGTGAGCACTGTTGTCGTTGGATGTCTGAGCTTTTTGATACTTTGAGACAAGTTCGCCTGTAATTCTTCCCTTGATATAGCACTCCAAACCGTCATCCAATGTGCCGCCTTACTGCGCTGATTAACATCAGTAACTGACTTCAGTTTTCTTCCCACGATCATAGCTAATTGCGGTGTTTTACCCCCATCATCAAGCTCGCAATTAAGGTCTTTAATCCTAATAATAAGCTTCACAGCCGCCCCACGATCAGGAGGGACGTTATGGTCCTCATCAAGATGACTGATTAGCTTCTCTCTTACGGAAACTGCTTCGATGTACAGGAATAATGAAAACAGCAAAGCTTCAGATCCGGACGCAATACCTGAAATTCTTTCTGACGAGATATCCCTGAACTTTCTTCTACACACTTGATTATCCAGCGCCAAATTGCAACGCATCAGGGCGCCATCCTCCATTGCAGGCAACCCAGTTGAGAGCGGGCTGACGCCATCCACAAAGGCAGTAGCAGAAACCAGAGGGATGGAGCATGGGCGGTCCTCGAGAGCTATGCCTGGCTCGGGAGGGGATTCCAGGACAGAGCAGACGCCGGGAATCAACTCTGGTGAAAGGGGATCGGTGGTCGGAGTGAGTGGGGTTTCCTTGGGATGTGAATCGGAGCCCTCTAAGCTCTGCCCGGAAAGGAAGGCGAGGGCGCGACGCCGGAAGCGGGCGACCATATCGGCCGGGTCTTTTGCTCTGCGAACGCAAGCCAAGGCCCTCTCCTTGAGAACCGAGGGGATGAAACACTCGCCGGCGGTAGGGGGGGGGAGGGGGGGTGCGAACTGGGCTTCATCCCCAACAAAATCGGGGAGGAATGGTGGTTTTCTCACAATCGCTCTCAGGTTTTCGGAGTCGCCATTGTCGTCGCCAGAGAGGCGAAGCGACATGGTTTCAGTTTTCCTCCCTCTCTCGCCGTTGGTGGTAACGAGGCGTGACCCACGAGCACGCGCGAGATCGGAGCTTCCAGCGTGCGATCTACTCTGCTGTCTTAACCACGCTGACGTTGCCGCGGCGACCGTTTTGGTATCTCCTTGGGGGTGGGATCCGGCGGAGCAGTGGTGGGGAACGCGGCAAGCGCTGGGATGGGCGCCGAGGAAGAGGAGGAAACGGCAGTCGGCGCAGAAGGGGCTGGAGTGGTCGAGGAGGGGGAGGGTGGCGATGGTGCCACCGAGAAGGGGGAGAGGCCCGCGGCTGTGGTGTCGTGCTCGATCTGCCTCGACGCGGTGGTCGCCGGCGGCGAGGAAAGGTCCACTGCGAGGCTGCGGTGCGGCCACGAGTTCCACCTCGGTGAGTGTCTCGTTGCCTCTAGAGATCTCCCGCTCGTTCCCAATGGTTTTCTGCATCATACGGAAGTAGTAGGATTTAGTGGATGAAGGTTGTGTTCTTGATTCTTGAATCCCTCGAACGGGCAATTTAGTGTTCTGTTAGTGGGACTGTCATTGCACAAGTAGAAATTTGGAAATGGGTTAGGTTTGGGCACATGATCTGGGTATGCTCGTCTTAAGTGTAGCCATATTTACACTTTCATGGATCAGGAGTTTGATTTTCGCGCCGACTTGTGAGCATCTATGGAATTTACATGGACATCGGATACATCGTGTTTTTACATTGTAATTTCTAAGAGGTGGGGATTTTATTGTGAAGCCGGGACAATGATCCAATGTGTTTGGTCCATATTTTTATTTTGTCCATGTGGAATTATATTTTTCCCCAGCCTCTAAAAAACAGAACGTAATGAGAAATACTGCATCCTCCGCTGCTGGAATTGAGTTGGAGGCTATTTTGCAAGAAAACGCACAAGTTGTTAGTTGGTGGTGTCTTTAGCTTTGGCTGGCTTGTGAAAAGCTTGTTGTAGTTTTAGGGTCGAGTTTCTGACTCTAGTGTTGGGATTTAGAATTGTGCAGGGTCTCTGTTTTCTTTTGGGTTTTTGGTGGACTTATCTTTGGGGAGTTTGTGGAATTATATTCACACTGTAATTTGGTAACTATGAACATAAGTGCACTATTGTGATACCATGCAAGTCTTATAGATGTATGCTTGTATCTACTGTTAGGATTATCATAGGATCTGATGTTCATTTACTATGTGCAAGGTTTAGTGCGAACTGTTATCTAACGACATTAGAGAGCTATGCATGTGCCAGTGTGCTCGCAATATTCTGCGGGAATTAGAATTTACCTGCTTCTTAAGATGCATTTTTTTTCTTGAGGATGGATTTGTGTTTTTGTGAGAACTAGTAGAGGATTGGCGGTTACATTAAGAACTGGTCTCCAAACTTGTTGAATTTTTCATGTTTGAAGGCTATAAGAAATTAAAGAAGGAACAATGATATCTCATCAGTATTCAGCAGAAGAAGAGCAATTTGATGGGATTTAGCATCAGCTTGTTCTGTTGTACTGTGTGTTGCTATTAGATGTTCTAAGTCTGAAGATGTAGTGGATTCGTGTGTGCATTAGAGGATTTGGATTGGCTCTTCTTGTGTTGCAGACTTGTAAGTTTGTAGCAATGTTGAGGTCGTTAATCGGTAACTACTCGGTTGGCTGGCGAGTAGAGATTGATAGGTGAATTGGCCAGTTGGTCGGGCGGTTAATCAGTTAATCGGCTACTCGGTGACCCGACGAGAAGCGATCAACTCGCCTGTTAATCGCTGAGTCACCCGATTTTTTGAACAGTGATTTGTAGGAAGGTGTGGTTTATTAATAAAGACGCTTGTTTTTTTTTTTGCATTGTCCTATCATGCTATCAAAAGATGAATATTGTATCTCACATTCTCACTCCAGGTCATTTTGGAAACCTGGTGAGGCCAGTTTATTCTCATGCCTTGGATTCAATAGCTTACCAGTCGTGTGGTGGCAACATCGAATAGTACGCTTAGTTTGTAAATATGACTTATATATGATTGCTGTCGTAACCTTGGAGTTCTTCTGGTGTCCTTTTCTTATAATTTTCTTTGGGATAATTTTGTTATGTGTGCCTGCCGTTGTGCTAGTAGTTCGTCCTGCTTATGCTGTCATTACCACATTAGTTTTATGCATTTACAAAAATCCGTCATTTCTGATCGTAACCTGAAATATTTGGCACATTGACTCCTCGAGGCTATTCCATGCCAGGGGGCGCTGCTCATGAGAGGAAGACTCTGAAATGAATACGATTAGCACTTCAGTATCACGACCGATAGTTCCTTGCTTAATATCCTAGGAATCTGATCCATCAGGCACCACCCTGATCGGATCGATTCAACTCAGTCGGCAACCTAGGCCGACACGTATAGGCTATACCTCTACATGACGGTATCCTACTGAGTTCATTATGCTGTTATAGTTGAACATGCTTTATTGATTGACATTGTGCATGTATGATATTTTATTGATACGATGGATATCCATTTCATCACCAGACTGCATTGGATCAGCATTTAATGCCAAGGGAGTTATGCAATGTCCGAATTGTCGCAAAGTTGAGAAAGGGAACTGGTTCTATGCAAATGGTTCCCATCCATCGCAAGATCCAAACATTGATGAACATGATGAAGACTTTCCTGATGTTGGTTATTCAGAAGCGGCAAGGGGTATGTTTCTGGTAAGGCAGTTCAACTTTCTAAGTTGTGGGTCTTGCTATTACCTTATGATGCACCAATCCATTTTCTTCTTTTTCAGCTCTATCGCCTCATTTGTTAAGTTTTCCCTTGTCATTTGTATCTTTCAATATGTGGTGTCCTGCATGCTGGATTGTAAAATTATGCTTGACCATGACTGGCTACTTCAGTAGCTCAGTTCTTCATTCGGAGATAAAAGTAGTACTTGCATTGCATGTGGTATTTCTTCATTTTTTGTGACTGGAAACTTAACTAGCAAAAACTAATTTTGTAAAAAAAAAGTTACCATCAGTGTCAGGCACTATAACAAATATCGGTAACTATGATGAAAGCTATCTTACATTGCATTGTTAATTTCCTGTAATTTTGTGTCACGCTATTTTCTTAGTCGATGATCTGTTCTTACTAAAAATTGATACATTTGGACTGTTTATGCAGCCATTTCGCTTCCAATGGTGTCCTGTTGGCCGCTTGGCGCAACTTCCATCTTTATTTGAGTATGCTCTCCCCCTTAAATTTCTACTGATTGTTGTGCTCAAATCTCCAATTAAATGCCCACTTGATATTAATTTTGTGCGCGGATATTCGTAATACTGTAATTGAGCAGTCTTTCTGCTACTTGGAACTCACTAGTCTTAAAGACAGAAACTTCCATGCATTCCATCAGTTCCAGAATCCATGGTGCCACCACACCATGCACTGCAATACCAATGGTTCCTCTTGATTTAACCACGGCCCAAGGATTGCGAGTCGATGAGTTCAGCCGAGTCGCTAGGGTACCGACTCATGGACTCGTAATCCTTGAGCCGTGGTTAAATCAAGTGGAACCATTGGTATTGCAGTGCATGCTATTCTAGTTGACTAGTCGCAACTAGTCAAGGTTTTTTGTTGGAACACAAGCACCGACTCATAGACTAGCGAGCAACTAATCTTGACTAGTCGAGAGACTCTTAATCCTTCACCACCTAATATTTGAAGGTCTCCGTTGATTGAATTGCTTCATTGGTTACTTTGTTGTTTACTCATGTAATTTTTCTTCTTCTAGCAGTGATGTGGAGTCATCACCAGCTGTTACATGTAAGTTTGTAATTAAATATGAGACAGTCGCTAGACTTCATTAGATATGTCAAAGACTGAATGTGTTTGAATATTGCCAATGCAGTTCATGATTTCATGGGACAAAATTTTACCTCTGAGAACTTGCCCGTGTCAGCACCTGGTTCGACTCATCCAGGCCCATACGTCGCTTACTTTCAGCCTCTTCCGTCACCTTCGTTGACATCGAACCCCCATGTTACCGAGAGAACAGTGGAAGGTGCCACATATCATGATCAGTGGAACTCCTTAGCTGGGCTAGCAGATGTCCGGCCAATGCAGACAGTGCATCCCATTGATTTCCAGCATAACCACTGGGCTCACATGCCGCTATCTTATTCTCAGCCCAACAGCAATAACGGTTTAGCAGAGCAGCCAGGAGTCCCTGTAGGAGCAATGAGGATTGGGGGACTTGATGGTGATAGCCAACAGCGAGGGTCTCTCCCCGCAGTTTATGGAAATGGGTAAGTGCTGTTTCATTCCTTCCATGGCGTGAGTTAACTGCACTTCCTTCCGGAAGTCGCATGTGAACATGTTTACATGTCTGTAGGCACACGATATCGGTAGAGGCACTTCAAAGTTTTCAAAAATTATGAATTTGTGAAATATACTTTAAGCTTTATAACATGTGAAACTGTAATATTTCCTTCATTGAAAATAACATGCATAGAGTTCCACATTACCTTTGATCCTTTGTGACATCCTAGCTAAAAAAAGGTTTCTTGGTTATCGACCATTTGAAGAACGTCAATTCTGTTAGTAAATCTATTATAGATAATAGAAAAATAAAAGTACAGATTTCTCGCAACCTAGAAGAATGATGTGATTTTCTTTCAGGAGTCTGTTTGGATGGATCATATGTCTGAGTAGTTCGGGTGAATTATATAATACAGTATCCCTTGCTTCATCATCTTTTTCATGTCGGTTTTGCATTAACCCTCTGTGGCGAAGTAGCTGAGCACAACGATTACGTGGTTATTGGTATGTTTAATGGCGACAATCTTTACTTGGTATTGCAGATCTGGGTCACGATCTAGAATCCCAAATGTTCCTCCGTTGGCTCCACAGTTCATGAGAGCACATGGTAACATTAGTGAACAATACCAGCAGAGTTCTTCCAGCCTATACGCTGGGTCGCAGCTATCAGGAGGTATGCGACCATTGGGAGCTGCTGGACCTGGCGTGCCCCCTCTCGTGGATAGCACCGCCTTTTCCCTATTCCCACCGGTCCCGTCAGGCCCTGCTTCAGTGGAGCCGGAGGATTCAGGAGGAAACCAGTTGTATGCGTGGGAGAGGGATCGTTTCGCTCCTTATCCGCTGATTCCTGTAGGTTCTGATGCAAGCTGGTGGGGCTCTTCACAACAACCCCACGGCACACCGGAACCTGCAGCTGCCTCAAGGAGGCTATTCGGGCAATGGATTGGCATCGGAAGCTCCCAGCCACAGCCACCGCCACCGCCGCCGCCACCACCACCGCCAGTAGATAATAGATCTCCAGACAACTCACCTTACCGACAGATGCATAGCCCCCGCATGTAGCCCAGCGGTTTGGTGAAGTTGAGTTGATGCAGAGTTGAGGACCCTGTTCTGTTGGTTGTAAAAGAACATAATGCCGTTCTATGCAGACGGGTTGCATGGTAATTAATACTGTGACATTGTGCAGGATGGTAAAGAAGACAAACCCAAGGAGAAAACGTGTTTTCTCAAGTTTGTATGTGAATTCGATGGAGTATATATTCCCAGCCAGGTCGGGGCATTCTATTCACATGGCAATACTTGCTTGCTGCATTTTGCGTTTTGCTCTTTAGCATGTGTTCTTTCTCGCTCGCTGGACTAGCCATAGCCTGTTTCCAAAACAAAAAAAGCTAGCCACGGTTAAGCTGACACAGCAACCCAGTCATGTAGGTTGTAGTCACAGGTAGGGATGGGCATTTTTGGCACGAGTGAAAATTCGGTCTTTTTGTTCCTGTCTATTTGAAATTCAGTCATCCAAAATTGAAGGCCGAAATGTCTACAACCTGAAATATTCGGGTACCCGATAATTCGGTCTTTTTACTTGTCATGACCGAACAGTATGCTTGCAGCTCTTAGCACAAATCTGGAGAGGAATCAGTAAATAAATTGGCAGCATTTCAGCTGTAATTTGGACATTATTTCATATACTCTTATCAACTGGCAATAACATAATAATTCATCAGAAACAAGAATATCACATATCCCTTTTTGATCAACATTTAGGAATACAAATTCAACATGTAACAGTTTATGCACATCACACAGTTCATAGGTCACATGTTCACAAAGTTTAGACCAACGCTCATAGTCGCAAACACACATCCACAAACTGACAATGGGCAATAGGAAATATTGTTGATAACACCAGCCACCAGGTCAAGGCCAAAGCTTTTTAGTTTCATCATTACTGAGTAAAGCAACATTTTCTCAAACAATACTTTTTGATCCGCAAGAAGCATGATCCTTGTAACCTGTTACTCCAAAAGTTTTTTTGGTAATAAGTTCAAGCATCTTAAAATTTTCTATCAAGCCTTGCTTACACAGGGTTGGTGTCTCATAGATTTCCCGGATAGCCCCGTCTACTGAAGGTGCGTCCCTCCCAAATGGAGAACTAATTGACACTGGATTCATTCAAAATGCTTCAATAGTCTGGGAATGGATTGAACATGGCATGGAACTGCTAAAAAAAGAGAAACATGGGCTATCAACTGGGGGGCAAAACTTTATATACGGAGAGACAATTGGGTTCGACAGAGATCCAGGCTACATGTGTTTCGGACTTGTCGTTCAGGGGACTAGAAACTGGAAATTGGAATGAAGGCTCATAATTACGAGTAAGAAGCATTTTCACCCATCAAGATGCCGATGATGTGATGAATCATGTTGGCAGATATGGTACTGATGATTTCGTTGCCTAGAATACATCATGAGAAATCAGGTTCGTTCACTTAGGAGTGATGGTAGAATCGAAATGGTAGAGCAAGTAACAACTTTCAGTATAGGTCAGAACAGCAAGCGATCTGATGGCGAACGAAATTTATGGAACTTAATCTGGAAATCTAACGTCCCACCTAAAGTTCACGTTTTCGGTTGGATATTGATTAGCCACTGGCTCGCTTGCAATTCAGCAAAAAAGTTGGTTTTCTGTTGGAGATTGCCCACTGGCTGGGTTGCAGTTCAGGACCGCTACTACCGCCCTCCTTCCGGTATTTTTTTTATAGATGGAACCCCCGATTCCATTAATTAATTAATAGGCTCGACGGAATCGCCGGTCACCAGCACCAGAGTCAGGTGCAACCTCCTTCCAGTACTGGCGTATGCCGTATTTTTACCCAAATCTGGCCCTATTTGCGGACTAATGACGTATCTGGCCGCTCCCGGGAACTAATTGCAAATCTGGCCCCTGAGGTCGGCGCCAACGCAAATGGAGCCGAACTTGTGCAGTTCGGCGCCAACCAAAATTTGCAAATCTGGCCCATGAGGTCGGCGCCAACGCAAATGGAGCCGACCTTGTGTAGGTCGGCGAAATGCCAGTTCGCCGACCTACACAAGGTCGGCTCCATTTGCGTTGGCGCCGACCTCGGGGGCCAGATTTGCAATTAGTTCCCGGGAGCGGCCATTTGTGTCGTTAGTTCGACAAAACGGCCATATTTGGGTAAAAATACGCGTATGCCTGTGTGCAGTAATGGGCTCATGCCCTCATATTTACCCTCCATTTGCCCCTTCGTGGTTAAGATTATAAATAACTCTCTTATGGCTCAGATTTAGGGTTAGAATGAAATTAGACTTGAGAGTTGAGCTTTGCTCCCCCTTCCCCTCATGTGTGGAAACCCAAAGCCTCCCAGATGGACAGGAATATTACCTCTACTTGTAGTTACTCTTTCTCTATGAGATTCTAGTAGTGCTTGTCAATCTTTGGTTAAATGATTATATTGGATCGGTGAATCAGAAGAACGGATTCATCAAAGGTATTGTTGGCTTGGGATTTGAGATCTAGAGGCTACTCCTCGGGGTTATTTGCTGGGTGATTTTTTTGCAGGTTTTGCCATTTATCTCTACTTTGTCTGCGATTTCCCCACGTTCCCCTTTGTGTTCATCGTCCCTCTCGCCGTTAATCCGTAAAGAATGGGCCGCAACGCACATCAATACTTTTGCAATAAATTGTCGCAATATTTTTTCGAAAGATGTTACAAACAATGGAAAAACGTTTACAATTTAGAAAAAGTAATGCAACATTCTTTCGAAACTTTTTGTAGGAAGATGTTACAAACCGTGCAAAATAGTTTTGCAGCATTTCGAAAAAAGTAATGCAACAACAAAGTGATAGTGGACCATTTTTTTCAAGGAGATGTTACAAAACGGCGCAAAAAGATTCACAACATTTCAAAATAGTTATGCCACAAAATAGACATGTGTTTGCAGCATTTTAAACGCATGTATGCAACATTGAAAAATCCGAGTAAAACACAAACTTGTAGCATCTAGAAACTCTACAACATATGGTGTGTGCTTTCGCAACAAAACTGATATGAGTATGTTCCAATTCGAACGCACTTATACAACATCGAAAAAATCCACGAAAAAACTTATGTGCACCATCGTCCATGGCGGCCCTGATATCGCCAATTCGGCATTGGCGTTCATGAATTCGGCTCGCCGGAGTCCCCGTCGATCTGTAGAATGCGACCCTCGTACCCATCCCTAGTGATCCCTCATCCTCTCTGGTTTGGAGACCTGCAATCTGAAGCTCCACATGGCCATGGTTGAGCTTGAGCACTATATTTCATGAAGAAAAGGGGGCACTAGGTAGATGGCAGTGAGCTCACGGTGGGTCGGCGGAGGAGTGATGGGGACAGTGAAGGAGGAGTACTGGATTCGATGGGTAAGAGAAAGGAGTAACAGGTGTGTGTGTGGGGGTGTGTGTGTGTGGGGGGGGGGGGGGGGGGGGGGAGAGAGGGGATGGTACGCGCGGTCATCGGACCAAGCTTTTCCGTAAGTTGTGGATTATTTTTTTTCCGCATCCCAACTGCATTGCTCATGCTAAATAGGCTGTTTGGTTGGGCTTATTTCTCGCTTTTGGTTGTTGACTTATAAGCCACAAAAGTATCATATAGGCGCTTTTGATTTAGCTTTTGCCTTATACCATCATGCCACAATGTACAGTTAAAAGCTAAAGGCAAAAGACAAAATCACCTACTTAGATTTTTGGGTGTCTTAAAGCCAAAATCTAAAAACCAAACATAACCCCAACCAAACAACCTCTAAATTATTAGCTTCGTGGTTGTACTCAGCTTAAATTATTAGCTTCGTTCTTTTTATCTAAATCTTTGACTAGGCTTAAAAAAATCTTCTGACATTATGGGAAGCCGTGAAACTTCTCCCCCAATGTGGGAATCCTGGCACCGATGTGATTAAATATTCCAGTGACGATGAACAAAATTACGTGCATATCACCAAGCCCGCACCAGCAGTCAGCAGAGTCCACCTCAGTACTGGATAAGTTTATGGACGTGGCTAGGGAGTGCGCGGGCACGATTTAGTCTACCGCGGTGCCCCCCTGTCGGAATGGAAAAGCTGTCCTAGCCTGCCTAAAATGGAAACCAGCCCACGAAGGGCTCGCACGTGGGAGACACCGGCCTTTTTTGTCGTCACGTGGAATCCACGGGACCTTGATTGCCAAACTCTATTCCCTAGCAAATCTTCCCTCTCCGATCACTCTAGCTGCTGCCCAACACAGAAAACTCCATGGACATGAGCTTATGATCCAAAGCAAATTAAATATGTAAAATGAACCCGGAACAAGGCATGTTCTAGAAACAACACTGCTGGTGATTCCAACAAAAGGCGACTCTCTTCTCTCTTTATCCAACAAAACCACCCTCACGTCAAAAGGTAAAAAAAAAACACGAACCCATGTTTTTTGTAGTTTCCCCATCTAGATCCCTATTTACATGTAACTTTCTGGATCATCCACAAGAAACATAGAGGCACCCAGCGTATAAGTTTGAGTCCTAGCGAAAATGAGGAAAAAAAAATCATGCCCATGTGTAAGAAAATCATGTAGCTGGGAGAAAACACATAATGTCCAGCTACAAAAAAATGCATAGAAAACCTGCATAGTACCACAAATTCATGCATAGAAAAAGAAGCATAGAAAACCAAGTTTTGGATGTAACTTTGTGGGCACCAACACATTAAAATGATAGGCCCAATTTCCATAATAAGAAGACTTGCTTCAGGTATGATAATTTCATATCCATAGCACTAGCATGGACAAAAAAACACTTCCAAAACTTGAGTAGTTTGTGCAACTTCACATGTTTCAGAAAAAAGAACAAAACACACATGATCATCACATGAACTGCGTGACTTTCGAAAGTAAGAAGCAGAGACGTTCCATGAGAAAAACATGACCGCATTTTTCCCTTGTCTGCTTACACAGAACTCTTGCCCAAATTAAATCAGCAGTGAGCAGGCTTCTCTAAGAATTCATCATCCTGGCGGCCTTCGGACACCTGTCTTGTAGTAAAGAAGGAGCCACCAAAAAAAGTTCCTGTTAGTCAATGCTGGTGTAATTTCCAATGCAAAAACAGGAACAAAGCATCTTTTTTTTTAAACAAAACAAAGTATAAAACTTGGTTTGCTTGTGCATTATTTATTGGTATTATGGGAAGTTACATCCTGGGTAATGATGTGCATCATGTGAAATTAGAGCAAGCAAGAATTCCCACTAAGCACAAAGCTACAACCAGGTAAAGAAAAATTATGTTTGAGTAAAACAACAGGCTATGGTGTGTGGCACTGAGATATTCAAGATGTCAATGTGAAGTTAAGTCTAGTAAAATCAAACACAGTTTACATCCGTTGGTAAGCAAAAAGGATAGCTTGTATATGAAGGGAAAAATCAGAAGTTAAACATCATCCCATAACTTAAGTTGTTACACCTCTATAAACCAGCCGTGATTGCATTTAGTAAAAACTGTATATTAACTTCGGCTTACATCCCGAGATGTGTAATTACATTACCTCTATTGGCAAAAATGTATAATAATTTCGGAAGTTACAACCCGAGATGTGAAATTGCATTCCCTCTATTAGCAAAAATGTATTTTAAGTTCAGAAGTCACACCCCGAGATGTTGAATTACATCCCCTCTATTAGCAAAAATTGATTTTAACTTTCGAAGTTATATCCTAAAACACCATTTAGCCTGTTTATGCGGTTTCCAAATCCTCATCCATGTTTACATGTAATTTTCTCGAAAATCCACAAGAAAAAAAGGCACCAATGATACAAGTTTGAGTCCCAGGGAAAGAAGAAGCAAAAAGATACATGCACAGATCCATGCCCGGGTGCAACAAAAACATGGAGCTGAGAGAAAACATATCATGCCCAGCTAAAAAAAACTAGTGCCAAAGAATATGTGTAGGCAATAGCAAGATTGATGTGTAGGAACTAGGTTGCTGGTATCTTCAGCAACACAGTCAGGGAAATAAAAATAATCTTGCAACATAGCACTTATGCACATGTCACGATGTAACATGTCATGAACTACCCCACCCCGATGCACATGTTAGGGAACACTACATCTAAAAAAAACAGTTAGGCACTCGGGTTTGAAAACTGAAAAGAGAGGTATAAACTGCGTGTAACAATGACAAACATGGGAAATTGCACGAACAATCTCAAGTGTATCAAAAGAATATAATTCCGAATATAAACTACATCCCTATGGCAAGAAAATACATTCATGGGGTTTAAAAATCATATTGAATTGTCCATGGGAGACTACTACATACATGGGGTTAAGAGATCATAGACATATCATCTAAAAAGGATAGAACATTGTCGACACTGCATGTGCAGAGCTACATCCCTAACACATGAAAAATGTAGCATGCATTACTCAGATCAAACCCTGCTAATTTGGACAAAGCGAAATAAATTCTACATCCATAACCTTCTATGGGAAAACAATGATGTAAAAGAACATTTGAACTTGCATAACCTTCTACATAAAAAACTCGTATATCCTATATTTTAAATTTATATGGCAAAAAGGCTTTATGGATGTAAGACTTTGCAAAAAGCACATCACACATACTAACTATATATAAAAAGTACATCCATAAAGCACTTGAAAAACCTACTGTATAACCTTATGGAAACTTTGGACTATAAAAATACGTCCTATGTGTAGCAGAAACACTGCAACTATATGAACATGATGTATTTGTTGTTCAAAATTTGTTGGAGATATGCCCTAGAGGCAATTAATAAAGTGATTTTATTTCTCATATCTCGATTGTTCATAATACGTTTTAATACCATGCTATAACTGTATTACGAGGAAACATTAATACACATGTGGTATGTAAACAACCAGGTCCCTAGTAGCCTCTAATTAACTAGTTCGTTGGGTAACAGATGATCAAACTTTCCTGATCATGGACAATGGCGTCGGTTAACAACGGAGTCATATCATTAGGTGAATGATTTGATGGACATACCCAAAATATAGAAACGTAGTGTTCATACCTTCGACTGTGAGATCATATCAAATCTCTGCTTCTGGAAGATGCGGCTGATCGCATCAAACGACATGTCTTATATAGCGTGACAATAAAGGTGACATTTTCGGGTATCAGAAGGAAGCAGTAGAAGCGAGTGATCAAGAGCGGGAATTGCCAATCCACATAGCAGGATAGATACTCTGGGCCCACTCGGTGAGATTACATCAATGAGCTTGCAAGCATGTGACTAGGTCACGGGGATGTAATATCACAGACGAGTAAAGATAGATTTATCGATGACGAGGTCATGCTCGGTAATCGTGATACCGGAGAACGGCGCTCGGACGATCTAAGTATCGCTAGGCAAGAGGATGAGACTGGACGTCTAAAGGTTCAAACGATAAAAAGACTTTCGTGGACGCACAGGGGCTATCATGGGTATCCAGATCCCGCTGTTAGTCATTGATCGGAGAACGTGTCTCGATCATGTCTGGAGTGATCCCGAACCGTTGGGTAACACACTTAAGAGTGGGTGACGATTAGATTGGATATAAGAGAGAAGAGAAACCGGGAACTCCGGAAGTGTTCCGGGACTTGTCCGATGTTGATCGGAGGCAATGAAATATGTTTCAGAGCCCGAATGAATTAAATAATATGTATTTAATATTAATAAGTGTTATTAATGATTAAATATATTTTTTATTTAATTAAATTTAAATTTCAAAAGGCATTAAACCTAAATGGGCCTTAGAGTCCCATTAGGGGAAAATCCCAAAAAGGAAAAAGGAAAAAAAAGAGAGAGGGCCAGCCCCCTAGGTGGGCCGAATGGGGCCCACCTAGGTGGCCGGCTGCCTCCTTGGCCGGCGGGTGACCATGTGGGGTTTAGTCCCACATGGCCAAGCCAAGGGAGATGGCCTCCCTCCTCCTCCTTTAAATAGGGGACCCCATGCCTTGGAAATATACACCAATTCTCTCTCTTCTTCTCTCCTGCCTTGAGCGTGGTTCCATTTCTGGAGCTGCGTACGGGGAGGAAGTCTCTCTACTACACGCACACTGCCGTGCTGCTAGATCCAATCTTCCGCTTCCGCTGCTCTGCTGGATCTGGAGTCCGGATGTCGTCATCCACACCGTACGTGTGTGGAACCGTGAGGCACCATTGTTTGGTGCTGGGAGCTGTCTTCTTCCACTACACGACCCTGAGGTCGGCGCCGTCATCTCCACCGACAACGTTTGTGCGGGGACGTAATCCCGCTTCCGGTCTACAAGGGTATGTATTCTGATCTCCTCCGTATTAGTATATCTGCATAGTATAGATCCTGGATAGTTTATGGTTATCGTCGATAGAATTTTTTTTGTTTTCTGTCTACGATCCCAACAAAATTTACATCCTACAATTTACAGTAAATCCCCACTATATAATATGATCAAAAACTTCAGATGTAAAATACATCCTGCGTGTCGAATATTACATACAATGCTAATGAGTTTATGGGTTTGAAACATTCATAAGCATATGACATCTAGAAATATACAGCATAAACCACATAGAAATTACAGTTGTTGGAATTGAGGAGCGCCTGGAATTAACATTTTACTACTGGCTACTACAACTTAGTACGCATGATATTTGCCGGAGATAAAAACGCAGCTCACTCTGTTTCTTGCTTCCAGGATAACTGAATACTACTTTAACCAGAACCGAAGTGGGACAAAACTCAACTGTCAAAATGAGACAAGCAGAGAAACATACACATGTTTCTGGCGAGGTGCTCTGGCCGTCGGTGGCAGCCACCGTTCCTGCTCATGGGCATGAGCTCGTACTCGGCACCGGCCTCCTCCAGGAAGATGAGCACCCTCACCATAAATTGCAACAAAGCCAACAACTACATTTACCCGGACGTCTGCATCCGCCGCACGAGTGCCTTAGTGTCGGCACACAACACCTCCACCTTCGCCGAGCGCCCCTTCAGGCCCACGGCGACCACCTTTCCCGCTGTCCCGCGTACGTCTTTGCGCCCCGGCAGAACCTGTCCACCAGCTGAACTCGGCCGCCAACCGTGCCCGCCTGGGGGACCCGCTGCCGTCGATCCGAGCGTCCGCGTCGTAGACGCTCCTCCACCACTGCTCGAACCAACCACGGCAACCGCCCCACGGCTTCCCGGCGGACCGCTCGCCGGCACGAGATTGAAGGGCGATGGCGGGGATAGATGAGAGCGATGCGGGGCAGAGAGGAGAGGGGATGGGGACGAGCGGAAAGAGAGCTGTGTCTTTTTGTCGCTTGCGCCGCTTCTTCCTGGCCACTCGATCGCAATCCGACGCGCGCGAGATGTGAGCACCGTGTAAGACAAGAGCGTGCCCAGGCAATAATTAGATTTTGCGATAGTTTATTCCCATAAAATACTGCAAAACATTTTTAAATGTTCTTTTTGATGAAAAAAAAAACAATTTCAATTCCCGCTCGCCCACTTCGCTTTTGCAATTTCTCCGTGCCCTCCACCACCTCCTTCTCCAGGAAGACTCCAGCCCCTTCTTCCGGAAGAAACCCACACGGCCACACCCAAAAACCCCAATCACCCACCGAAAATTCCGTCAAAACTCGAATCCCACACCGAAATTTCCATTCACCCCAACTCCATTCTCCGGCAAACCCCTCTTCCCGCAACGCGAGTTGCCATCTCTCCGCCGCCCCTCCGAACCCGTGCAGAATCTTCCAGGAGGAACCCCAAGGCGGCGGAGGGGGCAAGAGGCGGAGGTGAGAGATGTCGGCGAAGCTGCGGGTGGAGGAGCTCCGCGCCGAGCTGCAGCGCCGCGGCCTCGACGCCTCCGGGACCAAGCCGGCGCTGGTGAGTCTCATTCCCTTCTAAATTTTTTCCGTAATCTCGCCTACTACCCTAGCTGCTGCCGGGCAGGCATGGTACGCGCCCCTCAGTCTGCTCCCTTCATCTAGCCGCGATCCATCTCCAGCATTCGCGGTTGCGCGCACGGTTTGGTTGCCCAAACACGCGCACTATGTGCTTGTGCATATGCCCGCACGTGTTGCTCTTGCGATGTTTTACAAACATTGGGGATATGGGGACTGTCTTTGTGACTTACTTCCTGCAATGCCTTCTCCACCAGGTGCGGAAGCTGGAAGCTGCCATACGTAAGGAGGAGAAGGAGGCGGCTTCTGCAGCCAAGGTATGTAACGCGGATGGCGTAGACGGTGTGGTCATGGATGGCAAAGCGGATGGCGAGAACAAACGGAAGAGAAAAAGGCATGGTGGAGCTGAGAATGAGGAGGAAAATGACGTGTCCTTGGATGCGGCAAAGCTAGAGACCATGGGCTACCGGGAGCTGCAGGCTCTGGCCAAGGCAAGAGGGCTCAATGCTAATGGGGGCAAGAAGGATGTTATGCAGAGGTTGCTCTCCACCCCTGCTACTTCTGTGGCAACTGTGGATGGTGGTGTTCAGAACAAGAAGGAAACATGTATGTTTGTATATTATTTTGTTTATATTGCTTATTGAAGAGTAGGATTTGAATTTTACCTGGCTAACTGTTCACTATATGTTGGTTCAGCTGCTGATGGGAAGGTTGAGGAGGCGCTGAAAAAGGAAAAGGTGGTCACAGATGTGATGCTGGATGCGACACAGCTAGAGGGCATGGGCTACCGTGAGCTGCAGGCATTGGCCAGGGCACGGGGTCTCGCGGCGAATGGGAACAAGAAGGATGTTATTGAGAGGTTACTTTCAACCCCTGCTGATTCTGCGGCACTTGCTGATGGTGGTGTTCAGGACAAGAAGAAAGTTGCAAAAGGTTGGTTGATCTATGAATTTCTCATATTGGTTACTGGACGGTGAGGTTTGAACTTTACCTGTGGAACTGTTATTTGGCACTGTTGTTTACTATTTTGTTGGTGCAGGTGGTGTTGGGGAGGTTCAGGAGGAGGTCAAAAAGGAGAAGATGGTCACAGCCACGAAAAAAGGTGCTGCTGTGCTGGACGAGCACATCCCTGACCACATAAAAGTGGCCTATCATGTATTGCAAGTGGTGCGTGAGTTCATTCTTGGCTATTTTTTCCTTGCTATACCACACCTTGAATATGTGCACTTTAATTGTAACCATGGGTCACGAATTCCTACTACCTATGCAGTATGCATATTGGACGAGTTTAGAGCAAAACACAATCTTCCATTAATGCCAAACTTAGACAATTCGATTTCCTTCTATTCAAACTGAATATTCTCATCGATGGTGCCTGATGCGTTACATCATGCCCACTTTATCTCTTTGACTGTAAATATTCATAAATCTGATAACCTTTTGTGACACACAAATGTACCACCCTAGCAGGCCTAATTCTACCAATGAAAAATTACGATGGCATCCCTCATTTATCATCTTAGTATTCACTATGTACAGTAGCTACAAAGTTCCTCATGGCGATCTCTTCACAATCCTAAAACTGATACGCTTCGATCTGAACAGCTATCTGTGTACCTTTTACTATTTTGTTCTCATCTTTATGTTATATATATTTGATTACAGGGTGATGAGATCTATGATGCCACCATGAACCAGACTAATGTTGGAGACAACAACAATAAGTTTTATATCATTCAAGCTTTAGGTTTGTCCTGCAAGTTACTGTTGCTTACTTGCTCACCTGTTATTTTCCTTGGGAATGTCTTTATCCACTGCATATGAAAGTGTCCCTCCCTTTCAATAGTTGAGTGATATGAATTTGATCCATGAGAATGAGACTGTCAATACTTTCTTGAACTGTTGACCCTTCCCTTTCTCTTTCGTCTACTTCAGTGCCATTTGTTTTGGAACACGTCACATAAAAATGCACTTGTCCCCGTACAAATGATGGTAATATTCAATAAAAAATGACTAGTGCTTTTTAACTGTAGAATCTGACGCTGGTGGAAGCTTCATGGTTTACAATAGATGGGGGAGAGTAGGGGTACAAGGTCAACAAAAGCTACATGGTCCCTTTTCAACACGAGACGCAGCAATATACGAGTTTGAAAGGAAGTTTGAGGATAAAACTAATAATGCTTGGTCCAATCGCAAGACTTTCAAGTTTTGTGCGAAGAAATACACTTGGCTTGAAATGGACTATGGTGAAGTTGACAAGGAAACAGTGAGATTTGACTTAAGTTTCATTATTAGTTCTCTGCAGTTCTGCACCTCTGTTGTTTTTAATTGTTTGTTCTTTAAATCTTAGACTCAGATTCAGAAGAAAGGTTCCATTGCTGATCAGATAAAAGAGACAAAGCTTGAAACTCGAACTGCACAATTCATATCCCTCATTTGCAACATAAGCATGATGAAGCAGCAAATGATGGAAATAGGTAAGTCCCTTGATAGTTGCTGCTTTTCTACTGATGTGAGCATCATAATATTTATCTATTTACAGTGAGCTACTTATCTGTATCTATATGATGCATCTGATAATTTTAGCAGCACTATGCAATCTTCAATGATGTATCACCACCTTCGTGTGCTGGCGCATCCCCATATCCATGCAACTTAGGTTTCTATGATTCAACAGTTATAACTTACAACTATGGGGGTTAGTTTTGTGAAGAAAATATGAACAAAATAGTTAACGACCAAATAGGAAGTACGAATAATCATTTGCTCAACTACCGGAGTTGAATTAATTTGGTTGTATTTTTTATTCCATATCGTTCCACAAGTTTCCTTTTTTACAAGTATATTCCTGTTGCTTAATCATGTAGCATTTTCTGTTACTAATCCTTTTGCCTATCCATTAGGTTATAATGCTGATAAACTTCCTCTTGGAAAGCTAAGCAAATCAACAATACTTAAGGTGAGTTATATTGATGCTTCTTTGTCAGGAATTATGAATCCAGTGTGGATATAAGATTACATGTTGAAGAAAATCGCACATCAGTAAAATGGACTCTGGAACTTCTGTTAGATGTAAATCTAATTGTCATATGCAGTAACAGTTTGGATTTGAAGGGCTCGGTTTCATTTTCCATTATCCTGTCTTTTCTCTCTATTTTGGTGATGAGTTCCATAGCTTTCCACAGGGGTATGATGTTCTGAAGAGGATTTCCAATGTTATTTCACGTGCAGACAGGAGACAGCTTGAACAATTGACTGGGTGAGTCTATACTTTTCTTTTTACTAGCCAAATGATCATGCCCTGCTTCGGAAGTTTTTTGGATCTCTTGTGTTGTTTAAACCTAGTGTCACAATAGTTCTTAACTTTATGCAAAATAAAATTAAAGACTAACCTTAACAATTAATTAAAATTTAAGGACACTTATGTCTACTACGTAAAATGTATGATGATTTCGGTAATTAATTCTTGCTAAATTAAGATGTAATCTCATATGGGTGAACGGACCGCCACCAACTCGGATCTTTATAAGAGTAAAGATAAAGATTTTTTACTGCAACAATCAAATATAAGCATGCCAATTTCTTGGTGCAGGCTATTTCATGTTTGAATCACAAAAAATCAGGTTTTGATTTTTATAGAATGGTTCACTCACTAGGATAGACCACAGGTTATGGTTGCTGCCTATGTTTGAGTCTCTGAGATATCTTTTTGACGAAAAGGCCGTCGGAGCGGCTTTTCTTTGTATTAAGAGGGGGGGGGGGGGGGGGGGGGGGGGGGGGGGGGGGGGGGGGGGGGGGGGGGGGGGGGGGGGGGGGGGGGGGGGGGGGG
>CAMZMU010000106.1:1626841-1770179 GCA_947311845.1 Poa pratensis
CCCCTCCCCTTGTGGAGAAGATCCCTCTTGTGGATTCAAGAACTCTCTTTAGAACAATCTATTGAGTTGTATCAAGCCCCCTTCTTGTGCTTAGTATTTTTTGGTTGGATTCTACCGTGATCTTCTCTCTCGCGGGATTCTACCGCCACGGTCTCTCCTTCCACGATCTACCAATCGCTCACCAATCTCTCACGTGGATTCTATTGGGACAGTTGGACCGACCGGTGAGGGAAACATTCTTTCTTGTGTTCTTGGTGTTCTTCTGTTTGCTCGTGTTCTTGCATGAGTTCGCCCATTCGATCCGTCAATCCGTGAAAATCGGGCCACCGATTCGATCATTTATAGCTGTCAACATTCACCGAAATATGAGACAAATGACATAGACAGCTAAAACTCACATAGTCATCAACCACTTGGAATATGCATTCCTCACTCATCCAAATAACCACTCAGCGGTTACAAGATTGTTTGATGACGTCAGTGTAAAATCTCAATGAGTTAGGCGGTGGTTTTGGGATCAACTGGTGAAACTTGTCCTCAATATGTACCAATATTTTTTTCAGGGTTTGATCATTGCCCATAAACGCATTAAGTGTCACACTCTCTCATACCTTCGCCAAAGCAGTATACTCAACTTTCGTCTAATTTGTGGTTCTCTTTGATCTGCCCTTTTATTTGCTAAGCGCCAAACACATTCTCGCATTTTCCACATCCTCACAAAATTCATGATCAAATGAATCTGATGCACACTCGTCGTCGACGAGTGTCTATGTGAAGCACGTTACCTCACATATTATGTGCCATAAAATTGTATTTCAAGGTAAATCAAGTACTGTACTTACTAGCTAGATATTGTAGATGCTACTTGTCATTTCCAAGAGATAGTCAAAACTAGAAATGCTTGGCTGGTCAACATGCTAAAAAAATATTTGCACTTTGGATTGGAGTAATTGTCTGTTTTGCGCATTTTTTGTTTGTTTAAAAAATCATTTCGGGAAGAGAAGAGAAGACAAATTGCAGTCCAACTAGAAAGGAACCTGCACCCGGCACGAGGCAAGACCAGATCAGATCATCAGACGGGTCGCTTCCTGTCCAAAACGGCCAAACCCCCACGACAGAGAAAGCCAAGTGGCAATCCGACGGCCGATCCTGCTTCACGCGCTTTCGATCACTTCGCCCACACACAACCATAATAACCAACGCCATCATCGCCACGCCCACGCCGTCATCCGATCCCCACCTCCTCCGTTCCAATTCAATCCTCCTCCCCTGTCGTCGTCGTCGTCCAAGGATCGTCGAGCCGCCGGGGTGGCGGTGGTGAGGCGACGAAATGATGATGACGCGGGCGTCGATCGAGGTGATGGATGGGGCGGCGCTGGACGAGGTGGTGCGGCGCCTCGTCGAAGGGGGACGCGGCGGGCGCCAGGTGCAGCTGTCCGAGGCGGAGATCCGCCAGCTCTGCGTCGAGGCCAAGAGGGTGCTCCTCGCAGCCCCAACCTCCTGCGCATCCACGCGCCCGTCAAGATCTGCGCGTGAGCCTCATACTGCTCCCTGATTTTCGTTCGATACCGTGCGCGTTTGCGCATTTGTGGCCCGACTCCGAGAGTCACGATTGTGAATTTGTGGCCCGACCCGAGAGTCACGATTGTGTTGGATTTGGTTTCGGTGTCTGTGCCGCGTAATGGTGATTTGGGGCATAATGTCGAGGACCTGGTAAATTCTTTCAAAAGAACAAGGGCTTGAACAGGTGTAAATAATTGTGTCGTACTATTCAACAAGTCGAATGGTCCAATCTACGAACCTTGGCTGGTGTTCTTGTACCGTGGTCCAATCTGCGAATCTTGGCTGGTGTTCTCTTTCTGTACATTTACTGGAGGATGAAAATCACTTTTGTGGTTAGGTGCTTCATGCAATTATGGATGTTGAATAATTCTAGGTATGGAACTGTAACATCACCAGGCCTGTACTTTTGCACTTTCGGTGGAAGTACAGTGGCTGGTGCAGTGCTTCTTTCTTTGTTCGTGTTGGAAGTTGGTATCCCCGTTTTTCTTTGTGGTCTCACAACAAAAATAAAATTCCGTGGATTTTAGGAGTGTCATCGCTAACATTGTGTGCACGTTAAGTCTGTTTGTGTGTGTGCATTGTTTGATTGTTGATCTGCGAGGTTGCTTAGGACAAATCTGCAGAGCCTGTTGCTGCATCCTGTGATTTTGTATGTTTTAGTGATGGTTCAAGTTGCTGATTGGTTGCAAAATTGGTATGTAACAATTATTTCGTGCTGAATATTGCTCTATTTGAAGATACATATCTGGGTCAGTCGGTCCAATCAGTACTCTTAGTATAACGACATAATGGGTATTAAACTCTGCGCAACTATCATTCGCAAAAACAAAACAAAAAAAAAATCTGCACAACTATGAGTTATCTTCAAATGCATATAGCTCTTCATACTTCATCTGTAAACAAGAAAAGCAAAGGAGTCTTTGTGTAGTGCATACCGGAGACATTGTTTGTCCTTCCTGGCGAGCAGGGTGACGCTGTGCTGTAGGGCACTTTGCTTGGAGCTAGAGGTTTAGATGCAAAGTCTGGTCGATAAAGCCATCACTCATCATTATGCTGTTCCTAAGTTATTTACATGCATGATGGAAAAAATAAAATCACATTGTAAGAAATGGCTTATGGCTCTTTAACAACCACTAATCTGTGAGAACCACCACTTTGTTGTGCAAAGCCCCTTTCCCCTCATTAGTAAGTAGAGTGGATATCCTGAGATGTTCAGTTCTGAATTTTCTGATACATTCGACAAGACCTGTTCTCAAATCCTTTTGAACAAGATTATGTTGTTGAGGTGATCAGGGATTCTATATGCACAATGTGGTTGAATTCGGCATTGTGTTTCTAGTAAATATTTATCTTGTCCATGCCCATCTTTGAATATTTGAACATTCCTTCTGTTATGTTTCAGAATCTTCCCTATATACATTATTTCTTCCTATCTGCCTGTAGGTGATATCCATGGTCAGTTTGTTGATCTTCTGAGATTGTTCGATTTGGGTGGCTATCCTCCAACTTCGACTTATCTTTTCCTTGGAGACTACGTGGATAGAGGCAAACAAAGCTTGGAAACTATATGTCTGCTTCTGGCTTATAAAGTGAAATACCCTGATAAGGTATTCCGTTAAGGGGAAATCACGAAGATGCAAAAATTAACCGAGTTTATGGTTTCTATGATGAATGCAAGAGGAGATTCAATGTCCGGCGTGGAAGATATTCTGTGATTGCTTCAACTGCTTGCCTATGCAGCGCTTCGACGACAAGATATTCTGCATGCATGGTGGCCTCTCACCTGAATTGAATAGCTTAGACCAAATAAAGGATAACGAGAGGCCTATTGAAATTCCTGACTACGGACTTCTGTGTGATTTGATGTGGTCTGATCCTAGTTCTGACACACCAGGATGGGGGAGAGTGATAGAGGTGTTTCTTGTACTTTCGTGCAGATAAGCTGTAGAGTTTTTGGAGAAGAATGATCTTGACCTGATTTGCCGGCTCATCAGGTAGGCAGAAATTGCTACACACCCTTATTTTATCTTATTTTTCCTGACATTTATGTAGCAACTGAAACATAAATGTCCTCAGGTGGTAGAGGATGGCTACGAGTTCTTTGCAGAAAGGAGACTAGTCACGATCTTTTCAGCTCCAAACTACTGCGGGGAATTTGATAATGCGGGTGCTCTGTTGAGCATAGATGAAAGCTTAATGTGTTCTTCCAGATCTGAAGCCAAAAGAAACAGGCGCACCGCATTCAAGAAAACCAATTCCAAGGTAAATTATCAAGCTTCAATTGATTTCATCTCTTTCATGGCCAAACATAGAGAGCAATTGACCAGTGAGCTCGTTTAACTATAATTCATGCAAAATATGTGTAACTAATCTAAAGATATTGAAAATCAATCTCCACTGGGATGAAAGTATTTGGAATCCTGGAAGCGGCTTATCTAGTAATTTCCATAGATACTCGACCTACTAGATCCGAAATTATTAGTACTTGATGCACATATTGGCAATGGCAACAGTTGTTGTAAAGTTAAGTTGATGCCCCAAATTGTATGCTGTGTCCTCACTGTCACCACCAACTATTTCCAGTTCTGTTTGAAATGTTAAATCATTGCATAGAAAAAATGCTCTTCTGCTTGGTCCATTTCACCAGCACAACATAACGACTGCCCTACTTCAAATGGCGTACTATTTTTTAACAATCTCTTGCGGGTACTTCAAACCTAGTTGGGTCTCTTATGTTATTATGTTATCCTGAAAAGGCAAAACATCTCAACATGAGATGTTTTTACTACTAGTTCTTATGCCAGTTTTCCCCCTTTTTTTCCACAGGCACCCGAGCGGACGATGCTTAACTTGTGCCTCATAGTAATAATTGTTGTCAGTCTCGAAGGGGGTGATCTCCTTAAATCTCAGATCCACCAGGGCATGGCATTATAATCGTTCTCCAGGCCCAGTTCTTTTATGTTCTCCGCTACTGTGTTCTTATGTACAGCATTGGTCTGACCTGTGGATGCAGCAGTTTCTTCTTTGTTAGTTTTGTATAGTTGTCTCTTTGCCTGATTGCTGTGAGCTGTGGTTGCCTATGTATCTCCGTCTGATCACATGTATGTTTGGTGGAATTGTGCGCAGCTGAGCATTTAGTTATTGCGTGTTTTGTTGGCAACTGGGAAACAAGAAAACCAGCTTATTCCGTGTTTCCCATGCATTAACTTTACGATGAGAATTTGAGCTTTCTAAGCAAGCGGTAGCTCCCTGAAGTTATATATTCCAAGTTTCAGAGTGACTACTTGCTTCTGAGAGCGACGTTTTGTAGCCCGGGCTACATGTAGCCCTTTATTTTAATTTTTTTGAAATCGATATTTAAACTTCAAAAAATCTGAATAAAATTCTAGATGTAGGCAATGTATCTATCAATCTGCAAAGTTTCAACTCGAAATACATTATATTCTAGGCTGTGTAAAAATGACAAAAATGAAGATCTGAGTAGTGAACAGTGCCAAAATTAGAACTCCAAAATTTGTTAGATTTGTCTTTGTTGTGTGCCTCAAAATACAAGTATTTCGATTTGAAAATTTTCATGTTGGTAGAATACATCACTATTCACATCTAGAAATTTTTAGACTTTTTGGAACTTTAAAATGTCGTTTTCAAAATTTCAAAAAAAAGGCTACATGTAGCCCGGGCTCCCTTTTGCTTTTTCGCTTGCTTCTGCGCTATCATTTGATAAAAATGTCACGAAATTGGACACAGTGTTTTGGCTCGCAGGAGCATCTAGCCTTATTATGGGAAGTGCATTTTAAAATATATTTTAAAACGCCAATAAATTCTTAAATAATTGAGTGTATCTCTTTATGTTGTCACACAAAGTTTCATCAGGATCGCGCGGCCCCGGTGTGGGTTTCGTCTGGGCACAATGAAACATTAAGTCTGAACTGTCAGGGCTTGGGTAACAGCCCGACAGTTCTAGCGCTTTTGGACGTCCAAGGCAGTGTGACCCCTCGGTGATGTTTTTTAGTGGAGACACACCTGGATAGCTATCCGGCAGATTGTCTTAAGAGGAGGTTGAAGATGGACTTTAAAATTGTTAATCCTAGTACTGGTCGTAGTGGAGGAGTTATCTTATTCGGAAAAGAGAGATTACTATCCAACAGATTTTCTCGACCCTAAGTATATTGATGTTAAAGTAGTGGAAGCACCGGATAAATTTGGAGGTTGACTGGCATTTACGGTGAGCCACGGTGAGAAGATAAACATAAAAGTTGGGATAAGTTACGAGTGCTCAATGGACAGTTTAACATTCGATGGCTGTTATAGGTGATTTCACTGAGATTCATTTTTCTCATGAGAAGGAGGGAGGAAATCCAAGACCGAGGGGTATATGCAAGCGTTCCGTGATGTCTTAGTTGACTGTGACTTACACAATCTTGGATTTATGGCGATCTGTTCACTTGGAAGAGAGGCCAGATGTCGCGTATCAGAACGCGGACACCGGGGATGCTGGCACCTCCTTCGTAGTTCGGTAAGGTGGCGCGAGTTGCTCCGAAATCGGTCCCCGAGTGCAAGCACAAGCATACAATGATTTACCCAGGTTCAGGCCTCGTTGCCGCGTAACACCCTACGTCCTGCTTGTCTGGTTGTATTGTGGTGGTGTGGATTACAATGTGGAGATGAAAGGCCTAGTCTACTCTCGCCAGCGTGAAGGAGCGAGCCCGAGAGTTCCCGGGTACTCATCCTCCAAGCCCCCGAGCTTAGATGGATGGTAGATGGAAATGTGCTAGGTTTTGCCTTCTGTCTCTGACCTGCCTTCCGTAAATGGCCAAGGACCTCCTTTTATAGTTCAAGGGGTTTCCACAGGTGGCCTTTCTGCATGCGTGCCACCAAAGCGTGTCCGTTGGCCGCCTGCGTGGCAGCACAGCACCGCGCTGTCTTCCATGCCGTCTGCCCCCGCCGGAGTTGAAGGACGCGAGTCTTGTCTTGTCACGAATCTGCGCATCACGCTGAGCTCCTCGTCTGCACCGGTGGACAACGCATGATGTCCCGTCGATGTCTCGCCTGCGCCGGATAGTCGGCGTGTGCGGTCTTGTCAATGATGCTGGCCTGGCTTGCCGTGCCTGCGAAGCGATATCTGCCGTGGTAGAGGCGCAGGTTGGCCTGCCACGTTGTTGGTCCCCCGCCTTCCTCGGGAGATTTCGCCCTTGCCGGGGGGACCAGTGGTGGTCCCGCGGTAAGGGATCCATGTGTTTTTTCGTAGTCTTCTCTCCGGGGAGGGGCTTCTGTAGTTGATGTAGTTCCACCGTGGCCCGTTGTTTGTTTTCGGGGTCGCGGTCCAAGTTTGCGCGCCAGGAGTACGGGGAACCCCCCTTTCCGGAACGCCGACAATAGCCCCCGGGCGTCCCCGGGCAAAGGGCGGTTGGTTATGCCCCGGGACGTCCATTAGGCGTGTGTTCCCAGGCCGTGATGAGTTGTGGCCCTCGTGACGTCATCCTCGGTGACGGCACTCGAGAGCTTGGCAGGCCCAAGGATCCAGGCCTGGTCAGCGCCTATCTGACCCATCGGTTGGCGCTTCGGCTCCTGCGAAAGCTGTAACTGCTGCCCGGTCATGATGGCGGCCCCACCACGCCCTGGGAAATGCGCGACTGTTTAATGCGCGCGGGATGGGAACCGCCGCACATCGCACGCTCCCACGCTATTTAGGGCCCGCTGCCTCGGCCAAGCCATCATTCCTGCACTCTCCCTCATTCGCCTCCTTTCTTCCTCCTCCTCTCGCCTTCGATCCGATCTGCAACGAGGCCCTGCCCCAATGGCGCCCAAGGAGAAGACGGCCAAGAAAGGCAAGGCCAAGAAGACAGACCGCATGTCCGCGCGCAAGCACTCTTGGGAGGAGCTGCGCACCACGCAGGCCTTCTTCCCGCCGGGCTATGCGGCAGAGCACCTCCTGGGACTGAGGGTGCCGCCACCAGCAAGAGCAACAAGAATGGCCGACCATGATCTTCCACGCGTCTGCCCCGCCGGACAGGCTGACGCCCCGCGACATTCTCGTCTTCGCCTGCTTCCTGTTGGCGGGCTGGAGCCGCCCATGTCGCTCTTCCTCCATGCGGTGCTGGGGTCGTATGGGCTTCCCTTGGCCCAGCTTCATCGCAACGCCGTGCTGCTGGCTATCTTCCAACATTTATGCGAGACCTTCGTCGGCGTCAAGCCGAGCGTCGCCCTCTTCCGCCACTACTTCTACCCCCGGTCGAGACCGGGATGCCTTCTCCAGCTCCGTCACCTTCCACTTCCGCAACAAACTCGCTGACACCTTTATCGCGGTGAGCAAGAAGCGGTGGGAGGAGCGGTGGCACGAGTGGGTCTTCGCCCGCTTCCCTTTGGCTGATGATGCTCTCACGGAGCCCACGGAGGTGCCTGTTCACCACCCGACAGCTGGTCCGAGTTGGGGGACCGTGACGCGGAGTTGGCCCCGGTGTTCCGCCGGATCCAGACTCTTCGCGACCTAGAGACCTGAGTAGCCGCGATGTGGTGGCGCACTTCCTCAACCACGCCACAGCTCCCCTGCAGCTGCGCTCCCACTGCATGTGGGAGTACGAAGGCTCCAACGACAAGACCCGGCTATTCAAGTCGGGGCTACTTGCCGGGGCTCTGAGCGGTTCTGGTGAACGATCTCTACGGCGGTCCGCAGATTACGTGGGCTTGCCGGTCGAACTCGCCCCACTGTACAGGGATAGGGATATCGACATCATCATTGCATCCCTGCCCGAGTGCGACGAGTGGGGGATCCTATCAACTTGCTTCCTCTAGGGGTGCCGCTTCCCGGGGAATCACTGCCTGGGCTTCTCGTCGTCTCCGGGTGGAGACCCTCGAGACCGAGATCGTCGCCACAGGTCCTCTCTTCCTGAGGGATCTTTGTCCGGGGTGGGGAGGCGCGTCGTCTTGGAAGAAGAGGACGACGACACCGACCCGGCGCCGCTACTCCACTGGCCCCGCAACCCGGCCCGGTAGTGGACCACGGAAGAGCTGGCCGCGGCGGGCAACTCCTCCGGTGAAGACGAGCTTCCATGGAGGCCCATCCAGCTCCACCGCCCTAGGCAGTTTTCGCCCTACGGGGTCTTGGTCCCTGCGCCTGGACTGCCAGGTAAGATCCCCTCTCCTGGCTGTCTTCCTTGTTGTCGAATTCCTTCCAGATCTGATTATGCTTCCTTTTCGCAGCCCCCAGGTCAAGAGCTTTCCCTCTAAGAGGGCTCATGATGAAGGAGGGGCCTCCCCCCCATCCAAGAGGGCCTGCACTGAGGAGGTTCCTGGGTCCGGCGCTGCCCCTCTAGAGGCGGCCACGACCACCGGTATGCATTCCGCTGTCCAACCCTCTCCATCTGACTTGGGCCACAAGGTTAAGTGTGGGCGTCCGTTACTAACCCCGGTTCTCCTAGGCCCTTCCGTGGAGTGTGCCAATGTCGCGGGAAGCGCTCCCGAGGCGGGAGCCTTTGTCCCTGACCTTGGGGCCTCTGGTGAGTTCCCGCGTTCTCCACGGCGTTTTTGTCTTTTTTTCTGCATCCACACTTCGTTTCCTAACCCCATCCTTCTCCACATTTTAAGGACCGGCGTCGGCGCCGCGGCCCCGCGACGTGGTGATGGTGGAGTCCGCTCTGACGACAGTGACACGGAGGGCGCCTTTCGGCGCCCCTCGTCGAGGCTTCATTGTCAGGCCTTGGATCCCATGGAGGCTGACGTGACACCTTCCTTCCCTTCCGGCGATGACGGGTCAGCGCTGGTCATAGCACCATCCCGCCCCGCGGGAAGCTCCTTGGGCCTCGCTGGCCCATCCTCTCTAGTCCTTCGCTCCGGTCGTGGGGCGGCTCCCGCGGCCGGCGTAATCCTCGATGCCTCTGTCTTCTCCTTGGCCCGAAGCGTGCTGGACGGCGTGAGCAGCACCAGCAGCAGGTGGCTGACGCGGCCGTCCGAGCCAAGGAGGAGAACGAGCGCACCCGGGAGTTCCTCATTCTGCAATGCGCAGAGCTTGAGGAGAGTCACCCGCCCTTGAGGAGCGCGCGGCGTCAGTCCAGGCGTGGGAACAACAATCTTGCCGCGTCCCAGGCCAAGGCTGAGGCCACTCTCTAGCAACGACAGTGCTCACTGCAGAAGAGGCTTTGGCCATCTGGGCCAACTGCAAAGGGACCTGTGGCCGCTCTTTGCCGCGGCAAGGCATGCCAAGGACGGCCAGACCAGGAACTCAGGGTCTGTGCAGCAGCTGGTGGTCGCCCAACAGGAGGCCCATGCCCAAGAGCTCGCCGACCTTGAGCGCGTGAGGGTCGCCATGCTGGATGCCCACCACCTGGCCCTCGCAAGCGCGGAGCGCGGATCCGCAAGCAAGCAGACTCCCTTAATGAGTTTTAGTTGACGATCGTCGGGCTCTGCAATGACGTTGACGCTGCCGGCGAGAGGGAGCGTGAGAGCTTCCCGAGCGGCGGCGGTCCGCGAGGAGGGACTATAACGCCAGCTTTGAGATGCCCGGTCCCAGCTTGCCGGGCTCCAGTGGCAACTGGATGATGCCCTGATAGGGCTGAGCGATCGTGACCACCGTCTCGAGAGCCAGCGGAAGATCAACGAGGAGAACAAGCTTAGCGCCCACACCGCCGTCGAACATCAGCAAGGACGATCAACAAACCGGCGACACCGTCAGTCTCCGTCGCCTTGCCAACCGGGCTCAGAGTGCGATGGCCGCCGTTGACCTTCCTCCGGGACAGATCGACGGCATCGACATTGCCAGCCAGTCCCTATTCTTCGCCGATATGGTGGGGAAGCTCGAGCTCCTGAAGGAGGTGGTGTCCCACTGGCTTCGCGTGGAGGGCGTGAGGCCGGCGCCCAGGTGGCCAGCGTGATCCTTCCCCGGGTGCACACTTGGCGCCCCTCTTCCCGTTCAATCTTCTCTTCGAGGAGTTCGAGCAGGAAGAGGATCGTGCGGCATCACAGCGTGCCGTCGCTCCCATCGTCGACCAATTGAAGGAGAGGCTGCGAAGGAACTGAGTTCCCGCATGTGGCCGCCTCCTGCTTTATTTTCCCTTCATGTATCCTGTGTAATAAACATGCCGCACTCCGGGCCAGTTATGTCATAGTCTAAATTGGTTCCTTTGCTTTTTCTTGTTCATTTTATCCTTCCCGGATGGGGCTGGTCTTCATTGGCGTGGTTTTTCCCTGTGTTCCGGGGAACACTTGGGCGTGTGCGCATAACCCGGGAAAGCGCTGTATCCGGTCCAACTGCCCTCCCCAGGGTGCGTCACCGCTCAAGAATTACTCCGCTCAATGGATAGGTGTCCCCGGGAGGATCCCCGGGGTCGTCCCGGGCGAGTCTCTGAGGACCTCCCCCTCCGCGGAACGCCCCTTCCACACCCAAGCCTCGCCTCTGAAGCCCAACCCTTTCTCGTGAGATGCAACACAAATTTCTTTTTTCTCAATATTAGACGGAGTTGTAAACTAGCGAGAGAACTTAGCTGTCCTTTGCAGTTTTATTCTTGCTTCGTAGCCTCCGGGAACTGCCTTGCTTCCCGAGTACCTCGACGGGCATGGCCCAGTCCCCAAGCTGCTAAATGCACGTGATTTTCCTCCCTTCCTCCACCTCAGCTTCCACGAGGCGCCCATGCATCCCGAACCAAGGCGCGAGTTTTCCCGTTCGTACTTTGATGCCCAAGTCGTGTTATGGGTACACCTTAGTTTTACTTTGGCGATAAAGCCCCTTTGCTTTGGCCTAGGTTCAGAATCATGTCCCTCTTCCGGATGAGCGAGGCTTTCGGAGGGAGGGTAACACACAGGTACATGCAAGCAGAGTTTATTCAACGCTAAGAAGGAGTAACTTTTCAAAGGATACATCGGGCTACACTCGGGTATGCCCTTCTCGGCCTCCTTGGGTGGCTTCTATGAGACTTGACGGGGGCCGTGCGCCTACTTGCTCGGCCTTGGCTTGTGCGAGGGGCGTCCGAGTCTCCGGGAACGCTCCTTTCCCCGGGCTCAGCAGCCCCTCCGCTTCTTCGCGGGGTCTTCTCCCAGCCCCTGGGTTCTGCCCGCGCCGCCGCCTGCGGCACGTTCCCCGGTGTCCACGAGGACGGGGTAACTCCTGGCGTGATGCCCGGGCTGGTCACGTGCGTAACACAACCCAGCCTGGCCGGAAGCTCCCACCTCTGCCCGCGCTTCCTTCTGACGTTGGCGAAGTCGCGTATGAGGCGGCACTCATGGGCGTCATGGATCCGGTGTCATGCACGGGGCACCGTGGGACGGGCGCCTCCCTTGCAAGCCTCCTTCCTTCGCCCACGTGTATCTCTGCCGTCCTAACCGAAGGTGTAGTCCTTCCGCTAGGGTCCTGCGGGAATCCGCGCCTCCACGCGGCCTCCTCCTGGTCTTGCTCGCCTGCTCCCGCTTTGGTCACTCCCGCAAACAGGGGTGCGAGCCGCCCCTCCACCATGTGGGCGCACTTGTCCGCCAGTGCGTACAACTCAGAGGTTGTCTAGACGTCGCGGCTCCCGAGCTTCTCAGCATTTGGACGTCACGAACGTTTCGCCGGAACGCTCGGATCACTGCCACGTCCGGAGCATCTGGGATGTGGCTAAAGACATGGCGAAACCGCTGCGTGAATCTTCGGAGGGTTTCGCCGGGCCTCTGAACCACGGAGCTGAGCTCGCTAATCGATCCAAGGTGCAAGTATTTCCCTGATCGACTGGGCGACCCGCTCGCACAAGTCCTGCCACGACGCTACCGCCCCATCCGGCGTGAATACCAGACGGGTTCCGGCTGGCGGGGCAACGAAGGTCCGTCGGACCCGCTGGCCCTATGCGCACGAGTTCGCACAGAGGGTCCGAACGTGGTCGTGGGTCCCCAGGCCCCAGCGTAGCGTGGTACGGTGCCATGCTGGCTTCGGACCCCGAGAGCAGAACACTGGTGCCCCCTACCTGGCACGTCAGATGTCGCATATCAGAACGCGGACACCGGGGATGCGGGCAACCCCTTCGTAGTTCGGTAAGGTGGCGCGAGGTGCTCCGAAATCGGTCCCCGAGTGCAAGCACAAGCATACAAAGATTTACTCAGGTTCGGGCCGCGTTGCCGCGTAACACCCTACGTCCTGCTTGTCTGGTTGTATTGTGGTGGTGCTGGATTACAATGTGGAGATGAAAGGCTTAGTCTACTCTCGCCAGCGGTGAAGGAGCGAGCCCGAGAGGTTCCCGGGTGCTCGTCCTCCAAGCCCTCGAGCTTAGATGGATGGTAGATGGAAATGTGCTAGGGTTTTGCCTTCTGTCTCCGACCTGCCTTCCGTAATGGCCAAGGACCTCCTTATATAGTTCAAGGGGTTCCACAGGTGGCATGCATCGCACCCGAGTTGAGGTGGCATCCGTTGGCCGCCTGCATGGTAGCGCACGCTGTCTTCCATGCCGTCCGCCCCGCCGGAGTGGAAGGGACGGCGAGTCTTGTCTTGTCACGAATCCGCGCATCGCGCCGAGCTCCTCGTCTGCACCGGTGGACAGCGCGTGAGGTCCTATCGATGTCTCGCCTGCGCCGGACAGTCGGCATGTGCGGTCTTGTCGATGACGCTGGCCTGGCTTGCCGTGCCTGCGAAGTGATCTCTGCTGTGGTAGAGGTGTAGGTTGCGCCGTCTGTGGGAAAGAATAGTGCTGGACTCGCGTTTCTTCGGTTCCATCGGAAAACGGCGACTCGCCGATCGGATCTACAAACGGCAACTCGCCGGCTGCATCGACAAACCAGAACTCGCCGACTCAGGCGGCACACGGCAACTCGCCGGCTCACTCGACAAACGGCAACACGCCAGCTTCACCCGCAAAAAGCGCATCGGATCCTCTGATGGATTTCGAGCCACACTCGCCAGGATTCCAGGAGGCCTTCTCCGATCTCGAGTCAGGTTTGGGTTTAACCGTTGGTTCGTTCAATTTTTTCGTCAACAAGCTTGGTGTGCAGGACTTGACGGATCCACGCAACTCGCGACTTCCGCACCCGAGGCTCCCTCAACCGCGTCCATACCATCGTCGATCCTCCAAGCTTGCTCGTCCGCAACAACCATGTCCACACGAGAGATGCACGAGCTCATCGAAGAACTTCAGGGCGAGGAGGCCGAATCAGCATACCGCACAAACATCCCGAGCTCGATCTCTCACTCGAGGATAGTTTCGACTGCGGGATCTCCTTCAGCGACTTCGACGAACTCGAAACTCATATCGACAACCACTCGAGATCTGCACCAACAACAACAACCTCGACTCTGAGATTCATAACAACTTCGTCGACGCCGAGATGAGCATAGGCGATGAAGGCATCAACAGCAGATCGTCCAGACGGACCACTCGATGGGCATATCGACTCCGACATGAGCCTTGATGACGATGTCGAGTCCATGACAGGACTCGAAGACACACATACATATCCTCGGGTGATACCCCAGCAGGTCTACGTCGCCATCGCCGCAGAATCATCAGATGCTGCGGCCAGCCGCAGGCCTACAGAATTCCCGTGCACAGTTACTATGCCGGACGGAGTCACAACTCTCACAATCACTGCTGAGATGGCAGCAAAACAGATAAAGTCATCAAGGAGTGCACAATGATGCCAGCAGACGCAACACAAGAGGAGATGTTGACCTTCCAGTACTTCAACTGGCAGGAATCACTTCGACTGCGGCAGGTCAGAGCAACACTCGAAGAACGCAAAAAGCAAGCTAGCTTGTCGAGTGCGCGAAGAAGACAGCTCTCCCTGAGCTCCACCGGGCGAGCAGACACAAGACCCAGATCAAGGTTGTCACACCTCTCGCCAGACGAAAGGGCGACTCACCCGCAACTTAGGCAACTCTTTCATGACATACGACGAAGAGGGAGTGCCAGTACCCAAAACAGCTGCGGGTGCCCTCTTCACCGCTGCAGCATACCTAGAGCAATCAAGCCTCCAGCTGATGACCCCAATGCAAAACTGCATCGCCAGCAATCAAATCACTCGCCTTAGCGGCGAAGGCCATACGCCAAACTCCAAGAACTCCAGGTGGGAGTCGAGACCGTGCCCTAGTCGACGCACGTCGGAAGAGCATAATCACAGTGGTCACCGCCACCACTCGAGGAAAGAAGCGGCTCGCGCAGGCGCAGGTCCAGGAGCAGATCACGCAGATCACAGTAGCGACTCATACTCTGATCGAGAGCCTGAGCCACATGGAGCTCTGTGCTTCACTCGACGCGTCCGCGAGACACGGATGCCCAAAGGGTTCAAACTCACATCTGAACAGCCCAAGTACACGGGTCGACAGGAACCTTCTGGGTGGCTGGAAGACTACAGGCTGGCTGTCGCGTGCCAGCGAGGTACAAACACCACGCCATGCAATACATACGACTCATGCTCGAAGGCACAGCCCGCGACTGGCTCAAGGCCCTACCTCCATCAAAGTACGACTCGTGGGATCACTTCCGCGATGACTTCATCAAAAACTTCGAGCCTCTATGTGAGCGCCCAAAAACGTTCGAGGAACTGCGGGCTGCGTGCAACGTTCAGACGAAACGTTGAGGTCATACATCAGACGATGGACTGAGATACGCAACTCAGTCGGAGTAATTTCAGAAGATATGGCCATGGATGCTTTCATAATGGGACTCGCCAGGCGGGACCTCAAAGAAGCACTCGGTCGCAAAAAGCCAACCTCTGTGGCTACTAACTCTTGATGACCGCGACTGAGTGGGCAGACGAGAAGACATGGCGCGCACCACACGCGGTCCTCACCCCGTGACAATCATGAAAGCGGCAGTCGAAGCCGCAGAGACTCGTACAGAGACGACCGAAGGCGCAAACGTTCAAAACGTCACTACGACGATGACAGACCCGAATTCATGGCGGCTGGGTTCTCCACACCCCGCAATGACCAGGACAGAAGCGACCGACGGTCAGAAGATCGGCGAGACAGTCGAGATCATCGAGACAGTCGAGATGACGAGTCGAGATGATCGTCGGACAGTCGAGACCGCGGCCAACGCAGTGATAGCTACAAGAGGAAGGACTGGCGCAAGTCACGGCACAATCTGAGCGATCATTCGAAGAAAAGATGGATGCTGATTGCAGATTCCACCTGTACAAGGGGGACGACGGAAAACTGCGCTCCAATCACTCGATGAGAAACTGCAGGGAGTTCGACCAAATGGCGACTGATTACGTAAATCTCAGAAAGGCAGCAGCCACACAAGCACCTGCACCCGTGCCTCAGCCAAACAATGTGCCTGTTCTGATGGCACCACCTCCACCACCACAGCCTGCCCAGGCGGAAATCTCGCGGGTGCCATACAGCACATACCTCGGGTGGACGAACCACAGTACCCTCCGCCCCAAGGGCAGATGTACATGATACAGAAAGGTCGACCTTCCAACAGGGAGCAAAAACTTCGCACTCGACAAGTAAACATGGCGGTCATGTCACCTCCTGCTGTAACTGAATTCTTGAAGGGTTCTGAAACGCAATAAGCTTCAGCAGAGAGGACCACCCTCCATCGGTTTTCGTCCAGGGCACTCTGCTCTGGTACTCGACGCACAAATTGGAGGCTACGCCATGTCCAAGGTATTCATGGATGGTGGCAGCGGCATAAACATCATCTTCGCAGATACGCTCCGCAAAATGAACAGGTCAGTCGAAAACCTGCCAAGGTCTTCAAATACCTTTCACGGTATCGTCCCAGGCAAAGCAATAAGCCCAGAAGGCACCATACAACTCGACGTAACGTTCGGGGACAAGAACCACTTCAGGACAGAATCGATTGAGTTCGAAGTTGTCGACTGGAAGTCACAATACCATGCTATACTTGGACGCCCGACGTTCGCTCGATTCATGGCGGTGCCACATACGCATACCTCCAGCTGAAAATGCCTGGACCAAAAGGAGTAATCACAGTCAAGGGAACTTCCAAAAGTCTGATCTTGTGACCGAGAATTCAGCAAAATCTCTGAGATGTTTGGCATGGAAGCAACACTCGCTGATCTAGCGGTCTCCAACGATCGAACACTTATGCCAGAACACAAAAAGGTGGCAGTCGACAGAGCATTCAATGCCACCAATGACACAAGATCGCATCAGGTGCACCCGACTGACCCGACCAAGACAGTCAATGTCTCGTCGAGTCTGCCTATCGCATAGGAAAGCGCGCTCGTCGAATTCCTCCGTGAGAACTGGGATATATTTGCATGGTGTCCAGCCGACATGCCAGGTATTCCCAGGGAATTCGCCGAGCACTCTCTCCAGTTATTTCCAGATGCTAAACCAGTCAAGCAAACAATGCGCCGCATATCCGGCCCAAAAAGAACTGCAGTCGAAGCCGAAGTCGACAGGCTACTCGCAGCAGGATTCATCAGAGATCAAGAAATCACAATGGGTGGCCAACCCCGTACTCGTAGAGAAGAAACACAGATATCCTTCGGATGTGCGTAGATTTTACAGCACTCAATAAGCTGTCCAAAGGATCACTTTCCACTACCTCGAATCGACCAGATCGTCGACTCCACCGCCGGGCGCTCGCTTGTCCTTCCTGGATGCTACTCGGGTTACCACCAGATAAGGATGAAGGAAGAGATGAAGAAAAACGGCGTTCATAACCCCACTCGGGGTCTACTGCTACACCACAATGCCTTTCGGGCTCAAGAACGCAGGCGCAACCTACCAGCGCATGATGCAAGATTGCCTCAAGAAGCAAATTGGGCGAAACGTCCAGGTCTATGTAGATGACATCGTCATCACCACAAGAGAGGAAAACACACTACTCGATGACTTGCGAGAGACATTCGCAAACCTCAAACGCTTCCACATCAAGCTCAACCCGAAGAAGTGCACGTTCGGCGTGCCAGCCGGGCAACTCCTCGGGTATCTAGTCTCAGCTCGAGGAATCGAGGCAGACCCGGAGAAAATACAGGCCATCTTGACGATGCAAAGGCCTTCAAAGCTCCATGACGTGCAAAAGTTAGCGGGTCGAGTGGCAGCGCTCAGTCGATTCATCAGCAAGCTAGGCGAAAAAGCACTCCCGTTCTATCGACTGATGAAGAAAGCAGATAAATTCGAGTGGACGCCAGAAGCCGAAGCAGCCTTTACGGACTCAAGCGAGTCCTCACAAGCCCTCCAATCCTCGTCGCACCAAGGGAACGCGAGCCATTGTACCTATATGTCTCTGCAACTAACAGGGTGGTAAGCACCGTACTGGTAGTCGAACGAAGGGAGGAGGGACACGCCCAAAGCATACAACGTCCAGTCTATTACTTGAGTGAAGTGCTCTCCACATCAAAGCAGCGGTACCCGCACTATCAGAAGCTGGCCTACGCCGTGTTCATGTCCTCAAGGAAGCTGACGCATTACTTCTCCGAGCACCCGATCACTGTAATCAGCACCTCAGGGATCGGGGACATCCTCACAAACCCCAACGCAACTGGGCGAGTAGCAAAATGGCTCATCGAGCTAGCACCAAGAGACATCAAGTATGATTACCCGAAGGCCATCAAAGCACAAGTTTTACCTGACTTCCACACCGAGTGGATCGAAGCTCAGCTCCCAGGAGCACCAGATGTGTCCAACTCATGGACTATGTACTTCGACGGCTCAAAGAAAAACGAAGGCGCAGGCGCAGGTGTTATCCTCATATCACCAAAAGGCGACAAGCTCCGCTACATCCTACAAATGGGGTTCGAGTTCCCGTCCAATAACGAAGCAGAATATGAGGCTCTGATCCATGGCATGAGGATGGCCAAAGCCCTCGGGTGCACTCGACTGATGATCTACGGTGACTCGAATCTTGTGGTACAGCAAACAATGAAGGCCTGCGACAATCGCAGATAACATGATCGCCTACCGTGACCTGTACAACTCATGGAGGGCAGCTTCGAAGGCTGCGAGTTGCGGCACATAGGGCGTGAGAGCAATGAAGAAGCAGATAAGTTAGCCAACATTGGTGCGACCAAAGCACCAGTGCCACCTGGTGTCTTCTTCGAGCGCATCGAGCACAGATCCATCAAAAAAAGCGAGCACTCCTACATCAGCCGCACCAGCCAAGAGCAAAGCACCTAGCACAGAGGACCCGCCAGTCGAGGTACTCCTCATCGAGCCAACTTGGACTCAACCTTTCCTCGCATACATACTCCGCGGCGAGGTACCCGAAGACATAACAGAGTCAAGACGCGTCACTCGACGATCTAAAGCATACACTGTCATCAACGGTGAACTTTACAAACGCAGCATATCAGGTATGTTCCAACGTTGCATAGCATTTGAAGATGGCCAAGCCATCCTTCGTGATATTCATGCAGGTACCTGCGGGCATCACGCCAGCAGTCGATCACTCGTAGCCAAAGCCTTTCGCGCAGGCTTCTACTGGCCCACAGCACTCAAAGACGCGGAGGACATAGTCAAAAGGTGCATCGGCTGTCAAAAATTCGCCACAAAGCCGCACGCACCCGCATCGGCGTTGAAGACAATACCATTGGCCTGGCCCTTCGCCCAGTGGGGGCTCGATATGGTTGGGCCACTCAAAAAATCCTCCCATGGAGGGCATACTCACCTTCTGGTGGCGGTCGACAAGTTCACCAAGTGGATTGAAGCAGTACCTATCACAAGTTCGACTGCCACTACAGCAGTCAATTTCATAAAATCCATCATATACCGCTTTGGTGTGCCAAGTAGCATCATCACTGACAACGGTACAAACTTCACGGCTGAGGAATTCAAATCCTTCTGCAAAGAGCAAGATATCACGCTCAATTATGCATCTGTGGCACACCCGCAATCTAATGGCCAAGTCGAAAAGGCCAATGGACTTGTGACAAGCGGAATCAAGAAACGCCTCCTGGTGCCACTCAAAAGGGCCGCGGGTGCTTGGGTAGAAGAGCTCCCGTCTGTGCTATGGAGCCTACGCACAACACCCAACGCCTCAACGCAATTCACTCCATTCTTCATGGTCTACGGCGCAGAGGCAATCCTGCCATCAGACGTAAGGTTCAACGCACCAAGGGTCGAAGCATACAATGAAGACGATGCAGATGAAGCACTCGAAGATGCAGTCGACTTGCTCGAAGAAGCACGCAACACGGCGCTAGCACGCACAGCTGTCTACCAGCAAGATCTACGCAACTATCACAGCCGTCGACTGCGTACCAGGTCCTTCGAGGTTGGCGACTTGGTACTTCGACTGAAGCAAAAGAAGGTGCATAAACTTGCTTCTCCATGGGAAGGACCCTTCATCATCACCGAGGTCATTGGTGGTGGAGCATACAGACTGAAGCACGCGAAGACAGGCGAACTCTCCAAATCCTTGGAACGTTGCGCAGCTGCGCCGTTTCTATGCTTAGATTCTCAGTCGCATAATGTAATAGGCACATATGTCGGATGGCTGCAGGTTTCAGACGCGCTCTTTTCCTTACCAGGGTACCTAAGGGGACTGGAAGGTTTTTAATGAGGCGGCCTGCAGCCTAACATTCATAAATGGAATATAGTCAATAAATTCCTCATATTTCTCCCTGTTTACTACTCGCACAACCTTAGCCTCACCCGAGCACTCGGGGGCTGCGCTACTTCAAAACGTGAGCTCTCGCTCCTTCAAACATAATACCCAGCGCACTCGAATACTCGGGGGCTGGGTCGTACAAAATCATACAAAACCACAAGGTTGCTCAATAACATGAGTTGAAGCTTCAAACACCGAAAAAACACAGCCTCACTCGAGCACTCGGGGGCTGTAGAATGCATGTTCTATACAAGTGTTTTTCATAAACCCCACTCGATACACTCGGGGGCTGCATACATACAAGTGAACAAATATGTACCAAGTACAATGGCAAAATTTACACTCGGGGGCTGTTCCCTATACATAAATACCTAATCTTCTGGTTCGTCCTTGACTGGGAGAACGGGGCCCATAAGTTGAGCGTTATAACACTCAACCAACACCCTCGCATGTTCGACTGTATCGTCCAGATGCGATTGGGACAAGGACGATCCAGGCACGGGTGTACGTAGCTGCAAATTCGGGCGCTGACTTCGGATGTATGCCATCGTTGCGTTGGCCCCATCCACAAGCTTCTGGGCGATAAAATCTCGAATGGGACCTGCACTCCGGAAAAGCCCGAGCAAAGCGTGGATTCCTTGAGGTTGCGGCCCAGTCGGGAAAAGCGTCTGGTTGATTCGACTGAAGGCCGACCTGCATAACTCAAGCAGCATAGTGCTCCGCCACACCGATCCTGCAGAGTCGCGAGTATGCGTGCTCGGTGCTATCCAAGCGAAAGTGCTGACGGCCAGTCGTGGGTTCGTCAGTCGCATGGTTCAACTGCTCCTCTACACGAGCCTGCTCCGCCTGGAAATCTGGAACAAAACCTGCAACAACACACGTTGGATCAACAAAAGGACAGACTATGAACTCTCCAAAAAATCAAGGCAGTCATGCTTACACTCGAGCTGTCTGTTCACGATCTCCATTTCGCCAAGCACATACTCCTCCCGTTGAGTGGGTAGGGCAGGCCTCGCCCTCATCCTATCCAGCTCACTTCGGGCACTCCCCAGCTCTTGCTCCAGTTTCGCGAGTCGGGCCTTCATATAACGTATTACTGCGGCATCGTTTGCCACCTGAGCTCGAGATCGAGTAGGGGCACGATGCCGCGACGAGCTGGATACAGTGGCGGCTGGCTGTTTCTGTTCCAAACATCATAAAAGTTTCATAAGAAACTCATCACAAAGCTTAGGCGAGTAACAACACACAGCCTTACAAGCAGAATCATAACGAGGAAAATAAATTCATACAAAGGTAGCAAAAGCACATGCATACTCGCATGGTCATAAGTTTAATTACAAGGCATAAAAAGGCGCGGCTGCCCTACTTCTCAGACATCGACTCCGACCTAGCCCTACTCGCACGGGCGGCGACCTCTGCTGCCCGGCGCTCCATGGTAGCCATAAATATTTCAGCCAACTTCGCGGCTGGCTCGTTCACATGCTTTAGGGACACCAGCTTCCCGCCGGCTTGCGAGGAAAGTCAGACAGAGCGGCTTTGAAGTCACCCTCTATCCCATGACCTAAAAGGAGTTTGAGGGTGGTCTCTGAGCCGCGTACCGTCAAAGCGCGAGCAAAGTTCGTCATAGTCGAAGTTCCCGGGCCCAGGACGTCGGCGAAGCCATCCACAGTCGAAGGAGGTTGGCTAGACGGGAACACGTCCTTGTACACGGCGCCGAGCGTGCTCGTAGACTTGGCGAGTGCATCCTTGGCTTGGGTGGAGACGACATCCAGGTCGCCGATCGCGCGGTCAAGGGACAAATCGCCACTCGACTGGTCTACAGGTGCCGGTGCGCCAACAGCTCCTTCAAAAAAGCAGAAAGAACAGAAAATTTTACACAACATTCAGTGGCAAAAAGAAGTAGACAAAAAGTGAAAATTCAACTCACCGCCTACGTCTCGGGTGAGGCTCGCCAAGCGCTCAGCATAATTTTTCTCGCGCAAAGCAGCGGAGTTCTTGGCATCATCCAAGGCCTTCTTCGACTCAGCGCGCTGTTTGGCGAGTGCGTCTTCTAGCTCTTTAACCCGGGACTCAGCGGTTGCCTTGTCACCTGAGATAGATGGACAGATGTCATTCACAATCGACAAAGCAAAGACATACAGAAGTCAAACACACTTACGGCTGAGTTGCTCCATGATAGCGCGCAGATTGTCCCTCTCCTGTTCAACCTGGACAAACGCCTTGCCTGATTCCACCAGGTTGAGGTAGAAGGGCTGCATGCACATGGAACCAGCATAAGCTATACACAAATAGTCCCAGAATGAGGACTCGACAAACGACACTTACGTGTTCAACCCAAGGCGCAGGCTTGGCAGCAGAAGTCCCAATTTGCGGAGTCGACGCACTCGCGATCTTGGCGGCCTCAAGGGTAGTAGCCGTGGCTACTGTTCTCACAACCTCAGCCGCAACAGGGGAAGCTTCTGGCTGATCTGGAGTCGAAGCTCTCTCGGTTGGAGGAGTTGGAGGTCGCACAGTCTCAGCACTGCGAGCGACAGAGGAAATACAGCATAAGCAAGACTATCAACAAGCAGAAATTTAAGTACAAAACGTTCAGACGCAAACCTGTGCTCTTCTTCCTCCTCGCTGTCGGGTCGTCAAACATTGGGCCTCCAAACTGCAGCTCCTCACCCGACTTGGGAGGAGGAGCTGAGCACAATGGACTCACATCCAGAGGAGCGGCCTTGGCAGAATGTGAGGAGGTCGAATCTTCATCATCCCTCAGCTCATCCTCTTTTGCGGGTGAGCTCATAGAGGAAGAGCAACTTGTGCCGCCCGATGGCGCTTGCGAGTAGGGACCTCGCTCACATCATCAGTCGTCACAAGCTCCTTGTCCTGTGCCTCTTCAACCCCTTCCTCTTCAACCTCTTCTGTGGGAGAGTAGTAGCCGAAGGAAGAGGCGATTCATCTCCTCCCTTCGCTTCTACCGTCACCTCTGTTTCATGAGTTGGGCCATCTTCGGGAAGAGGAGGAAGGGTTGAGGCGGTCGAGTGGCCCTGCACACAAAATACAGCAGTCGAAGTCACAAAGATGCATAGCAGAATAACAAAAACAGGAGATCATAAACTTGATAGATTCACTAACCTCTGGCAAAGGCTTTTCAGCCGTATAAGGAGCGACGGGGCAGTCGACGTTGCAGGGCTCGCTGGATTTTGTGCTGGTGATGGACCGCACATGTGCCACCAGCTCGCTCCTAGACAGCTCCTCCTTGTTCATCCGAGTGGAGTCGAGAGGGCCTTCATACTGCCACATAGGGTGAGCTCGCGCGCGGAGCGGCCACACCCGCATCTTCACAAAGGTGGCAATTAGATGCACACCAGTGACGCTGTTAAGCAGTCCTCCAATCGTCTCCAGCAGAGGCGCCGCTTCCGCCACTTCTTCAGTCGAAAGCTCATGGTCCCAGGCCTTCGTCCTAGCGGCTATACCAGCAGTCGAAAATGCTGGGGCCCCTTCCTGGTCGACTAGCACATAGAACCACCTTTTCCTCCACCCTGCGCCGAGTCGACTGGCTTCAGGGCAAAGTATCGGGTGTCGCTGCGTACTTGGATCATGAAGATGGATTTCCAAAGAGCCCAGCTGGGAGCAACTCCCAGGAAACACTCGCACAATACCATGAAGCTGGCAATGTGCATAATGCCGTTCGGGGTGAGATCATAGATCTGCACCCCATAGGCGTACAACCACGAACGAAATTGTGGAGGGGAAAAGATAGACCCCTAGGCAAGAACTCCGCAAAACATACGCGCTCGTTTGCGCGAGGCTCGGGGAGTACCTCTTTCGATGGCGCGCGGACGGTAAGCTGGTCCGCCGGCGGCAGTAATCCGTCCTCGCGGAACTTCTCGAGGTGGGCTACCTTGATTGTGGACTTCATCCAGTCACCGTCGCTCTTCTTGAGGTCGACGGCGGCCGCAGATGCGCCAGCCGCAACTTTCTTCCCCTTCAGAGCGGCCGCGTCAGTCACGGGCGCGTCGGTGGCAGAGGCTTTCCTCTTTGGCACCATGGCGGTGGTGGCTAGGGAGAGCGGCAAAAGCTTGGGCGCAAGAAACAATGGAGCAGGAGCGCGAGGAAGAAGATGGAACAGGGGCGGCGCGCAGAGCAAATGGCTAATAAAAAACAATGCCAGCGCCGTTTCCCCTATTTACCTCAAATCAAAGGCAATCACAGCCATTCAGATCCTAAACCGTGCGCTACGCACGCAATCTCACCGTACACGTGGCAAACGCGGAGGGCAACCGTCGCCGGCCACTCCGGCCACTACGCACGCAAAAAGAGGAGCCATAATCACCTCTCCGGAAAAAGTGGCCCCGAGTGGTCAAATCAAGTCCAAACTGCACCGTCGTTCGGTCAGCTCTACACAAATGGGCCCACCTATGTGTCACGTCCCATCCATCGCAGCATAACGCACGCCACGCGTGTCAGACGACGCAGTCGCCACAAAACGTCATCCATGACGTCGTCACAAGAACTTTGATCAGAAATACGTTCGAGTCCGCTCAACGCGTATTGGTCACTCGATTGCCTTGTTTGGTTTGGGTGTGAAAAAGCAATGATAAGGCAAAATTGGTCACTCGACCGTTCCTTCGGCAAATTCCATATTACTCCCATCGGGAGCGTATCAAAAATTTCTTCGACTAAAGATGCTCAAGACAATGATTTTGAGATTATCCTCCATTACAAGTAATAAAGCACAATCTTGGGGCTACTCCCATCGGGAGCGCTGTCGCGCACCCGATAGAATAAACGTCAAAAGGTTGGTCGACAAATGTATCGACTCCGTTCGTATACGAAATCATACTCGAAACATTTCCGAGTTGCGTCCGTCGCAAATACCTCGGATGCTGCACGCATAGTGCAAAGGTAAGACCCGCCGAACTTTCGAGCTGGGCTAAGAACCGTTCCAGCAACGTCAATCCTTATACTTTCCGTGTCAGCAGACACGATGAAAAATCCCGACGGACGCGTTGGGTAAAATTCAAAGTTATACTGCAGATCGACTCAGTAAGACCTCAAGCGGCCTAGTCGAATCTGACCAGTTTGTTCCAGATTCGAGTCCGGGGACTCGAGTTTGATTGAAAGCTAGTAAGGTTTTACCCGAATGTGTAGTTAACCAGTCCCGATCTGTCGAGTGTACTGGGCCTACTAAGCTATTATCCCTTGATCTTCATAAAGCAAAAACCACAGTCGATGAAATACTCGACATAGCCAACATGTGCTATTCATACAGGAATTCCAATTATAATATACAGAATACAAAGCGTATGACGTGCACTTACGAACGAGTCCATGCCCGATTCTTCGAGTCAGACAAGTACTCGGGGGCTACTGACAAGGATATACATCTCGGGTACCCTACCGTGAGGGTACCTGGTGCACGTGACGACTAAGGCCCAATAGCGAAGAGCCTACTCGAAGCCCAAGACAAGAGGCCCAAGAAGATGGAGTACCCTCCAAGATTAGACATAGGCATAGTCGGTTTAGACTTTCCATACGTGTAAACTAGGTCGGTTACGGACTCCCGAGACCCAGCCTATTTAAAGGCTGGGAGGGGTGCCGATCTAGGGACAAGCCATACTCAAACCACCAAAGCTCTAGCGAGATCGTCGTCTCGCCGGAGCCACCTTGTAACCTCATAATTTCCCGCGATCAATAACAGACAAGCAGGAAGTAGGGTCTTTACCTCCACCCGAGGGGCCTGAACCTGGGTAAATCTTTGCCTCTGCTTGTCAGCCGACGAAACTACCAGTACTACCACGTTCTCTCCCCATAATCTCAACCCTAGGTCCTTAACCATGGGATTTGATGAGGGTACACCTCGTCAACGTTGCTGGTCCCCGCCTTCCCCGGGGAGATTTCGCCCTTGCCGGGGGGGCCAGTGGTGGGTCTCGCGGTGAGGGATCCAATGTGTTCCCGTAGTCTTCTCTCCGGGGAGGGGCTTCTGTAGTTGACGTAGTTCCTCCGTGGCCCGGTTGTTTGTTTCTGGGGTCACGGTCCGGGTTTGCGCGCCAAGAGTACGGGGAACCCCCCTTTCCCGAACGCCGACACCGGATTCGGGAGAGACTAGACCGGGTTGTGGCCAATGGTACATGGATGAATATGTTCCCTGATGCTTCAGTTGTTCATATGGAGTACTCTCGATCCAAACATCGACCATTGTTATTAAATACAGAGAGCCAAGTTGCCATTCCAAATAACCACTCTTCTCCTAGGCGTTTTGAAGCAAAGTGGCTACATGAGGAGTCTTTTCGCGAGGTAGTGTTGCAAGCGTGGGAGAGTGCAAGGGATGCTGGCCTTGATGGAGGTGTGTTGGCCAAGTTAGGTCATTTGCATGTAAACCTGCATGCCTGGGATAAACGAGTGCTTACAAATCCAAAAAATGTATTCGTGATGCCCAACATGAGCTAGAGAAGGCTATGAGTGGCCCAATGAATGACGAAAATCAAACAGTGGCCAAGGAGATGGTAGCTTTGATTGAGTTACTTCTTGAACAAGAGGAGATTCACTGGGTCCTACGGTCTAGGGCTAATTGGCTTCGTCAAGGCGACAGAAATATTGCATTTTTCCATCAATTTGCTTCCACAAGAAGGAAGAAAAATATGATAACATGTTGAGAGTAGATAACAATGATTGGTTGGAAGGTACGGATCAGCCCTAACCCTTTATCTTTCAGTACTTTTCAATCATGTTTATGTCTGAGGTGTAGGAGACCAATCCGGCGTTACTTGACAAAATCCATCTGAAAGTATTGATGAAGCAATAGTATGGGTAGAGTATCGTGTTCTCCACAGGGATTGAAGTACTAGAGCAGACAAGCCAATTTACAGCTAGAACAGGAATAACAGGTTTGATTCAGAACTAAACCTACACCAGATCAAGCAGCAGGTCAAGGAAAAAGGAAGAACAGGCAGAAACAAGCATCAACAAGAACAAACTTCTCGTAGGAATTAACACAAACACGTTGTAGGTTCAACAACAGTACCCTGAATCTTCAGGTTATCTTCTGAATTTCGACAGTTCACTGCAGCAAGCAGTAAAGACAGAGGAAGAAAAGGTTGGGAAAAGAATTCTACTGCTCACAAACTCCTCAGCAAGATCTGGAACAGGAAGGGGAGAATGTTCTTCACGCCAGCCTTGGTGTTCTTCTTCTTCTCTTCTCCATCTCGATCTTGTTTCTTCCTTGCTTTTTCGTGTGTGTAAAGGTTGGTGGTTGGAGAGAGCTGTCCCGGTTGCTTTTCACCTGCTCCTCCTCCTCTCACGTGCACTGTCCCCTCTTTTCTGCTTTTGCTTCTATTCCCTTCAACTTTTCTCTTAGTTGCACAAGTTGATCCTTCCCTCTTTGCTGCTTCACTCCAATTGGTCCTTTAGTATGATGTTTGAATGGTATTTGAAGATTTTAGAGCCTTTGCGCCCATATCTGCAAGTAAAGATACTAAACCAGTAAAGCTGTCCAAATATTCTATAAAGTTCTCAATTCAATTCTATATGGTAATAAACCAAGGTCAAAAATGGTGATAAAAGGATGAAAAGGTGGGAAAATGGGTATATCAATGATGTTCATCATACCCCCACACTTGAATTTTTGCTTGTCCTCAAGTAAAATAAAACATCCTCTCAGATAAAAATGACAAAGAGTGAATTTAACAATTCTTAGAGCAAGAAGGAGTCAGCTAAATTACTTAAGCACAAATGCTTGCATTCAAAACTTGCACAGATAAGAACTTTCAGAATAATTCAAGGCATTTTAGGAATTCAAAGCTGAAGCTAATTAGAACAAATGCAATCAAAGATTTTACTGAATAGAGCATCCAGAGTTGAGCTTGATTTGATCACTGTCAAAATGAGAATTTGTAATGACATTGAAATTTCTGACAGAAAACAAACTGGGAAATTTTACAACTTTTAGCTTCTCCATACAGGGCTATGCAACACCGATCCCGAGATCATGAAGCCCAGCCTGTTGAGAAGTCATTTTAAATATGCACAGAATGGTTCCCAAAACTGAAAATTTCAGCTATCCAACATAATCAGGTATCACCGATCCCGAGACCATGGTACCCAATATGCGAAAGGAAGCTGTTAAACTGAATTTTTTATGATTCGAATGGCAGGATATAAATCATAGTCGAATCCAACATAGTTAAGTATCACCGATCCCGAGACCACAATACCCAATATGCTTCAACGACTACTAGCTCAACATAGGATACAAATATTCAGACAAATTTTTAGTGTGCAAGGTTCTGAGTAAATCCAGCTTGAAGTAGGAAAATAACATGAATAAGACTGAATGTTTTCATTTATGCAAGTGTTGAAAGCAATCATTAACTCAAAATAATTTTGCTTACTTCTTGCTAAGAGAGCTGTCAAATTTCAAAATTTCCAGCTTTAGCTAAGAGGAAGAGTTTTTCACAAAAATAAGCTCTGAAGATTTCCCAAAACCAACATATAATTACAGATGGTCACATGCAACAATATTTTGGATAAAAGATAGCTCACCAGGCATTGATGATTTCAGAACCAAGCTGCATCCAATGAATTACTGACGAAAATCATGCCTTCCCTTTTCCAAAACTGTTACTCACCCTGAAAATAACTTATATCTGCTAGAACAGGAGATAAAATAAACAAAAAGGAAAGAAAATAAGCTAAAAGTAAAAAGGATATCTCGGGCTACCTCCCAAGGAGCGCTTGTTTTAGGTCATTAGTTTGACCAAACCAGATTATGCTTCAACCAAGCTCAGGAGCTTGATTACCTTCACTTTCCTTGCCTTCAGAGTCAATTGCCAATTCTTCATCTTTTGCATCAGGTATTAAGTCACCAGCCAGGTATCTTTTCAATCTCTGACCATTTACCAGGAATACACCTTCTGATGCACTCTGAGCCTCAATAGCTCCGTTATTCAGAACTTTTATGACAGTGCAAGGACCATACCATCTGGATTTGAACTTTCCAGGAAAGAGTTGGAATCTTGAATCATAGACCAGTACTAAGTCTCCTGGAAAGAATTCTCTTCTCAAGATGTGCTTGTCATGGATTCTCTTCTTCTTTTCCTTGTATATTTTAGCACTTTCATAAGCTTATTGTCTGATTTCGTCTAATTCACACAACTGCAGTTTCCTCTGTTTTCCAGCTGCATCCATTTCAAGGTTCAGAGTTTTGATAGCCCAATGGGCTCTGTGTTCCAACTCTACAGGCAGATGGCAGACTTTACCATACACCAAACGAAATGGAGACACACCAATTGGTGTTTTATATGATGTTCCGTATGCCCAAAGGGTGTCTGGTAGCTTGACTGACCAATCTGTCCTGGATTTTGAAACTACCTTGTCCAGAATCTGTTTTATTTCTTTGTTGGAAAGTTCCACTTGCCCATTTGCTTGAGGGTGATATGGAGTTGTAACTCTGTGATTATGTACTCCATACTTCTTCAACAAGTTCTCAAGCTGAGCATTATTGACATGAGCTCCCCCATCACTGATTACAACTCTAGATATTCCAAACCTAGGGAATATCACTTGCTTGAAGAACTTGCATACAACACTTGCATCAGCATGGACAATTGGAATTGCTTCAATCCATTTTGATACATAATCCACTGCCACCAGAATATGCTTGTATCCATGAGATGAAGGTAAAGGACCCACGAAGTCCGCTCCCCAAACATCAAATAGTTCCACTTCAAGAATGCTTTGCTGTGGCATCTCCTGCCTTTGGGTCATCTTTCATGTTCTCTGACAAGGATCACATTTTTTCACATATGCATGGGTATCCCGAAACATTGTAGGCCAGAAAAAACCTGCCTGAAGCACTTTAGCTTGTGTTTTTCTGGTGCTAGCATGTCCTCCATAAAGAGATGAATGGCAGTGGTAAATCACATTGTTCACTTCTTCTTCTGGTAAACACCTTGTCATTATCCCATCAGCACAATGCTTGTACAGATAGGGTTCATCCCAATAGTAATGCTTGGCTTCACTTCTGAATTTCTTCTTCTACTTCTTTGAGTAGTTCGAAGGAATTATGTCACTGACCAAATAATTCACCAAATCAGCATACCAAGGGGTATTAGTTTTCACTTGTGCTATTTCCATCAATTGTTCTACAGGCAAAGAATCATTTATGTCAGTTCCCATTTGCTTATCTACAGTGATTCTTGACAGATGGTCAGCTACTGAATTTTCAAAACCTTTCTTGTCCTTTATCTCAATGTCAAACTCTTGTAACAGCAATATCCACCTAATCAATCTAGGCTTTGCATCCTTTTGCTGAGAAGGTACCTTATTGCTGCATGGTCTGTGTACACTGTGCATTTGTGTCCAACCAAGTATGGTTTGAACTTGTCAAAAGCAAAAAACCACAGCCAAAAGTTCCTTTTCAATTGTTGTGTAGTTAACTTGAGCTTCATCTAGAGTTTTGCTTGCATAACAGATCACATTCACTGCCTTGCTCTTTCTCTGTCCCAGAACTGCTCCAACTGCATAGTCACTAGCATCGCACATCAGTTCAAATAGAATATCCCATTCAGGAGGTTGAACTATTGGTGCAGAGATTAATGCTTTCTTGATTTCATTGAAAGAGGCCTGACATTCTTCATCGAATACAAATTCAGTATCATGATGCAGGAGGTTTGTCAGTGGCTTTGCAATAAGGGAGAAATCTTTGATAAATCTCCTATAAAACCCAGCATGTCCAAGGAAACTTTTCACTCCTCCGACATTTATTGGATAAGGCAACTTGGCAATCACTTCAACTTTTGCTTGATCAATTTCAATGCCTCTGGCCGAAACAAGACGTCCAAGAACAATTCCCTCCTTCATCAGAAAATGACATTTTTCCCAATTAAGTACCACATTATTTTCCGAGGGCGTCAAGGGTGAGCGCGCACGTTTCGAACGCACAGAATCTGAAGGGCGCGAGCGCACGCGGGAGCCCCTCCTAGCCTCCCACGTGGCGCATCATTAGTGTGTGCAGGTCGCGAGCGGCACGCTAGCTAGCTGGAATGGAATCGATCGTGACGCGCTCGCGCGTGCTACTGTAGCTAGCTGGAATCCATCCAATCCGACCCGTGCTAGCTGCTTATTTTTTTCTTTTGAGAGCGGACGAGCTAGCTAGCAGGCTGGAACGATGGAATGCTAGCTCTAGCTAGCTAGCTAGCTTAGTACGTACGATTTTTCAATCCAACAGAATACTACAAATCTAGTGTATTGTGTTTACTGATTTTTTGAACAATGTTCCCAATCTGAGGTAGTGCACCGCAAAAAGAGAAGGCAATGCACCCAATCTGAGGCAGTGCACCGTAAAAAGAGAAGGCAGTGCACCGCCCATATGAGGCAGTGCACCGCAAAAAGAGTAGGCAGTGCACTGCTCATCCGAGACAGTGCATCGTAAAAGAGAAGGCAGTGCACTGCCCATCCGAGGCAATGCACCGCAAAAACAGAAGGGGCAGTGCATCGCAAAACAGAAGGCAGTGCACCGCAAAAGAAGGCAGTACACTGCCTCAAAAAAAGAGAAGGCAGTGCACCGCAAAAAGAAAAGGCAGTGCACTGCCAGAGATTGCACTGCACTCTAGAAGACAGAAAGGCAGTGCAATCTACACACTCCGGGCAGTGCACAAAAAAAGTTCATCGAAACATATCAATATGGGATCTAGTTTTGAAGATCTCGACGCGACTAATCCATTCCTGAAAACGGATCGTGCTTTGGAAACTCGGTTTGTAAGATATTTTATTTTTTGTCTTCGGATCAAGAAGAAAAAAAGAAAAGAACACACCCTGCCATCCAACCAGCCATACGCCAAGAATGGAACGACAAGCCATCCCATGGCCTACACGTGGCGGGCAGTTAGCATATCGCGAGGCAGGACTCCACGGCTCCACAATGCACCACGTGCTGTGCGCGGAGGCAACCTGAGACGTGCGTCCGTGGAGCACGCGCTTTTCCTAGTAAATTCGTTATTTTCCAAGCATCTCTATAAAACTCTTTTCAGATTTTTCAAGCAAGCATCAAAACTTTCTCCATAGACAGTGAAATCATCCATGAATAGCTCCATTATCTTTTCAGTCATATCAGAAAAAATTGCAATCATACATCTCTGAAAAGTTGCAGGTGCATTACACAAACCAAATGGAAGTCGCCTGTAAGCAAAAGTTCCATATGGACAAGTGAAAGTTGTCTTTTCCTGATCATCTGGATGAATTGGTATTTGCAAGAAACCTGAATATCCATCTAGACAACAGAAGTATTCCTTTCCTGCAAGTCTCTCTAGCATTTGATCAATGAAGGGCATAGGGAAATGATCTTTTCTGGTAACTTTGTTTAGCTTTGTGCAAATTCTCCATCCTGTAGCAATTCTTGTAGGAGTCAATTGTTGCTTTTCATTTTCGACAACTGTTATCCCTCCTTTCTTGGGCACCACATGAATAGGGCTCACCCACTCACTGTCTGAAATAGGATAGATAATGCTAGCTGACAGGAGCTTGAGGATTTCCTTTTTCACTACCTCTTGCAGAGTAGGATTTAGTCTTCTTTGTGCTTCTCTTGAAGGTTTGCTATCATCTTCAAGATATATTCTTTGAGTGCATACTGAAGAACTAATACCAATCATATCAGCAATTGAGTATCCAATCACATTCCTATATTTCCGAAGCATTTCAAGTAACTCAAGCGTCCGTTCTTTATTTAATTCTGCACTGACAATCACTGGGTATTTCTTCTCTTCATCTAAGAACTCATATCTCAAATGAGCCGGCAAGGGTTTCAACTCTACTCCCCCTGCTTCACTGTTGTTCTCTGCAACAACTTCCTTTCCTTTATCATATGTAATTTGACAGATTTCATAAATTGGTGCAATGTTGTCTTCCTCTGCAAGTTGTTGATCTGCCAGCTTCTTACTACTGTCTTCACTAAACCCATGATACTCTTCTGACACACACTTCATCAATGTATCAATTCTGTTGCACAACTGCTTTTCTTGAGGAATATGTGTTGAGTGCTTCATATCAAAGACTACCTTTTCACTGCCAAACCTCAATGTAAGTGATGCTCCCTGAACATCAATAAGAGCACCTGCAGTTGCTAAGAAAGGTCTGCAAGAATTACTGCTTCAGCATTATCTTTCATTTCAAGCACCACAAAATCACAGGGTAAGCAAACTTCCCAACAATCACTGGTATGTCTGCAAGAACTCCTTTAGGGTTTCTGAAAGTTCTGTCTGCTAACTGCAATGTCATAGATGTTGCTGACAGATCACCAAGGGGCATTTGATCACAAACTGCTTTAGGTAGCACACTGACACTTGATCCCAAATCACATAAAGCAGTGAACACTTTGTTTCCAATCAAGCAGGGTATGGAAAAGCTCCCTGGATCATCAAGCTTTTCAAGCAACTTGTTCTGAATAACATCACTGCACTCCTTAGTCATTGTCACAACTTCGGTGTCTTTATGCTTCTCTTCTTCGAAATCAAATCTTTGACAAATTTGGCATACATGGGTACATGTAAAACAACATCAAGCACTAGATTGTTACTTGAACTTCCTTCATGATTTCCAGGAACTTATTGAACTGCTTATCTTCATTATTCTTCTCAAGCCTTTCAGGAAAAAGAACCTTTGCTTTCTGTACATGATCCACATTGTTCATTGGGGGATTAACAATTGGATCAGGATGTTTACTTTTCTCTGCTGGAGCTTGTCTGAATGGTGGAGCAACATAAGTTACAGGCTTGGGCACTATGCCACTACCTGCAGGTTTCTCTACTGCTGTATTCACTTCCTTCCTAGACCTTGTCACTACTCCCTATAGCTCTTCACTTTCTTTCACTGAAATTGCTCCACACTGTTTTGTGTTTATTTCTGTTTTCAAAGGCAACTTCCCTTCTTGCTTCTGGTTTGCCTGATAAGCCACCAGAGCTTCCATAGATGATGATAATTGCTTCACCGAGTCCTTCATGCTTCCCATCTCATTGTTCATTTTGTTCATTAATTCCATCTGCATTTTCATTATCTCTTCTATTCTCTGAGATGTGCTTGGTTGACTGTTCTGAGGTTTGTTGTTATTGTACTGATAGGACTAATTCTGCTGCCTGAAGCCTTGGTTATTGTTGTTCCCTTGAAACTAAGACTGAGGCTGATTATTTCTGTAAGACAGGTTTGGGTGATTCTTCCAAGCTGGATTATAACTTGAAGACAATGCTCCTTGACCTTGAGCATAATTCACCTCTGCTGAACTTTGCCCACCATTGCAAATTGCACATTCCTCTGTCTGATGTCCAGGTTGACCACAAATCTAACAAGTTGGAGATAACTGGATAGCAGAGACTTGAGAATTGCCTCCTTGAGCTAATATCTGAGCCATTTGCTTGTTCAACATCTCAACTTGCGCAGCAATTGCATCAGTAGCACTGAGTTGATATCTTCTATGATTCTGAGGTTGAACTGCCCTCTCATTTAACCACTGAAAGTTATGTGAAGCCATGCTTCCAATAAGTTCAAATGCTTCATCCAGTGTTTGGTTCATGATTCCTCCTCCTGTAGCTGCATCAACAGAAGCTCTTGTCTGATGTGATTGCCCTTTATAAAAGGTCTGCAAGATTAACCACTTCTCAAGACCATGATGAGTACACATTCTCAACAAGGTTTGATACCTCTGCCAAGCATCATATAAACTTTCTCCTTCATACTGAGCAAACCTAGTTATCTTGTCTCAGTACTCTATACTTTAGCTGGTGGAAAATATCTTTCCAAGAATGCCTGCAGTAGATGATCCCAAGTGTCCTTCATATGCACAGGCAGAGCATGAAACCATGCCTTAGCTGAATCTCTGACAGAAAAAGGGAACATAGACAATCTAATTGCATCAGGGGTTACACCATTACACTTCAAAGTGTTGCAGTACTCCAGAAAAGTGGTTATGTGCTCATGAGGATCTTCAACTGCAGAACCACTGAATCTTGACTGTTGAACCATGTTTATCAGAGCAGGTTTCAACTCAAAGTTGTTAGCTGAATTGTTGGTTGAACAACTTCTATTGCATTACCTTGGTTGGTTGGGATCCACAGATCACGAAGCAAAACCCTCTGATCTCCCATGATTTCTTTCTCAATTCTTCTCTCTCGACGATTATTTCTCAAAGTTCTTTCTATCACTGGATCTAAAGGCAACAACTCATTCAAGCTGTCGGGCATGCAAAAACTACCTGAAAAATTTGCCTGAAACTCATCAAAACATCAACAGACAGTGAGATTCGTCAGTGTCCTAATAAGCCGAAGCAAACTTCAGTAGCAACACGTCCCAGATTGCAAATTACACCTCTCCAATTCTAATATTCAATCCCTGGCAACGGCGCCAAAATGATGAAGCAATATTATGGGTAGAGTATCGTGTTCTCCACAGGGATTGAAGTACTAGAGCAGACAAGCCAATTTATAGCTAGAACAGGAATAACAGGTTTGATTTAGAACTTAACCTACACCAGATCAAGCAGCAGGTCAAGGAAAAAGGAAGAACAGGCAGAAACAAGCATCAACAAGAACAAACTTCTCGCGGGAATTAACACAAACACGTTGTAGGTTCAACAACAGTACTCTGAATCTTCAGGTTATCTTCTGAATTTCGACAGTTCACAGCAGCAAGCAGTAAAGACAGAGGAAGAAAAGGTTGGGAAAAGAATTCTACAGCTCACAAACTCCTCAGCAAGATCTGGAAGAGGAAGGGGAGAATGTTCTTCACGTCAGCCTTGGTGTTTTTCTTCTTCTCTTCTCCATCTCGATCTTGTTTCTTCCTTGCTTTTTCATGTGTGTAAAGGTTGGTGGTTGGAGAGAGCTGTCCCGGTTGCTTTTCACCTGCACCTCCTCCTCTCACTTGCACTGTCCCCTCTGTTCTGCTTTTGCTTTTATTCCCTTCAACTTTTCTCTTAGTTGCACAAGTTGATCCTTCCCTGTTTGTTGCTTCACTCCAATTGGTCCTTTAGTATGATGTTTGAATGGTATTTGAAGATTTTAGAGCCTTTGCGCCCATATCTGCAAGTAAAGATACTAAACCAGTAAAGCTGTCCAATTTTATACAGTTCCGGACTCACTTCTATATGGTAATAAACCAAGGTAAAAAATGGTGATAAAAGGATGAAAAGGTGGGAAATGGGTATATAAATGATGTTCATCAAGTATCTATTGAGATGAATGAAAAATTAACTGCTCCGTATTTGGCTGATGATGTTAAGAAAGCAGCCTTCGGCATTGGAGACTCCAAAGCTCCAGGCCCCGACGGTCTTCATCAGTGTTCTATAAACGATTCTGGGATATGTGTGGAGGAGAAATTACATATGAAATCTTACAGGCGCTGAATACGGGATCATACCTGAGGGATGGAATGACACCACCATTGTTCTAATTCCAAAGGTTGATAACCCAGAACTTGTTACCCAGTTCCGTCTGATTAGCTTATGCAATGTCATTTACAAGATTATTTCCAAGATGTTGGCGCATCGGTTGAAAATTATTCTCCCGGATATTATCTCATCCATGCAGATTGCTTTTGTCCCCGGTCGTCTTATCACTGATAATGTCCTTGTGGCATGCTAATGTGTTCATACCATCAAGAATAAAAGATCTGGGATGACAGGTGCCTCTGCAGTTAAATTGGACATGCATAAAGCTTATGATCGCGTTGAATGGATTTTCCTGGAGAACATGATGAGGAAACTAGGATTCCATGAGAGATGGATTTCTCTAATGATGGCGTGTGTAAGATCAGTAAGATATCAAGTTAGATTCAGTTCTGAAGATACATGGATGTTTGTTCCAACAAGAGGTTTGAGACAGGGGGATCCTCTCTCTCCATATCTGTTCCTTATATGTGCGGAAGGTTTATCCAGTTTATTGATGCATGAAGAGGAAGTTGGTGGCATTGATGGGTTACACCGTCAGTTTCACACCTTTTATTTGCTGATGATTCTCTTATTCTCATGAAGGCAGATTTGACTATTGTGGATACCTATTGTGCTAATTCGGGTCAATTGGTGAGTTTGGCTAAATCTAGTATTTTCGTTTCCCCCAATACTCATGTCATTATTCGAGCAGAAATTTGTGAAGCTCTCCATATTGACACTGAAGCCATTTCTGATAAATATCTGGGTCTCCCGGCCCTTGTGGGGGCGGATAGAAGTGACTGCTTCCTGCATTTTGTGGAAATAATTATTCAGCGTATTAATGGCTGGAAAGAGAAAAAATTATCTATAGGGGGTAAGGAGATTCTTCTGAAAGTTGTTGCCCAAGCAATTCTGGCTTATGCAATGTCTGTATTTCATATCCCAATTGGAGTATGTAAGAAGATGACTGATGCTATATCTCAATTTTGGTGGGGTGATGATGAAAACATTAAGAGGATGCACTGGTTTGCATGGTGGAAGTTATGCTATCCCAAAAGTGAAGGTGGTTTGGGCTTTAGAGATTTCCATTCATTCAATTTAGCTATGCTTGCCAAACAAGTGTGGCGGCTGATTAATGAACCTGAATCGCTTTGTGCTAAAGTTTAAAGTGGTACGAGCTAAATACTTTCCGCACGGAGATATCTTGAAGGCTGGACCGAAGGCTGGTTCTTCTTTCACATGGCAGAGTCTGCTAGCAGGTTTGACAACCTTCAAAAGGGGGTACATTTGGAGAGTTGGTAATGGAGAAAACATAAATATTTACACTGATCTGTGGATTCCTTCTAGTCCTGATAGGAAGGTCGTCTCACCGAGAGGTCAAAATCTCTATACAAAATTTTCCCAGCTTATTAGCCCAATTACGGGACAGTGGGTTGATGAGCTACTTCGAGAGGTGTTCCTCTCTGTCGATGTGAATTGGATCCTACAGATTCCCCTGAATACTAATGGTTTTGATGACTTTGTTGCTTGGAACTTTACTAGGCACGGTAGATATACAGTAAGATCTGGATATTATCTTCAGTGGAGTCACCAATTCGGTTCAAGAGCTGCGCAGCTGGCCCTTCCTGGTTCTGCTGCTAATAACCCTGTCGGGAATTGGAAACTCAAAATTCCAAGCAAAATCAAGGTGTTTATGAGGAGAGCTTTGCATGGAATCATACCACTAAAATCTATTATGGTGAATAGGCCTGTTGGAACAAGCGGAGAATGCCCTATCTGTCACCTAGCAGCTAAAGATATTTCTCACCTTCTGTTCCTTTGTCCTACGGCGCAAGAGATGTGGCAACTACTAGGTTTGGGTACAGTAATTGAGGAAGCTACCGGGGTGGATTGGGCTGGCTCTGCGGTCTTCGAAAGAGACAATTTTTGTGGCATGTTGGTATCTTTGTTGGATCCGACGAAGATGTACGCATGATGAGACATTACCACCCATGTTTCAATGAAACCGAACCCATCAAAACAAAAATGGGCCCGACCAAACCCTAGACAACTAAAGGTAAATGTTGATGGCTCGGTCCACGCTGATGTTTCTGTAGGTTCTGCGGGAGCGGTGCTTCGAGATTTTGAAGGACGATTTGTTACAGCTACTACTATATATCTTCAAAATATTGCCTCAGCTTCTACGGCAAAGGCAGTAGCTATGAAGGAAGGGTTAGCCCTTGCTAGTCGCTTCGGATGCAATGATGTTGTAGCAGAATCTGATTCGATAGAAGTAATTGAAGCTTGCTCGGGTGAAGAAGCGTGGTGGGGTGATTCTTCTGCAACTTTTGCTGATTGTGTCGATCTTGCGTCTCAAATTGGTAGAGTGACATATAAGTATTGCCCGAGGGAAGCAAATGAAGTTGCCCATGAACTAGCTAGGTCCTGCTTTATTGATAGAAAATCTTGTAATTGGGTCGATGAACCCCCTAGCTTTATTATTGGCAAACTCATAAACGATGTAACGATTGTGGGCGCTTAAAAACGGCAAGTTCAGACGCACTCTTTTTCTTACCAGGATATGTAAGGGGACTGGAAGGTTTTTAATGAGTCAGCTTGCTGACTTAATATATTGGGGTTTTAGTTTAAAAAAAGTTTCACGAAAAAATATTACCTTTTGTTTTATGTATAAAAAGACAATTTTTGTGCTAAGAAATACTAGAAATTTTATTTGTCTTTTTTACACAGGGCACAAAAAATGTTTTTTTACAAAAAATTATGTGCCTACATAAAATGTGTGTATGTACACCAAAAAATTTCTGAATTTTTTAACATTGCGAAATTTGTTTTTCATTTTCTGAATTTTTAACATTGCGAAATTTGTTTTTCATAATAGGAGTATCCAATCCAACAAGCCAAAATGAATGTCCACACAAAACTGAGGATAATATGATGATACCACGTATGTATTTGTCTAAATAAGTAAGGATAAAGATGAATCATGGAAAACAAAGACATCACAAGAATTTGGACCGAAGTCTGAAACTACAAATTATTCCGCCGTTTATATAGAGGTTGGGCTAAAACCTCACGATGAACTCGCCACCACTATTGGACAACAGGTTTTTTTTTTTTTTTTGACGGGAATGCAAGCATTCCATTTACGACACAACGAGATCGTCGGTCACGGAAACATCGTTAGGGTAGTCCGACAGCCACAGAAGTTGGTCTGTTCCCGACTCCCTCATACCCATAGCTGCTAAACATAAACAATTAGCAGGCTTATTACATGCCCGAGGGCAAAATTCTACTACGGAATCATTAAACTCCATCATCAGATGATACTTGATGTCCAGAAAGAGATGTCCCAGCTTTGCTTGATCATATGAGTTCGAGGAAAGAGCTTGTTTCAGCATCAGCGAGTCCGTTGCGACAATTATACGACCAATGCCCATCTGATCAGCTTGCCGAATGCCATTCTCCACAGCTAGAGCTTCCGCATGCAGGGCATCACATACATGATCAATCCTACCAGCCGAAGCAAAAACCAGATTGCCCTGGCTATCCCGTGCAACAGCACCCCAAAACCCCCTTTTCTGTCAGCTTCAAGGAAGGCCCCGTCAGTATTAATTTTGATAAACCCATCGGAGGAGGCTGCCAAACAGGAACAGTTGCTGTTTTTTGGCTTGGTGTGGGCTTATAAAATTGAGCCCATTCATTAACATGGCGATTGATTTGAAACTGCATTTGATCAACAGATAGACGTGGTTCACTATGATTTTCTTTATTCCTTTCACTCCACCAAGTCCAGAGCAAAGCCACAGTGGTTAAATTTCGAACTGACCGAGGGGTTCGACCAACTTAATAGGTATACACACAAGTATTCACTACACTACAGCGAGTAGACAATGTACGCTAGCCAACACTGAAGGACGGAAATACAATTGCAGACCTGGGTTTGTTTACCAGTCTGATCAACGGTGATGAAATGTTGGCAACAGATAAAACCTTTGATTCACGAGGTCCACTCTTCAGAACCATGCATGCAACGAAATGTGCACAGAGTATTCGATCTCAACAAAGGATAAGAGCTACTCCATGCATAATACTCGATAGTTTACTCTAAATAGTTCTGTTCAATATTCAAAACACTGGCCGACCAAAAACGCTGACTCAAAAACAAACAACATTTAGATGATGCCAATTTTGTTGGCTACATCAAGAGCATCGTAGTCTGGCGTGAGCTTCACGTAGGCCTTCTTCTTCCCGTCAGGCCTGCAGAAGGAGATAACTGTTCAGTTCACCGAAAAAGATGCAGCTTAACAATGAATACCAAAGGAGAATCGACAAAGGTTATGACCTGATCAGGGTATTGACTTTCTTAGCTTGGATGTCATACATCTTCTTGACAGCTGCCTTGATCATCTTCTTGTCTGACTTGAGGTCAACGATGAAGACAAGGGTGTTGTTGTCTTCAATCTTCTTCATTGCAGATTCAGTTGTAAGGGGATACTTGAGGATCTGGTACTGGTCAAGCTTGTTCCTGCCAGGCGCACTCTTTCGTGGGTACTTGGGGTCTCTTGGCTTCTTGAGTGTTCGCGGTCGGTGGAACGTCACCGAGGTGCGTATCTTCTTTGACTTCCTCTTCAAACTTCCGGCCTTCACTGCCTTGGCGACCTTCAAGGCTTGAGCCTTTCCATCAGACTTCTTGGCAGGGACCTAACCAAATAAGATACAGAACAGTAGTCGTGAGGATATTTAAGCACATGCATCCTGATGTTCACTTTGCAATGTACATAACACATGCTACACAATAATTTGATGTCTTCAATTACATGCATGGTTCTAAGCCGCGTTCCCAATAACAAACAAAAGAGCAATGGTTTTCGTTCTGGGATCAGAAATGGTTAGTTTCATTCGTCACATGATGATCAGAAACACGGACCAATAGATCTTCATCATGTCCCGAAAAGCTAAATCATGACATGCTAGTAGCTACTCCCTCCGTTCCTAAATATACTCCCTCCGATCCGATTTAACGTTCGCACGAAAGCAACGTAACACGTACAACTAATACGCATAACTCGCGTCAGTTTTTTCGGTTCAGAGGGAGTAAGATGTTTTAGCTCCCTCACATGTTGACTAGGTGCGGAACCAAATGAGTGAACATACACGCTAAAACGTGTCTAAATACATGTAGATACATGTGAATGTGGAAAAAAGCCAAAACATCTTATATTTAGAAACGGAGGGAGTAATACACTATATGATACCTACATTGCAGGCCATGAACACAAGATGTGACAAGCATAACAATACTGTCAGAATATATATAATGCAACACAAAGAAAGAAATAACAGTGAATATGGCATTCAGAATGAGTAGGAGGATTTGATCATCAAATAGATCAGAAATCATCGGTTTTCCTCATCATGCCTAACACCGCCTACAGATACGAAAATAACAGAGTAGAGAAGCAAGAAAAAGGCGAACTAAAACTAATCAGTGTTCTCTCAGACAAATGCCTCGTTTGTCCCCATGGTTTTAAGAATGGATTATGTCGGACTCGTCATCTGTGTTTGATCATCACAGAGAACCACATCACGCAAAAATCAATGAGATAAATACATCAACAACGCAAAGCAAATCTACCGCTCCTACCGAATCGAAAGAAGCAACATTCTCTCTACACAATACCAGCATGATGCTATTGTGATGGGATCTTAAGCCAGAGGTGAGTACGGGGAGCAGACCTTGGCCTTCATCGCGTCGGCGTCGGCGTCGTAGCACTGCTTGCTGCGGCAGCGGGAAGGAGACGGTGATCTGGACGAAAGGGTGACGGCGCCTGGTACTTATATAGGGCAAAAACCCTAAGTGGGCTGGACTGATCACTGGTGGACGGCTCAGATTGACCAGCGCCTATAGGGGCTCTGTTCGGTGGGCCTAGTAGGCATTCGTTCATACTTGTGCGACAAGTTTTTGGCCCACGAGAGAAAACATAACATCGGTTTCGAGGAGGAGAGTTTTTTTTTTCTATTCTATACTTCTATACTACTATTAAATCTGACGCGTTCGATTTTTGATCGACGAACCAGATTGCAAGATCGGTGTTGAGCACCTCAACACATCTGTACGAAACGTTATTTTTCTTTTTGCCGACCGAATAAACTTTGCCGACGAGTCAGCCGGGCAGCATCGCCGGTGCCCGGGAGGGAGGAGCATATAGCAGTGGCTGGTGGCGGCGCTCGCCGCTGCCCTTGCCTTCTCTTCCCGGCACCGCCGCCACCTGCGGCCGTTTCCCGCGAGCCGCCGTCAAGCTCGACTTGGCCTGTCCCTGTGCCGGATGCGCGCCGGCGACACCTCCCTCGCCGCCATCGCAGTACTCGGCATCATCCAGTGGCCGCTCGCCAGGGAAGTTTCCGTCTTCAAGCTCGACTACTTCTCCCTTGCCGTCCAGGTCCCCTACCCGCTCCACCGCGTCCTCACACTACCCGTCCATGCGGAGGAATATCCATCGGCAGGCTCCTGCCAGTGCCTGTTGCTGCCCAGGCGGCCAGGCCGCAGCAGTCCTTCCATGTGGGAATCACCTCAAATGGGATGTGCCAAGTCGTGTCTAATCCACTCTAGGTATGTGCGCGTCTTCCTTTCATTAGTTCCATGTTCAGCCATCCATGAGTACAACTTGATTGGCTCAGCTTGATTGCTTCTAATTTTCCTTTCTTGACTTGGGATTAGTTAGCAGCATGGATGAATTAAATCCTAATGTAGTTTTCCCTAAAAAATCCCAATGTAGTTTTAGCTCTGAAACTTTGTGTCCTTCAACTGTCCAACACATGCCATCTGTTTGTGTTAATGCCTTAGAGAATATACATCACCCAGAATCGATTTCTCATATGGGCAACAAACCACGTTCCTGATAGGTAATTGGTATTAGTGAATTATGTGCATGGGGTGGTCAGCACTAAGGCTTATACAATTAGCTATACTTCATTGATCCATGGCTTCTGCACTAGAGGAGAAGTGATGGCTACATCCAATTTGCTTGTGAAAATGATGGAAAGAGGGTATACTCCTGCTGTGGTCACATTTGGTCCCTAAATCATATTAATGAAAAAAAATGTTAAATGGAAATCAACAAAAATTCAACTCCATGATTGTCAAGTTTGTAGTGTTTCTTTATTATACGTGCGTTGCACGTGCACTTGTACTAGGTCAGGCCATTACTAAGTTTGGTGGAAGAAAATTCTGTGACGAGGTAAGGCCTTGTGGTGTTTACTCCATCCAGGCTTTGTGCTCTGTTATTATACATTGTAATTTTTAAGTGATCCCATAATTTATAATTAAGAAACTTTTAGCTGTAACCCATTACACAGTTACCAAACTCCTGCTTCTTTCGGTGATCTTGGAGCAAACTTATTACTTTGCCTTGCGCATAACCAGTACTTGTGGTATTAATCCTGCTCAGTTGTTGCACCGGGTGATTGCCATTTAACATTATATAAATTGAATCTATTTCTCAAAAACAAATGTGATGAATGACATAATTAATTGAGACGTGCGTTGCACGTGCAAGGTTACTAGTAACGTGTAAGGTCTGGAAGGGCCTCGAAACTGCATTAAAGTGGTGTACAAATCACAGAGAGGACCTCAGAAGAAAAAGAAAATATAATGCAGTCCTCTAACATTGCAAACATGACCTCAGAAAGTAAACCTAAGACGTAATTGGGTCCCTGGTCTTCACCGCAGTGCCACAGTGACCTCAAGACCTGGGAGCCTACAATGCCACCGGGGACGAACCACTTGGGGCGAAACCAGCGAGCCTCCCAGGTCGAGATCGAAGAAGATCCTCTAGAAAAGAGGAAGAACGAGCTCAGCATCCAGCGTCCGAGCATGGAGTGGCTCCTCCAGCCATGGATAACGTCGGCAAAACGGGTCCTTTGTTGATGATCTCCGCCTAAGAACACAGATTCAGCAACGACGAGCGCTCCAAGATCCCGTGACGCAACAACACCGGCCACCATGGAAACAGCCGCCCTTTCCTCCACATCACATCGATGCGGAAAAACAAAAGGAACCACCTCCAGATCGCGCGGAATCGCAGCTACGTCACACTTATTAGTAGGAGAAATTGCACATATGCTCCCAAACTAGCACCCCCATCTCAGGGGCACGCTGGTGGAGAGCACCCACCACCTTCTCACGGCGCGGCAGGGCCGGGCAGATTCTCCATCGAGCTTATTCTGGGAGGAGGCAGAGGCATGGCCGTGACCCGCCATCTCCATCCTGTGGAGCACAACGGCCTGCAGCAACAACACCATCCACCATTCGAGGCCGTTGGCAAGCTCCAATAGTGTACTCCCCGACGACATATATAGCCGGACTGCACATGGGCAAACACTCTACTATAGGTAGTAATATACAGAGGGGGCCGGCCTCCCCCTCCATCGACGTAGGACGACAAAGCCGCGTGAAAAGAGGGAGGGAGGAGCCGATGGTGGCCGGAGGCGTCTCAAGGAAAAGAAGATGGGAGAGGATAGAGGAGAGAGAAAAAAGGGTGAGAATGCTCTCGGCTCTACGTACTCCGAGGAGGAGAGTGAGCTTGAGAACTTCCCCTTTTATGTTGAGCATTGTTTCCCAAGCTCTACACCAAATGCGAGGGCAACAACACTGATGATGAATCGAGGATAGTGTTGGTCACGAGGAGTACTAGAAATTTACGCTAGCATGCCCTTTTTGTGTTTTGATATTAAAGGGAATAGATTGATTTATTAGGCTTTCGTGGTTTTCTTGTAGGGGTTTGTAAGAACCACCATTTTTTGGGCAAGGCCGTCAATCACCATTATTGTAGCTATAACTATACCTTGCGTTGCAGGGGGTATCTCTTTAAGAAATCTAATAAAATGGTTGAAACTTGAAGTTATCTATAGGAATATGCAAGATTTAGTTGATCATAGCAGTCTACAAGCTAAATTAATAGACATGAAATGTATGTGTATTTTACAATTTAAAGATCCTTATGTTTCAAGGTGTACCTGATGTACATAGATAAGTTGAAATCAACGGATTGAAGAAAACCTATGGTGTGGATAGCTTGCATCAACATGCCATGCATGTTGCCACATAATGTTGTTAGAAACTTTTTGAGATGGTTACATATAGACAACCGAGTAACATTAATATGATTTTCATCATAATTTTTTTGGAAAAAAATCACTTGATTGAACGAAACTAAATCTGGTATACCACTGGCACACGATTTAGCTGAGCAATTACATAGCGGGATGGCATGATCTTATCAATGGAACGGCAGACGCCAACAATTTGATGGCTAAAAAAAGATGATGTGGATGATTGCATGTACTAGATATAGACAATAAGTAATAAACGTTAGTGGAATGATGTAGACAATTGGTTGGCTAAAAAGTAAGTGATGTGAGTACTTGCATGTTGTGATAGACTAACATTAATTAAAGGTAGTAGGGATTGGACAATCAAAAATCATGTTAAGAGCACCAGACGGTGAGATTTTGGTTTGTTGACGTGCCTTGCCCAAAAATGGTGGTTCTTTGAAGAAAATACCCAAAAGTTGTGCTTTCCCAATATTTACTGTAGCATCTATATCTGCCAACATGTCACCCCAAAAAGTGACGCCCCAAAAATTATATATCTGCCACAATAGTTGTGGTTTTCCAATTTTGCCTCTATTTGTGTATTTTTTTGTCGTTGCAGTTTTCATATAGCGTATACTCTTCTCCACATTGTTTCTACAATGGAACGCTGAAATTGTCAGAACTTGAGTACCATTACACTGAGCTCCAGACCTCTAGGAATTATTGTACAGATAACATAAAACTTCTTCAAGGGTCCAACCATAATTACGATTTTCTGTGCTAATATACAGCTCGTGTGTTCTTATTCAGCTTCTCCCATTAAACACCGCATTCAACTGCGCATTATTACTTGGTAATATAATTCCTTCAGCTGACAGAAATATCAGGTGTATCATCTATAGCCGAGCCTTGACTTGATTTGATGGCGCACTCTGCAAATGGATAATTATGTTACATTACACGGTGTCAAAACAAGAAGAATCAGTTATCGAATATAGAGTACTACTTTTAAAACATAATAAGATGTTTTGGCAGACCATTTTAGCCTACCAAAACGTTTTATATTTTGGAACAGAGGTTTCAGCTGAAACAAAATAGGCATCCTCACCAGCGGAATCCCTTTTGCTGCTCTGTCGGCAAGGTAGGAGCAAGGCTCGAAGAAGCTGCCATACCGCTTGGCCCACTCCTGTAACTTGCCATGGATGTACTTTGCACCGATGGAGTCTCCCCATAACATGACACCTCCCCTGGTTGGTTGCACGAATGGACAGACGACTAGTTGTTAGTAACTCTCCTAAAAACAGACCTTCAATGAGAGGCAAATTCAACCAAGCATCTTAAAACGGACCTGTAAGGTGGGAATCCCATGCCGAAGATTGAGGCAATGTCAAGGTCGGAAGCCTTGACTGCGATGCCCTCGTCAAGGACACGGCAGGCTTCGTTTATGACCGGGAAGAACACCATCTCAACTATGTCCTTGTCAGTTAGCTTCATAAGCTGACATATTTGTACAAAAGGTTTTAGCACTAGAGGCCAATTATTTCTTTCACAAGAAATGCAACATTAACAACACTAAATTTAGTCTGGATACTTTTACAACTATAACCATCCATTCAATGTACAACAAGCGCTACTATATCCGCTCATCTAGTCCAGGAGATACCACAAATTCATTTGAAACTTTTGTTTTGCCATCCATAATTCAAACATAAACAGCAACATAGTTATACAAATGTAACAAAATATTCTGATATTCCCTCTTCAACTGTTAGAATCATAGGAGCAGACTAGAAAAATAAATGTACCAAGCATGAACCACTACAGTCACTGTATTAATGCACATGCTTTCATGGAAAAGCAACAGAACGCTCTAGGAAAATACAACAGAAATAAAAGGAGGAACCAAACCTCAGGGTCTGGCGTGACTCCTGCCATGCTCCTAGATTTCTGAATATATGTCATAATTTCAGGATCAGGAGTTGCCTTCCTCTTGTCCTCATACTTGTAAAACCCCTTGCGAGTGGCTTCACCTGCATGAAGGATGATTGATCAATTGTGGTAACACATTTCAAAGATTAGTACAAATATTAACTGCAAAAGAACAAATAGGCATGATATACTAGTGCTGCTTGATTAATTTTACCTGCCCGTTTGTCCTCCATCATAAGAGGAATTAGCATCGACTTATAGACTCTCTCTGGGAAATTTTCAAGATACTGCATACCAGTCGCCACAGCAACACCAAAACCAACAAGATCTGCAAGTCTGCATATACACACAATAATTGGCAGCTAGACTGAGTCCACTGACATCGCTCAAAGAATGATGTAGGAGCTTATATATATTCAGAAAAACAATACATAACCATATATCTCACCTGAATGGACCCATGGGCATTCCAAATTTGGTACATGCACGGTCGATTTTGTAAACATCCATACCATAATCAACAAACAGGAGTGCTGACTGGGTGTAAGGAAAGAACATCCTGTTGACTGCGAAACCAGTACAGTTCCCAACCACTATTGGTGTCTTCTTGATCCTCTTCCCGACATCCAGCAAGTCAACAACAACCTGTGCTGAGGTGTGCTGGGTACGTACTATTTCCAGAAGCGGCATTACATGTGCAGGACTGCATAGTGCAATCAGTTAATGGACGTACATCCAGAATTGTTGTGCATCAAAATACACTACTTTACCTAAAGAAGTGTGCACCAACTATACGATCTTGGGACTTCGTTTTCTCTCCAATTAGATTAAGATCAATTGTAGATGTGTTTGTAGCAAGGATGCAATGGGAAGGACAGTACTTCTCCAAGTCTGCAAATATTTGCTGCTTTAACTTCACATTCTCAATAACAGCCTGAAAATTATGAGAAATGACAGAATTAAGCATAAATGGGCTGACCAAACAAACAACTGAAATTCTGGTCCATCAGTAAGAGTTATGACTTACCTCGATAACTAAGTCCACTTCTTTGAACTTCTCATAACCAAGGGTACCAGTGACAAGAGATAGAGTCTTCTCATATCTCTCCTCTGTCATTTTTCCTTTCCTCACGCGACTCTGCAAATTGGCTGGTGGAGCGAACTAGTGGGATCATTTGTATTTTTATTGCACAGATACAATGTAAGAGATTCTCAGGAAAAATAAAAAGGGTATATGAGGCTTAATTCTGTTTCTACCTTTAATCCTGTCAATTCCAGCATTCAGAAATTTCTCGTTTACTTCCTTAAGTAGCACAGGATAGCTACTCAGTATCATCGCGGTAGCAATTCCAGAACCCATAAGTCCACCACCTAGAATGGCAACTTTTGTTATTTTCCTAGGCATCAACCCCAAGTCTGTAGCACCAGGAATCTGTTACATATTTTTAGAGGATTAAAACATGGTGTGATTCCATAGTAACAACTAAGAAAAATGTCTGGCATACCTTTGATGTTGCACGCTGAGAGAAAAATACATGAAGTAAGCTTTTACATGTATCTGAGAAAAGAAGGGCCTGGAATGCAGTTGCTTCCTGCATTTACATTAAGGAAGTGAATCTAAAATCGACAGAAAGCAAGTAAAAGTAGCAGTAAGAACATAAGTGGCATCAAGTACCTTCCAGAGCCCAGCTCGAGGTCCTGAAACTATACCTTCTTCAATGACATCAATACATACAAGTGGGTGCTCAAGATTTGCAGCCTGCTTTCGAGCCTGAGCCCTTGCAAACTTCAGAATCTCCCTAGCCTCACCAAGGGGTTCTAGTTTGTCAGTCTTGTAAAGGCTTTTGACCCACGGCCTTTTAAGTTCACAGATATCCAAAGCCCAACGACGAGCAGCATTCACCAAATCATTAGGACAAACTAAGGAATCAACAAGACCCAGTTGGTGTGCCTCTTCACCCTTAATCGGCTTGGATAGCTGATGAAAATGGGTTATGTTATTAACTGAAGTAGTGGACTGAAACCAGGAAAGTCACAGAAAAGAAAACAATAGGCTCCAGAGCAGTACTTACCAACATCATTTCAAGTGACTTTGTCAGTCCAACAAGACGTGGGAGTCGCTGCGTTCCTATAAATTATGACACAAAAATATAAAAGAAACGCTGAATATTATCCACTTAATATTGAAGGTAAGCATATGACAGAAAGAGTACAGAGGAACAGTGGAATTTATATCCTTTTAAAATCAACAGTGATGAAAAACAAAACAGTGATGATGTGGATGCTGTTCTCAGTCCCGTCTCCATCTTTTATGGAGGATGATTTGCGCTTGGTATTATGAGAAGTCTCGTCGTTTTACTGTGTGTAGCCCATAAAGCTACTTTTTACACAACAAGATGTCAAGTGATGACCTCATGACCCTGGGCTAAAGCATTTAGCAGCCAGTGGAGAAAGAAAAATTTGGAAAACAATCTGTCTATCAAATGTTCCTCGTAAGATTAAAAAATGTGAAGATTAAGCGGGATGCTCATGTTATTGCCAAATTTTGTAGAACGAAGAGTTGGAGGTGTGTTCCAAGGCGCAGTTCCTTACTGTGTGCCGGAATTGGTCGTTAACGAATTGGATGAATGTAGATTTATTTCTTATTTATATTTCTGGGTGTTAATAGAACACACACAAACGTGACATTACGTAGTTTCAGTGCTACAAAACTAACAGGAAAGTGCATGATTCAAGGGCCAATTCAAATTAAATGTAACACAAATGAGAGACAGAATATATAAATTTACCTCCAAATCCTGGAATTATTCCAAGTTGAAGTTCTGGAAGACCTAATTGAGCAGTGGGAGTCGAAATGCGTGCATGACATGCCTAATATAACATTCAAGAATTTTCATACAAGTTAACACCTTTAAATGTTTTTGGGCAGGGATAAAGAAGAAAAGTACCATGGCAACTTCTAATCCTCCACCAAGAGTAAGACCATCAATTGCAGCTACCGATGGTTTTGTTGCTCCTGTTCAACACAATAGGTATGGGAAACACGCAAAAACAATTATTTAACAGAATAGCAATAATGAATGAAGAGAGAAAGCAGACAAATCATATACCTTCCAGAGTTTCAGTAAGAATATCTATTGATATGTAACCAACCTTTGGCTGCTCAACTGTTAAGGAACGTATATAAATAATGATGAGATTTGTGGAATTGATAAAACAATAATCAAACAACAAGAAAAACACAATGCGATGAGTATAACATACTTTTTCCACTGTGAAGATCACCAAAGGAACTAATATCAAATCCTCCAGAAAATTTTCCTCCTTTCCCTGTCAAAAGGCTTGAAATAAGAAACATTTTTCTTACAGGAACAAATAGTGGTTTTTTATTCAAATACACATGCTTGGGAACAGCGTGTCTGGACATAGAGAAGGTGGGTAGGGCCAGTTCCTCCAATAGCGTCATGTATATTGCCTATAAAATGAACTGACAAATACCTGTAACAACAATAGCTTTGACATCTTTCCTCTGAAGAGCTTCTTCATAGCTTTCCTTTAGGCTTAGCAGTACTGAAAAAAAAGGTCGTGGTGAAAACAACTATGGGCAAGAGATATATCAATAACTATATATTTAGAAGCATATAATTAATAGTTTCGAATTACATTTCATCTAATTATTCTACACATGCTTATGTTAGGAAACAACTTCGTTTTTTTCGAAATGGGGATATGACCCCGGCCTCCGCATCAAGTGATGTTAGGAGGACAACAACTTCGTTAATGTTGGCAAGTGTTAAATAACTAGTGATATTTCTCCAGAGTAGCCTTCAAGTTTAGGTGCTACAGTGAAATCAAGAGTCATACTAATATTCATGCTGTCCTTCTCTCAATTCTGCCCTTCCTCCACACAAAATTAGCATTGAATATAATTGTTAGGGAAAGGGGAGGCAATAATACTTTTATATTCCAACAAACGCTCAAAATAGTTAGGTGGGTCGATGTAGCAAGCTGTTGTGGTTACCATACTTTAAGGTAGATCGAGTTAGGTCCCCGCAAAAAAAAAAGATCTTTCTTAGGCAGTTAAAACAAGAACTTGGCGGAACAAGCTGAGTTTCAATGTTGTACTCCTCGAGTTGTTGCTGTAACAGATGGCAACAACAGTTTTAGCTAGATGCAGTTAGATCACGCCAACAGCAACGCACAAGCAAAGGACAGATCATTCTGATTTCTGTGGAAGATATTTCCCAGCGTCAAATTCTACCACATGAACCCCAAACATTTGCAACAAGATACCAAAATTTTATACAAACAAACTGTTAAATCAAGAAAAATTCTACCAGACGAGATCCCGGCCAAAATTCTACAAAGAAGCAGTTAAACCAGAAATAATGCCACAGCTCCGCATCAATCGGTGCCTCCAGACTCCAATCTCGAAACAGACACCTCACGGAAGCAAAATTAGGCCTTTCCTAGTAGCAATCATAGGAAGAAGACTTGAGTAGAGCTCTCCTCATGTCAAACCCCACACTTGCATCAACCGCCCCACAAGAATTGAACACAAGAGAGAAAAGAAAATAAGCAAAACTAGATTGGGATCGAAGACGGCGATGCTGGTACCATCAATGGAGAGGGAGTTGACGGGCGGGTTGCAGATGGTGATGACGGCAACGCCGTCGGCACCCACCTCCATCTCAGTTCTCCCCTTCGCCGCCATCGCTCCTCTGGTTCCCAAGATCTCTGCCCGCCTGCTGTTGATATTGCTTCCTTGCAGGTCTCTCTCAGGTTGCTTGGAGTTGGGAAGCTTGCAAGATTTCTCTATCTACAACCCTCCGAAATTTATAGCGAGTACTGTTTTGGTTGTTGTGCTGACGCCATCGACCTGCTGGTTTGCGGCTACCTTGTGACGGGGTAACTGTGGAGTGCGAACTCCATGCGCTCTGGCTTACAGCTACCTGGATTCTCCAAATTTTTAAGACGGGTAACATCAAACTTTGTGTACTCGAACAACAGGATATTAATACCTCTCAAGCAACAGGAGTAATTATCAAGAAAATAGCTAATTCGATTTTAAAATTTTAAAAACTGGCAATATGAAACTTGTTTGAATCCAACGGCGAGAGATTAAGAGTGTGTCAAGCAATGTACTTGTCGACAAGGTAGTATTTACTAGACTACCCACTATGGGGAAATCGTAGATAGTATCATGAATTCCATGCATATAAAAAAACTGACGTGTCAGTGTAATTAATGATAAAGGAGAAGATAGTGTTATCATAAGTAGATACGGTAACATAACACATTCTAATATAAAATGAGTATACAAACCTAATAAATATAATATTATATGATATTATACATATGCAGTTAGTAACATACACTAGTATCATAGTAAGCAGTTCCTCGAGCAAGTTCTAGGAAATAGCCTCGTATAAGATCAAAGTTTCATAGAGAATAGATTGGTTTACAAACAAATATGTGCAGTTCACACGATATAGATGATATTTTGGTGCACACAAATAAGCAAGATGATGGTCACAAATTTTAGAGGGTGCAACACAGTTTCGTGGAACTATTTTTGGTAGTACTTTTTTTACACTGAATGGCACAGTAAACAATAGATGACATAATGTTTCCAACAAATCATTAACACTTGATTATGATAATAGAATATAGACCAAATAAAGAAATGAACTCAGATATAAACATGATTAAACTGGCGCAAAACGAACATAACTAGCAGCTCAAATATGATAACATATTGCGAATTAGATATTGTGCTAGACTTGCATAATTAAAATTAAGCTAGAAGACAATAAAACGACTCTAGGCTTATTCAATTTATAGGACAGAGAAAATAAAATCACGGTAAATAGCTCTCATTGAGTGGAATATCATACCACGGTGATATGAGGTTACCCGATCTTTTGGGCAAGGAATTGTGGATCAGTGATGCGGAGCACACACTATTGCTAGCTGAATACATTGCATGAACTCTCAACTCTTCGAAAACGCCTAACGCACACTAGATATGATCATTGGATGATATAGGTAATATAATGCCCTAATTGCCAGCAAAATGGTGGCTTGACCTTGAATTGTAGAAGGACCACTCATCGGACCTTTCTTAGTTTTTCTCACAACAACATTGGTAAAAACGAACAACCACTAATTGGTTTACTTCTTATGACTAACGTGATATTGGTAACCTTCAGATGGCCTTGGGAAGTAAGAATCCATCGATACCTACAATACGATATGAAATTATCAACTATATTCTCTCATTTGTTGATCAAAGCCGCTTGCACAACCTTCACCTTCAAAACCATTAATTTATTTAGAGAGATCTGAATTATAGTTGGTTTGATATGTTAGACGAAATAATCGATAAACTTTCAAATCATGCATACTCTCCTCCCGAGCATAAGCACATTTGATCTTCATTTTGGACTTGTAAAGCTCAATAAATGTTTCACAGATATCTAAAATATAAATTAGTAGCTTTATCTTTTAACATATACTATGCATAAAGAAAGTGCTAATTGACTTAGCACTTCTTAATAACATAGTAAGAAGTATGATGATAGATGCAAACGAATGTTGATGCTTTGACTAGTATAAATAAACGCTATGGCCACTGGTTAAATAGTGCATTGCCAATGGAGAATGGGTTTGTCATGTTGGAGATATGCCCTAGAGGCAATAATAAAGTTGTTATTATCATATCTCCAATGTTCATGATAAATGTTTATACTCCATGCTATAACTGTATTAACTGGAAACATAATACACGTGTGGTTTCATAAACAACCCAGTGTCCCTAGTAAGCCTCTACAAGACTAGCTCGTTGATCAATTGATGGTTACGGTTTCCTAACCATGGACAAGGAGTTGTCAAATTAACAACGAGGTCATGTCATTGGAGAATGATGTGATGGACAGACCTAAATTATATTGTCAAGTGTTCTGTTTCTTAGACCATGAGATTATGTAACTCCCTGGTACCGGAAGTAACCTTGGGGACATCAAACGTCACTTCGTAACTGGGTGATTATAAAGGTGTCTTACAGGTTCATCGGAAAGTACTTGTTGAGTTATGTATTTCAAGACTGGGATTTGTCCCTCCATGTAATGGAGAGATATACTCTGGGCCCACTCGGTAACACACATTCAATATCGCTTGCAAGCACGCGGCTAAAGAGTTAGTCGCAAAGGATGTTGTATTACACAACGAGTAAAGAGTACTTATCGGAAACGAGATTGATCGAGGTATGGAGATATCGGCGATCAAGTCTCGGGTAAGTAAAATATCGCGAGACAAAGGAAATGGAATGTAGATTGATTCAATCCATGACATTGTGGTTCACACGATAAAGATCTTCCTGTATAATGTGGGAACGCTCATGGGTCTCCAGATCCCGTTGTTCGTTATCGGCCGGAATGGTTCCGGTGCATGTCTGCATTATATCGAACCCGTAGGGTCGCACGCTTAACGGGGTAGTGTTCTTATAGAACGTGTTTGTGATTAGATTAAATGAGAGACAACTCCCAAAAGTGTTTCAGGAGACCTCGGAATAGTTTCCGGGGTGACACGGACGACTCCGGAGTGTCCGGAATAACCCAGTGTAATATGGAATGTTCTAGAAATTGTGGATATATCTAGAACCTTGTGGAAGTCTCTGGATAGTGAGCTGGCAGCCATAGGTGGCATGCCACGGGGTTATGTGGCACTCCCCATAACATGTGTCGCATTGTGAGACAATGCACTCATGAGGTGTCATGAGGATGGACATGTGTTGCGCTCCGCACCCGACATGTGTCCAGGCACATGATAGGTGGCGCCGTAGGTTCCTTCCAAGGGAAGAAACTGTTGCTTCCAAGGGAAGAGACCAAGGCACTATATATACCCCTTTGCGCAGCCAAGTGAGATATGACATCAGATGTATATGATACACAATTAGCAAGCTGGTTGCTTATCCACTCTCACATGTGAAGAGTTCACTTTAGATAGCCACAACATCCATACTCTCGTGGAGGTGCTGCCGGGACTCTACCTCTCTCAGATTCAGATCTAGAGAACGTCCCAGAGACCTCATCTAGTCCAGTTTCGTTCCCGTGCCGTCGGCGGACTGGAGCATCGGGACGCGCATGGAAACACTACCTCCAGCACGCGTGGATATTTCGGAGGTGTTGTAGTTTCGACACTAGATCGTGGGAGCTGTTGTGAGTGGGAGTCGGCGTGGAAGTCGGCAGGAAGTCGACATCAATGGGAGCCGTGCTCCGACTCGGGACCAGGCGCGGTCTTGGGCGGGAGTCGCCTTCGACAACGAGGAGATACTCTTGCGGCTGGGAGGTATTGCCGTATTGCCTAGCTGTAGGAATCTGCGACGACTTCACCAAGCTACGTTGTGATTAACATCCAACGCTCGTGTTCTTCGAGGGTATGAAAAACTACTCTCTCTCTCTCTCTCACTCTCTCTCTCTCTCTCTCTCTCGTTACAAGCATTCTCCTAGATTAGATCTTGGCTGGGCGTTTGCATCTCGTAGGAAAATTTTTGTTTTCCATGTCGCGAATCCCATGAGTGGTATCAGAGCCGGATCTATGCATAGATGCTTTGTACGTGTAGAACACATTGGATGTGGGCGTTTGATCTTCTTGTTGCTACCCTCCCACATGTACTTTTTGGTTTTGTGGCATGGTAAGATGCAGCGGCCCGGACCAACTTTACAGTCTTCAGACTGAGACCGGTTCTGCACTTGACATGCAATTTGTATTGCATATGCAGCTGGCGGGTGTCGGTCGCTCTTATCATAGTGAAACCGAATTTACAAAGGAGGGCTTATAGAAGTTAATAAGCAACTTGTATTATCAGCGTTGTGGTTGTTGCGTAGGTAAGAACGGTTCTGACGCTGCCCATAGAAGCCACGTAAAAACTTGCAAATAATACGTTAGAGGCGTCTAACTTGTTTTTGCAGGGTGTGATGATTTGGTATAGCCCAATTTTGCAATATATGTTCTATGATATGCACATTGATTGTAATATTCTTTTATCATGACCTGCGTGTCATGAGAATGGCAATCGGCTGTAGCCATATGATTGTCTTAATTTTATTGTATGACCTGCATGTCAAATAAGTTAGTCCATGTTGTAAACAAGGAGTTGCGTTAGACATGGAGACAATCATGCGACGATGGACCTTCGTTGCAAGTGAAAGGACAAGGATGTCGCCTAGAGGGGGGGGGGTGAATAGTCGATTAAAACTTTTCCGGTTTAGGCTTGATAATTGCGGAATAAAACTATGTGTTTAAATTAACAAGCCAACAACCTAAATAAACTAGGCACCTATGTGCACCAACAACTTATGCTAAGCAAGACAAGCAACAAGGTGATAGCAATATAGAATACTTCAAGCACGAAGGCTATCACAATGTAAAGTGCATAAGTAAAGAGCTCGGGTATAGAAATAACCGAGGCACGCGGAGACGAGGATGTATTCCCGAGTTCCTCCTTTTTAGGGGAGTACGTCTCATTGGAGAGGTGTGAACCAACACAATGGTTCAACAACCACAAAGGTTTCACCTTCTTCTCCGATGAACCGCACCACAAAGGTTTGGTTCACCTTCCACTATCGGAATTCTTTCGAGGCGAAATTCGGAGCCTTTCAACAACAATCCGGGGCACAATCCACAACGGGATTGGGGGCTCCCGAACGGCTACAAGTGACCACCAAGGGTCTCAACCACCACACGGGCATCTAGGGTCCAAAGACCCAAGAGTAACAAGTTCACAAACTTTCAACTTCCACGAATCCTCGTGGAGAGCACAAACCGATTCAACACAATGCAATGGTAAGAACACAAGAAGTGCTCAAGTCCTTCACTCTCAAATTCCAACAAAGCAACAAATGCTTATGGGGGAATAAGAGAGGAAGAACAAAGGAGGAGAAACACCAGGAACTCCAAGATCAAGATCAACTAGGTTCCCCTCACTTAGAGGGGGAATGGATTGGTGGAAATGTTGATCTAGATCTCCTCTCACTTTCCCTCAAAGATATGCAAGAATCATGGGAGGAATTGGGAGAGGGGTAGGCTTTCCAAGGACAACAATGGTGGGGAAGAGAGAGAGAGAGAGAACAAGCTAGGAAAGTTAGGGTCTCTTTGGGGAAGAAGACCCCTTAAAAGGGGCAGCAGAAATCTGCCCGTTGGGGCCATTTTCGTGAGGGCCGGCCTGGGCTGGGCAGGAGGCCGGGCGCCTCACAGAGCCGGCCGGCCCTACAGCCGGCCGAGGCTGGGCGGAAGGCTGGGCACCCAACAGAGCCCGCCGGCCCTGGGGCCGGCCTGGGCTGGCCTGGGGCCGGCCAATAAAAACAGCGAAAATGTCCAACACGAAAACGAACATAACTTGATCATCCGGACTCCGTTTTCGATGTTCTTGGGCTCGTTGGAATCGCAACGAAGAGCCCTTCAAGATTATGCAGAGCAACATCATAGTCCATCATGTGAGGATAAAACCAAATGAAGAAAGGTAAGCCTTATCTAAATAAGAACAACCGATAAATCCTGAAATGCAATAACTTTTGCAAGGAAGCTCCAAACGAGATGAAACCAACGAGGTTGGAAAGGTAGCGACAAGAGCTTATCTCGAGGAGGACCGGTAATATTTCCAACACCGAGAACGCAACAAGTTTTCCATCCAAAATCCATTTTCGAAGAACTTGGGCTTGTCATGAGGATCACAACAAGCACCAAAACCCAACAAGGTGAAGAACCAAATAAGAACCAAGAAAGATAATATGCCAAGTATGCAAAGGTTTGAGCTCTTCACAAATATGCGATCAAGTTACTCACTTGAGAGCTCCTCTTGATAATACGCCGTCTATCCTATAACCCGGTCTCCCACTAACACCATGAGACCGGTAAAATAGAAAACCTATCAAGATCATACCTTTGCCTTGCGCATTCCACTTGAGCTAGATGATGACGATCTTGATCTCTTCAAGTGGACCACCTTTCTTGATTGCGCTTTGCTTGGTGAAGACATCTCCAAATGCTCCCCCATACTCCATTATGGTAGAGCCTCGCTAAGCTCCGTCTTCATGTCTTGATTGCAAGCTTCAATCAAATGATATCTTCCGAGATGGATCATATTGGACTTGCACTTCATCTTCTTCTCTTGATATATATGATGGCTTGGAAATAGCATGAAAGTTCACTCAAACTTCTTTTCCAAGCCATGCTTGCAATAAGCTCAACTCTTCACAAGACCATTCTTCATATAAACCCTTGGATAGAACCTTGGTCATCATGTAATCTTCTAGAGTCCAACACATGAACTCAAATCTTTTCCTATGGACAAGATCTACAAGAATATCTTAATGCAAACATTAGTCCATAAGGATTGTCATTAATTACCAAAACCACGCATGGGGCAACACATGCACTTTCAGCAAGTCCGTTCACGATGAAGTAGTTCATCGAATTAAAGGAAGACGTTGGAGAAGAGGTTTTCGTGGAGACAAAGATCCGGTCTTCTTTGACTACAAGGGCTATACCATATTACACATTTTGATTTGCATGTGATGTTAATCCCTTTATATGCATCCTATCTTGCTAGTTGCGTGGTAGACATTTAACTTTACGATGACCCCTCACACTTAAATATCAAGATCGTGTTCTCCCCAAGTATGCACCACCGCTACAGTTCTTTGTTTCGAGACACCACGTGATGATCGGGTGTGATAGACTCTACGTTCACATACGGTGGGTGTTGCTCGAGCCTAGCATGTACAGACATGGCCTCGTCACACATGCGGAAAATACTTGGGTTAACTTGACGAGCCTAGCATGTACAAACATGGCCTCGGAACACAAGAACCGAAAGGTTAAACACGAATCATATGGAGATATGATCAACATGTTGATGTTCACCATTGAAGCTACATCATCTCACGTGATGATCAGACTTGGTGTAGTGGATTTGGATCGTGTCACTAGAACAACCATGAGGGATGTTGATTTTAGTGGAGTTCATTAGTAATTTGATTACCTGAACCACTTATCATGAACATAGTCTAAATAATGTCTTTGCAAATATTTGGTGTAGATCATGGCCCGTAACGTTGCTGCTTTCAACTTTAGCGCATTCCTTGAGAAAGAGAAACTTAAAACATCTCGGTCCAATTTCACCACCTGGCACCGTAACTTGAGGATTATCCTCACTGGGTGCAAGAAGGCTTATGTGCATGATGCAACGCTAGGTGAACCACCTGCAGCTACGGCCTCTCAGGAAGAGGCGGATGTCTATGAGACACGTAGTGATGACCACACAATTGTTGCATGTGCCATTCTTACATCTCTCGAGCCTGATCTGCAGAAATGTTTTGAACACCACGGGGCTTATGAAATGGTTCAAGAGCTGAAAACTATGTTTCAGCCTCAAGCCCGTGCTGAGAGATATGAGATATCTGAGAAATTCTTTACGTGTAAGATGGAGGAGCACAACTCTGTCGGTGAACATGTTGTTACCATGGGTGGCTATATCCAACGCCTAACTCAGCTGGGATGCGTGATCCCGGAGGAGTTAACCGCTGACAGAGTGCTGCAGTCGCTCCCAACGAGTTACAAATCGTTTGTGCTCAACTATAACATGCAAGGGATGAAGAAGTCACTCCCTGAACTTTTCGCAATGTTAAAATCCGCGGTGGTGATCTAGAGTTCTTCCTGAAATAGCGGCTCATCATCGGCGTGTTCCATCTTGTACTTGGCAACGAGGAGGATGGTCGTGCCCTCCTCTACCCGACGACGACAACACTTGACGCTCACGCACTTGGAAGCAACGCGGGAGAGGTGTCAACCGACCTCCAGATCCTCCTCCTTCTCAGCTAGGTCGGCCGACAACAAGGGGTGATGTGACATGATGTATTCGTGCGTGGTCCGGCGGGACCGCAAATGCTGCGAAGGGGGCCAGTGCATTGGGCGCTGCCACGAGCCGTGCCTGGGGATGCAGGGACGTGGCTCGGGCCGACGGAAGAGGACGTGAGCCCTAGTTGGCACCGGAGGTGAGCGCCATTGCGATCTCCTCCAGGAGATGCCTCTGTGCGACATAGTCGCGAGGGCCGCCGCAAGTCAAGCCATATGGGAAGTCCATATGGAGATTGAAAGGGACGGGAGTGAGGCGGCTAGGGGTTGGGAGTGAGGAGTGACTAAAGATAGATGGCGCGCGGTGATGAGTGACTATGAAAATTATCAGGATAGATGACCCTTTAGAGAATTACAAGGCTAGAGTGGGTATGTTCCCTGTATTCACAACATTTTTGAGGGGTGTGCAGTTTTGGAGAATATGTTAGAGTTGCTTTAAGAGCCATAAACTATTATAAAATGATTAATTTGCATTCATAAACTAAGTACAGTTAATTTTATTAGGGCCAGCACTAAGCATTTTGGTCTTATCACATATCCTTGTAGCGTTGGTGTTGGATATTTTTTCCCATGTCTAGCATTCACTTCGCGCCTAAGAGCAACAACAATGGGAGATTTATTGATAGGCGCTAGGAAATAAATCCCAGCCTTTTTGACAGTTTTATCTTGACTCCCGGTCATTTTTTTACATATGGATGATTAATTGGGAGCCTGACGCTTGCAAAATCAGTGTGAATTATCGCTCCTAAGCGGGCAGGTGCTTCTTTGCTGTCTCTTTCTTGCATTTTGGGGGTATGGATACAGGTTCCTTTCCGGAACCAGGACATCGCAATAGCGATGGTTCTGAATTTCCTGCCCATTATGGCATTGCTTTGGTGAACTGACTAGATTTATCATGTGCTGATGCTACCTAGTAAATAGAGAAGAGTTCCTCCAGTAATCTTCTCAACTCTTCTGTATGTTTTTTGGAATGTCATTTCTTTTTCTGGTGGTTTGAGGCTTGTGTTGGTAGTTATGAAGTTGCTTTTATTTTCCGTCACTTGTATATTTTGATGATCTAGTCCATCGGTTGCATTTATATATACTCCATGTTTCTCCAGATGCCAAGCCAAGAGCAAGATCATGAGCAGCAACATGCCCAAGAAGATGGCCCTGTCATTGGCAGCGAAGGAGAAACACGTAGTGAACAGCGGGAAGGTCCTAGACAAAAGAAGAAAAAGATGAAGTGGTCTCCAGTTTCCAGGCACAATGTGGTAGCTTCTTTGGTGTCAAGGTCCCGGGCAGCACGGGCTTCCCGGGCTTCTCCGGCTGCAACACGATCTTCTCCGGCTGCAACATAGTTTATTGAGAATGACTATGGCAGATATTCTGGTGAGCACATTTGTAAACTGTACATCTTGAGTGGATTTAAATGCTGATGTTCAGTCTTATTTCAAATAACTTTGCTTATATATAGAACCTGCAGCTAATGCAATGTGCCAATGTTCAATGTTTTCCAGAGGATATGGATCCTGACATGCATGAAGATGATGATGAGCAGGAAGTCCAGAGTGATGAGCAGGAAGTCGAGGGTGATGAGCAGGAATTCGAGGGTGATGAGCAGGAAGTTGAGGGTGATGAGGAGGATGTTGAGGGTGATGAGTTTGTTACTGCTAGTACAACAATTCGAGCTTTGACAAGCAAGTTCAGATCTGAAGCTTGGAAGGAGTATGTCCCACTCATTGTGAATGGACAGGTTTCAAAAGGGAGGTGCAAGCATTGTCAAAGAAAGATAAGTGCGAAACGTGGCCATGGGACCAGCGCCTTGTTGAAGCACTTGGACAGATGCAAGAAAAGAGATGCTGCACTACGGATTGTGCAAGGCCTGAATTCAACACTTCGGTCTCCAGATGGCAGTCGATTGAAGAATTGGAACTTTGATCCAGTGATTGCAAGAAAGGAGCTTGCCCGGATGATTGCCTTACATGGGCTTCCATTTGCCCTTGTGGAATACGATGGGTTTAGGAGATTTGTAGCAAGTCTGAACCCATTGTTCAAGCCAATAAATAGGAAAACCTCCAGAAATGATTGCATCAAAGCATTCAAAGACCAGAAAGTGGAACTACAAGAAATGTTTAAGGATGCAAACTGCAGATTTTCGTTGACATCAGACATGTGGACATCCAATCAAACACTTGGCTATATGTGCATCACATGTCACTACATCACCGAAGATTGGAAGGTTCAGAAGAAGGTTATCAAGTTTCTCGTTGTGGAGTCGCCACACAACGGAATTGCAATGTTCAACCAAGTTCTTGATTGCATCCAGGAATGGAAAATTGAGGATAAGATATTTGGGATCACATTGGACAATGCTTCAGCTAATGATTCAATGGTTGGTGAGTTGAAGCGCAATTTGGTGGACAAGAAGGCTATTCCGGTGAGTGGAGCGTTGCTACACAATCGATGTGCAGCACATGTCATAAATCTCATCGTTCAAGATGGTTTAGACGATGTGCCACACATTGTCGTCAACATTTGGGAGAGTGTGAAATACATCAGATCATCGCAGCCCCGGAAGAAAAAGTTCAAGGATGTGATTACCAAAGAAGGCCTCCCTGTTGGAGCGTGGCCAAAAATGGATACTCCCACTCGTTGGAATTCAACGTACTTGATGATTGAGAAGGCCATGGAGTATAGTACAGCGTTTAATTCCTTAGCCAAGCAAGATTCAAACTACCCATATGCTCCATCTTCGAAAGATTGGGAAATGGCTGCAACTCTTTGCAAGGTGTTGAAGGTATTTTATGATGCAACGATGCTGATTTCTGGTACATCATACCCGACATCAAACCTTTACTTCCATGAGATGTGGAAAATAAAACAAACTCTGCATAAGGAATCCTCTAATGCTGATCTTGGACAGATGATCCATTCCATGAAAGGAAAGTTCCATAAGTATTGGTTGAGCTCCTACAGGACCCTTGCAATTCCGGTTATCATTGACCCACGGTTCAATCTGAAGTATGTTGAGTTTCGTCTCAAACAGGCATTTGTGAATGATCCTCAACCACGGATCAACAAAGTGAAGAAATTGTTAAGGGACCTCTTTGATGAATACTTCTCCAAACTCAATAATGGCAGCACCACCTTCTCACAACAACCAAGACAAGGTCATGGACAAATGGTCCCAACAGATGATGATATGTTTGGTGACTGGGATAACCACCTTAGTGAGCAGCGGCAAGGTCAAGAAACAGAACTGGATAGATACCTAAACGAGAGCCCAATTTCGAGATCTGGGGAATTTGATATCCTAAAATGGTGGAGCGCTAATTCTTCAACATATCCCACAATTGCTGCCATCGCACGTGATGTGCTAGCAGTGCCTGCATCTACGGTTGCGTCCGAGTCTGCTTTCAGCATGGGAGGAAGAACTGTGAGTGACTTCCGTAGCAGATTAAACGTCGAGAGTGTTGAGGCACTTGTCTGTTCGCAGGATTGGTATCGAGGATCTGGTAACCTAACCAACTCAGCTCCATTTGTTTGATGTAATTCCATTTGATTGAAACTAATATGTTTTGAATTCTTTATTTCAGCTACTCACTCACGGATGAGCGCAATCACCGATCTAGTTGACCTACAAGATGCTGAAGTCGACTCGCCCTTGGCGTAGGTATTGTGCTTTCTTGTTCTTTTTTCTTGGAATCAGACTAGATGTTTTTTGTTGTTGTTTGCATGGCAACGAAACATGTAACTTTGCAACAAGTTTTGATTAATGCTAGGTAAGCTGTTCGTTAGGTGCTCCTGGTCCATCTATTGTGTGTGCTTTTTATCATCTCCATCTTTGTTCTAAAAAAGAACATGGCCTTGAGGCCCCTGACTTCTACTATCTCTACTTCTAGCACTAGATGATTAGAAACTAGTTTGGCGGTTCTGATGATCAATCAAGTATTGTGTGCATGCTTGGTCTAATTTGTTTTCTCTGCTTTCACTTGGACCTCTTTTATGGACATAGTTGTTTTATTTGTAAGATGGGTGAAAGACCATTTCGAGGATACTTTAGTCCCATGACCAGCCATATATATCTAGTTGGATGTCATCAAGGACACCAATAGTCAACCAATGAACCAAGTGTCAGTTTCATTGGATTGATTATAAGAACTACTCCTTCCGTTTCGAATTATAAAATGTCTTACATTTTTCTAAATTACATGTACAGTGACGTATTTTAGTGTGTTTCTTCACTTTTTTCAGTCTATCTATAGTCCGTGTTAAAATATTCAAAACATTTTATACTCTGACGTAGTGAATAGCAAATAACAAGTGAGCTTGTGCATGACTAGAGGTTTTTTTGTTGCATTCCTAGGACTAAGCAGTGGCAGTTGTTTACCTCAGCAGTCTTATAGATAGTGCAGCTGAACCCTGAAGTGACTCTAAAAAGGTTGTTCCTTTTCTTGTGCATATGCAGGAGTTCCAGGCTTGAGGTTGAGGAGAGCGGAAGAAGAAGGGCACCATGACCAGAGGTGAGAAGCAGCACGTGAGGATGGATGAGAGAGATACAATAAGACCGAGTGCTGCAACAACTGCTACTGCCTGCAGAGTCTGTTTAGTCTGTAGCATCATTTCTGCTATCGGCAGCTTTTTTTTGTTGATCAGCACATTATTCGTCAGTACTATGGAAGAGAATCAGTTTTGCTTTGACCGCTACTTAAATACTCATGGTGCCGTGGTGCCTGAATCCTGATTGCGATTTTTTTTCTGTACTTGTACTTTGTCCATGCCTGGAACATCATGATTTTCTGACTTGTTTGGTTGATGTTTTCCTGTACTTCGAAAGAAATACCTGAGGTACAGAGAATAGGATTGTAGTGCTGTTATTGCTGTTGTTGTACCGCTGCTGTTGTAGAAAGTTCAGAGAATAGGGCCAAACCTAGGATTACCCATAAACCTGGAAGGGTAGGTGCGGTGCGAACCTGAACCTGCTATTTATCTAATAGGATCGGTGGTCCGGTATCAGGTCCAAACCGGACCGGACCTAGCCCATCACGACTCCATATGGTAACAGACAAAATTGAAAAGATTTTTAGCGGCTATGCGGTGTGGATGCTCTAATGGTTTTTGTACAGGAAGTACCCTACTCTAGATAAGTACCCTACTCTAGAGACGATCTTATCCTACGCTCTACCTTATGCGTACGACCGAAAATAATTGAGGGGTACCCGCACGTTACGTGACGTTCTACAATACCGTCCGATCTTCCATCACTGAGGGTCCACGTCAGACCAGCTTCTACTGGATGGGATTGTGAACTCCTTTCTTTTCCCTGTCAGAGGTGGACCGATTTCTGTTCTGTTGAATTCCCTGACGTGGGAAGCTGTGTGTTCAGTTTTCCAAATGTTCGTGATCCACATGACCACACCGGAGTAAACCAGAAAATGGAATTCGTTGGAGTTGGATGATCCATTCACACGGCCTAGCTAGGACGGCGGACACCCTAACCTTGTTAAACTACTTTTTTTTTTGCGGAGAAAAGGGTGATATATTAAACCAGAGCCCTTACAAACAGGTCCAGAAAGAAAAGGAAATTACAACAAGGTCCTCTATCTTCTTCCTCTGGAACTGGCCGCCGTTGACACTCAGAAGCCATCGGTGGCGCGCCACTGCCGCTGCTCCTTGACACAAGTTGGATCGGAGTCAGCCTCCTGGCAAGCGGGAAGTCGCCGAGTGTAACCACCGAAGACGCCGCCGGCAGCGAAGAGCACACAAAGGTCACCACTTCTTCATTTTCAAGATTTTCCCACACCGAATCCGCCACCGCCGAAGCCGCCGCGGAGCCGCACCCCCATCACTGCACCTCACGAGCCCGCCACCGTCCCTGGGGAGGAAGACGGCGCAGGGACGACCAGCTCGGAGGACTGGAACTCCACCGCAGGCGGCCGTCGTCGTCGCCTTGCCAATCGCCTGCACAGAGTACATCAACACCACCTCCTCGACGACGAAGACGCCGGATTGGAAGGAGAAGGTGGAGAAGAAGATCTTCACTGCCGCCATCAGCTCCAATCCACCGACGGCAACGAAGCACCAAAACAGAGCCCACAAGCCGCCCAATCCGCAGATCGGCGACCACCAGACGGCTGCAGCACGAAGACGCCGCCCCGGAGGACGAAGCCAAGGTGGAAGACGAACTGCAGCATCCTTATTCCGCAGGCACGGCGCCGGCTCCACCCCACCACCGCCGCCGGGAACAACTCCAAAACACATAAATACTAACCTATACTACTGCCGCACGGCGAGATCCTCCGGATCCCCCGCCTCACGACGCCGCGACGGCGCCGGAGACGGGGAGATCCATCGGATCCGCACCGGCGGAACTCTGCTCGCTTTTCGCCTCTGTTTCTCCTCTCCTTACTGTAGCACGGGGTGGGGAACGGGTCTTCCTCCGACAAGCTATTCCTGCCTGCGTACCTTGTTAAACTACTTGGTAGGTAGGTGCATCCGGCCCGCTGCCAAGATCAGGATCGGATCATATTAATTAGCTAAGATCCAGCGGCCTAATGTAATTCATTCATACCCTACTATAGGACCCAAAAGTCGACAACAACTGATACCGTATCAAACTGTCATGTCTCAGAGTTACAGATCTAAACAATGAGGAAAAACATTATTTTTTGTTTCTTGAAGAGAATATCTAAATAACAGCTCGACCCGTGGACCTCTCCCTCGTTCCCCACCTACAGTGAACAGGGCGATTTTTGGGCGAAACCCGTGCGGACCAGCTCGCCGCCGGCGATCCGCTCGATCCCTCGCCCTCCGCGGCCGCTCCGGCGGCGGGAGGACGGGGAATCGACGGATCCCGGCGTGTACATAGTTTAGATGTGCGTGGGTTGCTTGCCAGCGGCGCGGTGTAGGTGGAGGCGCGGCCAGAGAAACTTTTGGAGGCGGCGGTCCTCTCCTCTGTCCTCGGTGCTCCGGTGGAGGCCTTGGGCAGATCTGCCGTCTCTGGCGCGTCCGCTGCTCTCCGGAGCCGCGGCGTGCTTCCCCTCGAGCCGGCGGCCGTGGTGGCGGTGGCGGCTCTTGTCCTTGGGGTCCTTCTTCCCTCGCCGACGTGCGGGGTGGTGCTTTTGCTTAAATCTGCTGGGAGTTTGCAGGCGGGGTGCTCTCCTTCGTCGGCGGACTCGGTGGGCCCTGTGGAAGACGGGTGGAGCCTTCATCTTCGTCTCCGGCGTGAGGCGACGACGGCGGTCTGGCGGAGCCGATGCTCGTTCAACGTCAAGATTCCGGCGCCTGCGTCGGATGGCTTCTGCGGCATCTCAACAAGGTTGGTCGAGCTGGCTGCTTCGGTGCGAGGTGAGGCCGCCTCCTTCTCTCCCGGCGGCGTGCTGCTGGTGGTCGAAGGTGGCCTGCTGCTTGGTGGTGCCGTGTTCGCCGTGTTTGGTGTGGCCTTTGCCTCTGTTCGTGCGTGTGTGTTCTTGCTTTGTTTGATCTTGTACACGAACTCCCTTTAAAAAAAAAAGAGAATATCTAAATAAGAAAAAGTAACAACCAGTACAGGTATTTCTCTATACCCCACGTCTAAAACAAATCTTGCTCTATCTCCCTCTCCCTCTCACGCCCCTCCGGGTGCTAATCGCATAGAGATTTGACAAATGCCAGCACAATACCATGGACGGTCAAGCCAGGGAGTTTGATGATAGTACGGGGAGAAAGTGGTGTGGTACGCACTAGTAAGGTTGTACATGTCGTGATAGTCTCGATACCTCACAAACGCCGAAAGTTATCGCAAGGGAAATCAAAGCCATCAAAATTGGCATTGCTCTTTCGAAGCAAAAATCAATACTCAGCGTCGAACTACTCCGTCATAAATAACCAGGGCTCGTTTTACAACCATCATTTCATTTCATTTCATTTGGCAAAAATAAAATGAAATGAAATGAATTCCAGAGAAATGACAGCATTAGGGACCTGAATTGACTTAACATAGCTTAGGCATTCTTTGGAATTCAAATTGAAATGACATTCCAATTCCATGACAACCAAACACGTTTGGGTATGGAATCAGAAATGAATTCCAAGAAAATGATGGGTGCCAAACAAGGTCTACCTCCTACACCTTGGCGCCAACCACTCGCGACACGTGTCGCCGCCGACCTCACACTCCAATACGCCGACGCGGGAATGAGAGAGGAGGGAAAAAGGAAAATAAAATACATTTTTGTCAGGTTTTCACCCGGTTTTCTCAATAAATCCAGCACTTTGGCTCTTAGGGCATTTCCAACGGCCTGGCACAAACGGACACCAAAATGTGTCCGATTTGGTCCGTTTGGAGCGGACCGGGGACACATTTTGGGCCTCTGTCCGTTTGGGGTAGGGGGTGCCCAACGGCCCGGCGCATGTTCTCCCATGGCCCGGATTTTGACTATGTTTTTTACCTTCTTTTGACACAAGTTTACAAAATAGCAACAAATTATAATAGAAAAGTAGCAATAAATTATGAATAGTCCACAAGTAGATAAATAACAGGGTTTATTACAATAAAGTGCACACAATGAAATAAATAGCATTATTTGTTCAATGAAATAAAATAAAGGAGGGCACGACTACTGGTTTCCAAGATGAGTCCATAGATGCTCCACCAAATCATTCTGAATCTGGATGTGCATAGGCTTATCACGCATCTCATCAAGCACGTGGAGATACTGCTGGAACGTCGCCGGCCCAGGAATTGGCCCAATGACAGACCCGACATGTCGTGGCAGTGCAATCTCGTTGAAGTTGTGGATGAGAGTGGCCGCGGCCATCATGATATCGCTATCATCGTTCGATGATTCATCCGAAGTATCGATGAAAGTGTGGTAGAAGAACTCGTCATCGCTATCCATCTACATAAAATGAACAATAAATATATGCGACCACCATTTGCACCGGCCAAATGCAAAGAAGGGACAGAAATTGTCCATACCTTGCGCCGGTTAATCCGTCGAACAACTTCGAGGTGGTGGACTGCGCGGTCGAGTCAGAGACAAAGGAGGAAGGCAACCTGTCGAGAGCTATTCTGGAACACCTTCGGAGCGTCGGGACGATGATGGCTAGCTACTACCGGGGCTGGAGAAGAGGGCGAGGGCGGCCCCTCCGGGACGGACGTCGGGGCCTGTCGAGAGCTCCCCTGGGAAGATGGTCGGGCCGGCGAATAGATCCGACCACGCCGGGAGGCTAGGTGCGGCTGCGGCGGAGGAGAGACTGAATGGCGGCGACTGTGGCGAGGGCGACTGCGGCAATGGGGACGGGAAAGAATTGGGTAGGGTGAAGAGGGGGTTGTGTAACTGGCCATTGAGCCCGACGCGGACAAGGGAGAATAAAGGGCGGACTGGGAGGCTGTCCGTCCAGCCCTAAAGTTGGACCGTGTTTGGGGCAAAATCACGTGTCCGCACGGACATGCGTTTCTATGCGCCAGCCCGTTGAAGCACCCTCAAATGTCCGTTCGGACATAAGGGACTGGGCTTGCGCCAGCCCGTTGGACAAGCCGAAGGAATATGCCCTCCGCAGCAGAGGCGCCGCCGGGGCCCACCGCCACCGCCACCGCCACCGCATCCATGCCCTCCTCGTCCCGCGGGCAGGACGGTTCTCCCGCGTTCTTCTCGCTCGACCTCGTCGCCGCCGCGCGACGCCTCCTCGCGTTCCTCCGCTCTGCGCCGGCCGGCGGAGCCGTGGGCCCACGGTCCGTGCGGAGATACGAGGATCTATGGCTGCCGCTCGCAGCGGAGGCGGCGGGTGCAGGAGGAGAGGAGGCGGCGATGTTGGTGCCCCCGCCCGACGTGCAGCTCGTCTGGCTCTGCCACTGCTTCCACCATGTGAGCCTTGTCACCGCCATGTCCTCTTTTACTTCAAGTCACGTCTTGAGAATTACTCGGGTTTCTTATAGGTTGTTTTACTCACGGCTAGTTGAACTTATCTTAATCAGTTAGTTGGTTCTAGGCCTTGGAGAAGTTCTCGTGATTCGTCACTGAATGTCTGTTGATAATTGTGCCATTGGCAAAATTGGTCAGCTTATTGTATACAGAGAATGAGAGAACAAACTATTCAATATTTTTTTACAATATTCCGCTCACTTTACAAAATACCTCGCTTGTTCTTAACGAAATATATATTTTGAAATAGATCCCTTGGCTGGACTTCATTTTCCCACAAAATCACCGAGCTTTAGGATTTAGCTAAGTCATAGCCTTCAAAAATTTCCGACGAACTGAAAGATTTCAAGTTGTTTCTTCTGTTTCCAGGAGAGCTATGCCTCATACTGCACATCGAGGTTCGGACGCCTCATCAATCGGCCTTCAATACTTGATGCTGAGAATGAGGAGTATGCTGCTGACTGTTGTCGGGACCTCTGGGCTGCACGCTACCCGTTGGAGCCGTTTGACCTTGACAATAATGAACTTGATGGAAACAATCTGAATGTTGCTCAGAATGACAATGCTAATAGCGAAATTGTCAAAATGGTTCAAACTTATGGGAGCCTAGCAGCCCGCTTTGCCTCGCCCTTTGTCTTGCAAGGAGTCTACCATGTTGCTGCGAAACGGAGGTACATGCGTTTCCTTGACCTTGTCAGAAAGGGCGTGTGCGCAACCAGAGAAGACACACGGCTGGTGCCTAGCCTGGACATATTACTGATGTGGCTTGCTCACCAGGTATGTTTAGTGATGACATCTCAGTCATATTAAGCTATTAAGCAATGTAGCGACCCAACACCATAGTTTTTTCTGCATGTATACAGTTTATATGATTGTTATGTATCCTTGGCAGAGTTTTCCGGTGAGCTATGCAACAGACATGACGGCGATGGCTATCAGGGACAATGTTATTAACATGGTGGTGAGTTACGGGGAGGTGGTGAGTGAGGAGGTGATTGAGAGGACAAGGGTGTTGTGGGAGGAGGCATATGATGAGCCATACGATCTGTCTGGTTCAGAGGTTGATGCGGCAGCAGTTGGCACAGCAAGGGAAGCATTCCGTTGGGAGGCTGCAGCATCAGAAGAGGACACCAATCGGCTGTACAAGGGGTTGCAACCTAGATTTCTTATGGAGGTATTTCTGAGGCTGTTTCAATCATACTTTAACTTAATGAGGAACTTGTCACACAACTTTGTACTATCTAGCATTATAATGTCCTTAATGGTTGGCCAGTAGAAAACAATTTGTACTTGGCGAGAGTTTCATTCCATTCGACTATTCTTCTTCACAAAAATCATCTGCTTTGGCATTTTCTTACATCTTGCATTGCAAAGAACTGAAAACTTAGGGATCTGCTAGGCATAATGTCCACAAGCCATCATACTATAGCATAATATCAACAACAAAAGTAAAAATAAATAAATAGTAATATAGTATATTCCACACTGTGGGCACTTCAAGCCAAGATGAAGATTACCTACATACGCGTCAAGTAGTGAGTTCAGTTGTATATGTCGTAAAACATATGGTGAATTTCTATACATCGATTAGTTCAGGTATATTAAATTATCCGATCACACATTCTCACACGTTCTATATGACCAAACCATCTTAGACGGTGTTGGACAACCTTGAAGAGAAGGTTGTCCAACACCGTCTAAGATGGTTTGGTCATATAGAACGTAGGCCTCCGGAAGCGCCATTGCATACCGGACGGATAAAGCGGGATGGGAATGTTAAGAGGGGTCGTGGTAGGCCAAACTTGACATGGGAGGAGTCTGTTAAGAGAGATCTGAAGGATTGGAATATCACCAAAGAACTAGCCATGGATAGGGCTGCGTGGAAGTTAGCTATCCATGTGCCAGAACCATGACCTAGTTTCGAGATCTTATAGGTTTCAACTCTAGCCTACCCCAACTTGTTTGGGAAAAAAGGCTTTGTTGTTGTTGTTGTTGTTGTTGTACACATTCTCACGGGTCCACTAATATAACTTGCTAGTAAAAAATTAATTTGTATGTGCTTCTGACTCTAGTGTTCACACAATAGAGGAGTTAGTGAGCTTACTTGTACCTATTCATTAGTAATTGTAACTGATTGGAGATTACATATGATTTGTCACAACGTTATTTAAACAAGTCAGGGTACAATTAGAACTAATGAGCGAGAGGTCACACTCAGCCTCCTCCCTACCCCACTGTTGAAACACCCCGGTTTCGGCATCTACAGCCACCTCGCCGTCTTCCGCTCCAGAGACGGTGGACACTTCCTCCTCCCCCCTCACTCCTCGCCTCTCCCTAGTCCCCAAACATGGTCGAGACTCCGTACCGTGCAGCTCTTGGTTGCCCTAGACATGCTCACCTGGAGATGGAAGACTGACTCTCGGTACTCCTTCAAGTCTTGTTACAACATCCTTTTTGAAGGAGCGATTGTCTCAAGCTCTTGGAAGCTAAATTAGAAGTCGTGGGCTTTGCCGTGGTGAAGTTCTTTATTTGGCTCGCCTGCCAGGATTGTTGTTGGACGGCAGAGAGGCTGGCATGACGGTGGGTTGCAACACCCACCAATGCGTATGCTCTGTGACCAGTCTGAGGAGACTATGGGCCACCTTCTCACCAGGTGCCCGTTCAGTCCTGCACCCTGTGGCATGAGGTGCTCTCGTGGATCCGTTCTACCACTAGACCTCCCGTTGCCGAAGATGCCTTTGTGGATTGGTGGCACCTGCCCTCCGTTCCACACCATCTACCTTGCAAGGGAACTGCTTCGGTGATCATACTCACGGCTTGGTGGATTTGGAAGCAGCGAAATGCTGGCTTCTTTGACAAAGCCTCGCCGAAGTTGCCAGCCTCGTCAACATGATCAAAGCGAACCCAAGATCAAGGTACAGGCGGGGGCAACTGAGCTAGCAACGCTACTCCCTAGTTCCTAGGTGTGCTGCGTTGTACCTTGGGTGTTGCCTTTCAGTCTTTTACATAAACTCTCTATCGTCTTAGTGTTTTTCGTGATTTTTGTTGCATCCGATTATAGTCTTGGGAAAGATTAGGCTCAAACAACTTCACTGAAATTTCTTCTTAGAAATAATATCGTACCTAGAAGTCATGAACTTGATACAGGAACAGTTGTTGCCAACTTGAGTTCGTGCTCCCACTGAATATTGGAAAGTAGAGAATTGGCCCATGATGCACTTCAAATAAATGTAAATTAAGCTATTATCTAAAGTCGCTGTGTGTTACTCCCTCCTTCAATATTAATTGTCGGTGAATCGGATGTACCTAACATGTTTTAGTGCTAGATACATCCGATTAAACGACAATTAATATGGATCGAGGGAGTATTATCTACAACTACGTCCCTTTCTTTTTATGTTAAGTACTCCCTTCGTTCCTAAATATAAGCCTTTTTAGTTTTTTTAGCTTTTTCCCGACGTATTTTAGTGGGTAGTTCACTCATTTTGCTCTGTATTTGGTCCGTATTGGAATGTCTAAAACATCTTATATAATGGAACAGAGGGAGTATGTACCTAGTTTCTATGTTGGAAATGTGATATCATTGATTCTTGATAGCAGGTATACGTGTTCCTGAAAGGAGAATTTGACAGTGAGCACATTAGCAAAGAATTTCTACGTTTGCGAGCACAGAGGTGTCACAGATCATTAAAGCTCGACAAACCAATGTCCAGTTTATCCTGCAAAAACTGGCAGAAAACATGGCATCTGTATTGTGACTTTGCAACCCGAGGTCTCACCATTGAGGTCAGGCGCAGCACGAGTGGGTGCTTCAGGAAGAGCAAGATCCTCAAGAACATATCATCTCATGGAACGATATGCTGCATGAAAAATCACTCATTCTTACAGAAGAACTCGATGCCAGGATGAGGGTGATGGCATCAATTACCCCTCCAATTCAAGCACCTTACCTGTTGAAGTCCGTACCTGACAGAGTCACTGATGACGGTGGGGCCATGATTTCTGATGTCATACTGCGCATGAGAAGTTATCGTCCGCAAGAAGGACGGTGGCTGACTCGTACGGTGCTTGATTACGGTGGGAAAGAATGTTTCGTCATTCGGATGAGGTATTGTTCAGAATATCTGTGTAGTTGGGTTTCAAAATTCTAAAGCTTAGCATTATTATGTGATTGTTGGCACATACCTCATCCCTTCAAAATTTATTGGTGAATTTTGTAACCAACTACACCATGCAGTCCAAAGTTAACCTTTTTCTTATAAGAAGTTGCACTCTTGTATTGAATGGTTGCTTACTAAGCTTATGCTGTGGGGAACCATATTTACTGTTATATCTCAATATAATTTTGTTTAATTCTATTGCAACATTTGTAGAATAGGCAGAGGGATTTGGCGGAGAGGACCTGAAACTCCCATGGCAGTGAAATGGGAAGACAGGAGCATTGAGGTCCGAGAAGGCTCATGGTCCTACATTGCAAGTGCAACATCCGTTGGTCATGCTCCAGGTAATTTTATACGCTGAATAATTGCTTGATGTCAGTATTATACCTTGTCTTGAGAGGTGCCTAGTTGTTTCTATGTGGTGTAGAAAAGGTGGTTGGCACAGCAACGCCAACTAAAGATCAACAGGAGAATAAGGTGGTTTGGAAATTTTCCACTGGAGATGTACTGACAGTGTGGCTGGAAAATGACCTGAACTTTCAACTGGAAAATGAGAGCTCAGAAGAAGAGGTATGGTCCCACACTCATAAGTTTCTTTCGCATGATTGTTTGATGTATTTTGTCTGGAATTGGAGTTAGTATAGATAATCCTGAAGTAACATAGCTTCCATTCATCTGGTGTTCACTGCTGAAGCTATGGTATGAAGATTATATGGTAGTTGATTTAGTAATTCAATACCAGACAAAAGATTACATATGTTATCTTTATTGCTTCAGAAATGCAAGATCATGTGAGTTGTCTGTATGTAAAACACATGCCATATAACTTTTTTTTTTTTGAGTAAATTCATTTCATTTGACTGATCAACCGTATTTGTAGACTTTTGTACCTAACACGGATGTGCTGCTATTTTCGTTCCTTAAAATATTCCTTTCATTTTAGCAGGCAAGGCTGCTTGTAGGGAGGAGACTGAGTTACAACATAAACAAGGATAGTGCATCAAATAACCACAAAGAGGAGGAGCAATACATCACCCTACTCCGTACATCACCAGATCATCCTGATGGTAGAGCAACCGTGCTCCTGAATTGGAAATTCCTTGCAGTAGAGTTCTTACCCCAAGAGGATGCAGTTTTTGTGCTTCTCTTATGCATGGCAATCACACGGACAATGACGGAGATCAGAAGGGAAGATGTGGCTGGGCTTCTGGTGCGACGAAGAATACGTGAACCACAGGTAGGGCAGAGAGACTGGGGTTCTGTGATGCTTCCGAACTCGCCTTCCCTTGACCCTCATTTGCAGCCGTGGTATCGGAATGCAGTGCGTGTTTTGAGCTCTGCAGAGACGATGCCTAATGGAGTGATGCCCACTAAGTACTCACCTACTGATGGCAAGGATGAGCTGTACAGGCAAGCTCTTATGTCTTGAAACCCTGATGGAGATAATTTTTGTGAAGAAATGTACAGACAAATAATGATCTTGCCACCGGTCTGATTATGGTTTATAAAAAAGGAAAAATTACATGTCATCTCAAAATGGCCTGATTTGTTGCTCCGTATGGTTTGTCGATATGTCAAAATCTTCTATTCATGTGAGTACATTGTAATTGTAAAGAATACACAGGATACATGTTGCGTTTGAAAGAATCCCAAAAGATGTTTCGAAATTGTGTCGGAAAATATATGTCTCCCGTCTATTGCAATTCCTCTGGGGAGAACTTCATGCTTTTTGGAACAAGTGTACAATACAGTATGATGTTCAGAGTAACACTTAAGCTCTTGTTTTTCACATCGAGTTCGCTGCAAATCTCAGATTCAGGGCAGCAAAAACTCATATACATTGACAGCCAGATCTTTTGTATCATGCTAATGCACAACACGAGTTTCTAGATGTGTGGTGCATAAGTAAAAGAGTTGGGTATAGATGCATGCTGCAGTTTGCTCTGAAAGACCATTCCAACAGAAGCCCTATGAGTGACTGCGATTTGGCTTCACCCCACCTTCACCATTGCCTCTATCGCCTTCTGTATCTCCAGGGACATTGCGGAGTCTACACTTCCCGACGATATCTTCCGGTGGGACTTCTGCAGGTGGAGCTTGAGTGAGCCACTACTGAGCCCAGCGCTCTTGCCACAGATGGGGCACACCTTCATTGCTGGCCTCTTGTGCTGCCACTCCATGGTGATTCTCCCGTGCAGCTTCTTGTCAAGGTCCAGTAAGACCTTGGCAAAGCCGTCATTCGGGTGCGCGCGTCGGTGCACCTTCTTCAGCATGTTCCAAGCTTCTACAAGAGTATAGTTTCTGAAACGAACATTGAAACGGATTAAGTCGATGAGCCCGGCAGAGTGGTAAAATGAAATCTGAGGCTTTCAGCTTTACTTTCTCAGCATCAGGTAAGCAAGAACAACAGTTGCGCTCCTGCTTTTTCCTTCAAAACAGTGCACTAGGACTTTGCCGCGCAGGTGCTCAACGAAATCAATGAAATCGGAGGCATCTTCGAAGACATCACTGATGTCTGCATTTTCATCATCGTTTATCTACAGAAAAGAAACACCAAGCGTCACAAGGAAATCAATAGACCAGTTCCCTATTATGATCTAAAAGGACTCCAAAATGGAGCTTCAGCGTTTTGCTGCTTGAAAATGATCTTCACGTGAAGTTTTTCTCGCAAATTTTCAGATGTACTTACAGAGAAGTTTCGGTAGTCGAAAAGGCAAGGCTTCTGAGATTCTGACTGTCCAATTTCATTTGCACATAAGCACAATACATGGGTGATACCAAGGTGCTGAAGGGTGTACGTTGACCGAGCGGCTAGAGCACCGCCAATATACATGCAGTCTGTGATCTGAGAAGGACGTTCAGTACTTGCAGCCTCAGAAATCAGTGAAATCCTCTCAAGAAGGTGTTCAAGACGAACCTGAAGACAGATATATCCATATGCTCAGTTGCTGCAATAGATAGTTGCCAGACATGCTGGGTAATTTTTGATTTACCTTCAACTCATAAGCATCAACAGCAACGCTATTATCTATTCCTTCAAAGAAGCCTGTGTTAAAATTGTTGTCTTGACACAATTTTACAACATCAGTCCTGAGCATGTCATTCCACTGTTCTATTTCTTTGCTTAATTCACTGTCTACCTGCAAACATAGCATTGCATAATGAATACAACCAGGTGATACATTTTATGAATGATGGAGATACTCCACCATTATAGCAGTTACACAGAGCAAACAGTTATCGAGATACACGTAGTTGCTAATTTTGTATTGACTTAGTATGTGAAATCATTTATATATTGTTGTTTGGTTTCCTACAACTATTTTGGCTAATGTTATGATATTTTCAAGGTTAACCTTTTGAAATCTATTTATATCATTTCAGCCATTAGCGTAACTGTAAAAATACTTTGATAAATAAATTAGCCGAGCATTCACAGAGAGCAAAACAGATAAATAGGAATTAGGCGACTTGTATACTCTGCTAAATATGATGAATTTTCTTCAAAGATATTAACCTTGGCATACTTATTAAATTCCCTGAGTTTCATCGTCAACCGCAGACCACGGGGTGCATCACCATTTGCTTTGAAATTCTTCATCATAAAGCTCTCTCGGCAGGCAGGAGATGACAGGTCAAAACCATCACGGGATAAAGTACGTGAAGGCCTACGCATATGCCGTGGAATTTCAGCATCACTTAGATCAGTATGTGCCTCTACTGAACACAATGGTGAATCATAAGGACCTGCTTCTTCCTTGTCAGATTCATTCGAACCTTTATACATAAGATTGAAGAAATTTTTCATTAGAGCATCCAGCTTCTGATAAAGTGTGAGCAGGAAAATGTGGAACCGTTGAAGGTCTCTCAGAGCACTACGAAACCCTCCTCGGAAGGAATTAACTATTACTACCATATCACTCTCGGACAGAGGAGAATGATAGCTATAATCAGATGACATGTCAAATTCCTCGGGTCCAGGGGTACCAAGTTTTCCAATGGACACCTCAAACAAGAGGTTGGAAGAATAGTCCCAGTTGTTTAGTGTCAGTTCTACCAACCTTGGGTAGTTCTCTTGATCTTTCGCCCGTTTGCCGGCGGGTGGTCTGCGTGGTACACCCGAATCAATGGCTACAATATGAAAGCTGGAGATCTCAGACTCAACGGGATCATAAGTGTCCTCCAACGCGAGCTCTGAGATATCTGAGCCGATACTGCCACTTATTGAAACGGCTCTTCTCTGCTTCTGCTTCTTAGGGCTTTTGATGATCTCTGGCTTGTAACGGATGATGGCAGAATCATGAACATCATCCAGTGAGTCAAGATTTGCATACGCTTCTTTGTTGGCAACAAGTAGATTTGCGTAGTTTCCACGCCAACCAAGGGGTCGACACCGCAGCCTATCCTCATTTCTCAGAATGAGGTCCAGAATCAGGATCCTCCCTAAGGCTTCAGCAGTTTTTTCAGCAAACTCCCGTGAATCAAATGGTGTTATGCTCTCTAGTAGAGGGGAGCCATGGACATAACTGCAAAACAGCATTGAAATATCTTTCATGTTAACTAGGTACCATATTGTCAGGTACATTACTGGTAACTTGGAATTAATACTTCATCAGGAATAGGCATCGGCTCAGTTCGAGAGCTTCTAGCATCTCAGTGCAAATCATCTCCTGAAGTTCATCACCAACAGATATTGCTGCATTTCGAGCATTCTCAACAGCATCCTTGATTTGCGGCCATTCACATGAGGAGCTATGAATCACTCTGCCCTGCATTGGCCAAGAGAGTTGACAATGTTAAATATTTACATAGTTAGCCAGAATTCCTCGCCACAACAAAGCGAGTACTTACTTGAGGGGTCCTCACGCCAAGCCATTTAGCAAGTTCATACCCAAACCGTTCTGACTGTGTGGCCATCCTTGATGGTGCTATCTTAATGACAGCAGCAGCTTCCTTGGAAGGAACTTCATCATTTTCAGATGTACTGAATAACGCAATGAATACAACTCCTCCAGAATTTACAGTCACCTATGAAGAATGATACGGAGATCATGCAACCAATCTCGACTCCTGGAATGAGATTCGAGCAGAGAGAAGACTAGAGAAGTGCACTATCTAGGAGAACAAATCAAAACTACTACTACTACTACTACTACTACTACTACTACTACTACTACTACTACTACTACTACTACTACTAGTAGTTATTGCCAAAATTTGATCAATAACAGGGAAGATAGTTTACGGAAAGATATTCATTAGTAAAACAAATAGAAACCTCAAAGCTTCTGCCTGTATCATCCTCGGTGGGCTCTGTACTTGTAGTGGTATGTTTTGTGTGGTGCAAAGAAGAAAGAGAGCTCCAGCTGAAGCTACTCGACTCGATGTCCATCATGGAAACCCTCCCAAGCCTATCCCACAGGCTTGTTTTTGGCAGCTGATCACATGGGTCGATGGGATATATCACATCGCTATCAGCGTCTACAATTTCTATCCCGTCTGAGCTGCAATATAGAAAGTGCAATAGTAGTACCTTGGATGAGAAACTTATATAGCAATGGAACCAAATCATGCCATTGTTCTCTATTATCGAAAACATCTGAATATACTTAGACTGATAATTTAGTGAAAGCATGAGTTATTTGGTCAGGTTATGTGTAGCCAACAAACCTAAACTGCATTACTTTTTCTGGTCAAGATTACACAGGAATAGAAGATGGAACATAAAGCATGAACATTTGGGGTGGCGAAGAGGCTGTTTTCTAGAGAGAACATTTCGAAAGCTGTTTGATCAAGTACTTGGACATGGTACATACAGTGCAGCAAATCCTTTCATCAGTAATGGATCCCAAGAGCGATACCTGATGGTGGATTCGATAGCCAAAATGCCAGGCTTTGGTTGCGGCGCCCGGGATAATGAGGAGAGCTTCCCGGTGCGCTTCCTCATCGACGCTACCCATTCCTCGAACCCACCCTGCGAGAATCGAGATCGAGCTGGTACCTCTTTTTCCCCAAGAACATGGACGGGAACCAAAGAAACATTTTCGGGTTGGAGATTCTAATTTCGACGCACTTACGGAGGAGGAAGAGCGTGAGAAGGATCCCGGTTCTGTGCTTCCCTCTTCCATTCCAATTCTTCTGGTGTAGGAAAATCTGCCCAAATGGGTCCCTGAGAATCGGGTTGTTGGAGAAATCTCGTCAAGTTTGGTCGGATCGTGGATCGGTGAAGTTTGTGACCAACGAAGGGAAGGGGAGAGGCGGAAAGGTGGCGTCCGTTTGCCCGTTCTGAAGGAGACTAACGTTTTATTTTTTAGAATTTTTTTGGCGCTATTTCTCGATCGTGCATACGTATAAATGTATGGCTGTCAATGTTTGACCACTAGCAATATCATGAACTATGATACTGCTAGTAGTATTTTCATATTAGTTTGGCCCTGATTTTTTTTTATCTTCATATAGAGAGAAAATCGGTGGTGTTATCATAGCGTCCACTGCGAGAAAAACTAAGACTAGTCACAATGGGGAGTATCATATAGTGGTATCATACACATGGTACTACTCTATGTTACTAACCCCATAGTGGGTAGTAACATAAGTGTAGTATCATGTAACCGTGCATTTATTGTGTTTGTAGACTCAATATGCATTGAAATGCGTTATGTTATGGTATCTACCTATGATACCACTACATACTCTCTCATCATTAATTACAGTGCCACGTCAGATTTTTGCATGCATGTAATGCATGATACCACCTATGATACCCCCATTGTGGGTAGTCTAAGAGAATCATTACGTGACAAGTGAGTCGCCATGTTTAAAACTTTAAATGGTACTAACAGACAACCTTATGGTACTGTAAAAGTAGTATTCTAACTCACCCTAGAGCTGGCTTTGTGGTCGGAGAGGGTCGGAGAGTTCGATGACGGCAAATCGATGGGGACCAGAGCTTGGGAAGACGGAGTTGAAGACGACAATGGCGAGCATTCGAGCTCGATTATGTGGACTTAGATGAGGAAGAAGGCGCGATAGTGACAATGGCGTGACCAGCAAGACACATGAAGCTAGTTGTGCGAAGCATGCGGAGAGCGAGGGAGAGCAGCTCCTAGGGGTGGGGAAAGGATCGAGGGGAGGAGGCGTATCTCTAGATTCCTTATCATGGCGAGGCGCCATCGTTGGCGGCGTGAACCTCTTCATCGGATCAACGATGACAACATCGACACACTCATTGCCAGCTAGGGGACAAACTTGACGGGATAGCCCACCTATCAGTGAGGGCCAATTTGCAAAAAATCAGAGTACCCGTCCTGCTTGTGGTCCGTGTCCACTTGTCCTCAATTGCGAGCACAAGTTTTGGGGCGGCTTTAGCACCAAATTGAGTCACTGCAAAAATTCAGGACAATGGTTCTGCAATTTTTTAGTACAAGCACTACATCGAGTCAATCACGCAAGTATAACGATTGTAGATGCATTTTACTCATATTTTTATTTTCTACACTTCACTCGTAGATAGAAACTCACCGTATCCCCAAAAAGGTACACATGAAGTTTGTGTTATTAGATTTGTACACAGGACACCATGGGCCCTGATGTTGTTGTTCATTTCATAGCATTTTCTGCAACGATGCTATATATTGCACACTTCATTAAACGCTGTGAACGTTGGGCCAAACATATTTGGGAAGGGATTGGACCCCTTCCATCCCACTCGATGACCCAAACCAAACACTCTGGCTACCCTGATTTTTTCATCTGCATATAGGCAGTGGCGAAGTACAATTTTTTTTAGGTGGGCAAACTAAAAGAAACTGATGCAAAGGCTGAAATAGCACCAATACATTAACACTATATATGATTCATAATCAATTAGTACAATAGAAATATAAACATATTTAAATATAAGTAAAACCTAAAAAAATACCAATTGCATATCTCTACTGTTTTTTTAAATATTCCATAATTTTGTCGATCAAGCCTTCTGAACATCCCTCGCTCGATTTAGCAGATCATCAAGTCATCACATACATCTTTTTGCGCAAGAAACATGGTATGCCTTTCAACTATTAAGACAACCTCTAACATTTTGAATTATCTGAATAATGAATAGATTAATATTATGTTGTATATACTTATGCTCGTAATTAGAGAAATCCTGATGATAAGTATAAGTATTTATAAGATGAGCAAATTTATTCACACTGAATGTAGATAATGAGTCGATGGAGGCAAGGCAAAAGAATTGCAAACAACTCTAAAAATAGCTCATTTAAGTAATGATCAAAATCGGTGATGTAGGGTCTATAACAATATAGAAGGTTTCCACACAGTAAAACTAATTAAACAGTGATCTGGTGTCTTCATGTTTTTATTTTCCGTATTTTGTTACCACTTCATCCATACTTACGATTCTGACGTCATTTTCTGCGCATATTAACACCTTTCAAGAGGGGCTCATGAATTATCATTTCTCCAATTCAACAAACATGTCTTGACATCATTAAACAAAGATATTGACAGAGAGATGATACAATTAAATTTGAGCCAACAAAATATGCAAAGCAAAAAAATAATCATAAAATGTAATCTATTACATAACTAGAGTTGGTTTCGGCAACTCCCCCATAAGCTGACCGAAATACTCTCATACCCTTCTTAAAATACCACACCTAGGACATTTTTAGAGTCGGGTTTTGTTAGATTCAGAATTAGCGCCATTGTAAAGAAAAAGACTTGGTTTCCGTCTAGGATAGATCTAGTCCTTATTTACGATTGGAAATCGATTTTGCGTAGTGTTTACTAAAACACATATAAATTACTTACAGAGGGTTCGCTTTTGACGTATAAGAATGTTTTTGCCAATAATCAAGCTAGGGCGCCGCCCTGTCTTGCTCTAAGGGGAGCATCACCGTAGGGGGTTGGTCCACTCTCCCGCAGTGGAACCGAGGCATTATATTCCAGAGCATTTGGGCAGCGGCTGTGTTGGCTGTTATTAGGGTTGGAAATAAAACTCAAAACACGCGCTACTTCACTTGTAAAAAGTTTGGCTCATTTAGCCCGAAATCGTGATCTTAACAAGTTGAGTCGAGCCACACATTTTTTCAGAATAACGAGCCAAACAAATAAGGTAACGAGTTGTTCGCGAGACTCGACAAACTTGTAAAACTCTCGGCACTAAGGGAGACAAGACATAACCGCCCAGTCCGTATGTTAGAATAAGCCACATGCCTGGTAGCTCTTTAAAATTAGATTGTTTATTAGTATGACATATTGCTATTTCGCAAATAGTTGCCGCCAAAATCTTAATGAGTTTTGCCAAGTTTAGCGAGCAAACCGGGGCCTGTAACATTTTTGCTCGTTCAAATTAACGAGTTTATCGAGTTCAGAGTTTAGCGAGTTCTGGTTTTCAAAGATCCGAGCCGGCTCGTTATCCAGGCCTCCTAGCTGTGATCAGATAACGATTCCGATTGAGATTCCTCGTGATAAGATGGGGAATTTTTCTTCACATTGCAAGTCATTTGCAACTCTTTGTCCATTCGACCCTCCGTGGACCACAACGAACGAACTCCAGTGCAAGATCCTGAACCTCAAAATGAGAACAGCGGGAACCCTCAAACACCGACCGGCCGTGCACGCTCCTCCTCGCGTCCACGCTTCACCTCGCCAGTCGCCACACGTAAACCCCGACCCAGACCGGCGACCACCATCGCACGTCTCCCCACCTTCGATCGCTTGCCTTGCCTTCCTCCGCACACAACCCTAGCCCGCCCGCCGGCCTCCGATCATGGAGATCTCTGCCCCCACGGCCACCGCCGGCTCCTCCCCGCCAGCCAAGCCGGTCCTCCTCCGCCCCCTCGCCTCCACCACCCCAGCCACCTCATCCACCACCACCATCCGCCGCCGCGCCTCCCCCTCCGCCTCCGCCACCGTCCGCCGCCGAGCGCGCACCCGCCCCCGCACCCGCCGCTCCAACACCTTCTCTGGCGACGACGGGGACGGCCCTTTCGGGCCCGGCGGCGGCGCCGGGAACTACGGGTTCGGATCCGGATCTGGACAAGGCTGGGACTCGTCGGAGCCCGACGTCCCCGCGGAACGGCGATCGGCGGCGGAGGTGGCGCTGGGGGTCGTCTACGAGCTCATGTGCCTCATCGCCTTCTCCAACTGCACCCAGTTTGCCCTGCGGAGGCTCGCGGGACTCCTCGCAGCCCGCGTCGCGGCGCTGCGCTTCGTTCCCACCGTCTGCTGAGCCTGAGCTGGTGGATGTCGAGCGGACGGTTCGGTCTCCTACCGCCCCCGTCTCTCCTGATGTCGGATCTGCTGCCTACACCTGAAATCCGCTTGTGTATATATGTGCGTGCGTACCTGTGATTTTAGGGGTTGGGCGGATCTCTCTTCCTTGTGATTGCTTCTGGCGATCCGTGGAAACAAAACAACAAATTCGTCGAATTGAAATGGATGAACATAATATAAACTCAAGACCTTTGCTTTTCTTGGACTAATATTGATTGCTTAATGCAAATTATAGTACTAACTAGAAGTGGGTGGAAGCAATTTATACCTGTAAAGATTAGTTTGCTGGAGTGTTTGTTCTGGACTCTGTAAATTGTCGTGTCTTTTCCTGGTGGCACAGTTAATGACCTATTGCTAAATGCACTACTTCTGTTACTTCCAGTACATGAACTTTACATGACTATCTATGCTGGGAAGGAAAAATTTAATGTGATGAGGGATAATTAACTTGTTTGATGTGCATGTTGGTCGTACAGCTACATTCAAGCTAGTAGAAATGTACTCCGTAGCTTCCTTTGGAATTGCATGACATATTGTTCTAGCCTGATATTCATGCCCGTATCCTAGCTCTGCCCTGGCAATGAGCAATAGTCATCCTTGTTGGTATTAAGATACTTCATGGTGTTGTAATAGTGTCACTGGTTCAGGCATATAGTAATTACGGTAATAAAGGGAATTGAATAAAAAGGTGATGCAGTGTTTGTGTATGCAGTGATACTGTTTTTTGTCTAGAAATGACAAGTTTTAATTTGGGAGATACTTGTTTGCAAGGATAAGGTAAGAATAAGATCCTTTGTTTTTCTGCATGTGAACTACTCCGTATTTGTGATTTCCTTGCCAACAGCGTTATGCAGATAGTGGCTTAAGATCCATACCATTAAGGTACGACATTGTGCGTGGGTAGAGTCCGCAAAGCAGAGGTGCTACTAGATATTTATCTTGCTTGAATACCAGACCTTCTAATTGAGTGCATGTATGACTTCTGTGTTGGTTGTTGATCCTGTTGTCAATAATGAGTTAACGTCAGGTTTAATCACACTCTCTGCCGTGTTAATGCCATTTGTTAGGATATCTGCAAACTTAGGCTGCGTTTTAAGGATCTTAACTTTGTAGTGCACATGATCTTAACTTTGTAGTTGAGTAGGGACATTCTCATTTGTCTTAAATATTTCTGACTGGAAAAATATCACAGAAAACATTGAAATACATATATATTCTTACTCTGGTTTAAATTTTGTGGTGCATATGATCTAAATATTCTTGTGGATATATATTATTTGAAAAACCATGTTTTTGCCAATCAATTATTTATTGGTAGTTCATACACTTCATAGTGCACACTTATTGCTGTATGACCGAACACTAAAATGTGTTGCTTAGATATTTTTATATATCCGTCTATATTCTTCTGCAGCTTCATAAAACATGCCGCAACTCCATCTATCCGTCTATATTTTCTACATGTATGTGAAACTGGAAGATATCTGGCAGCAATATCCACTGCACATACATTTGATTGTAGCCTTCTTGAATGTCAACATCGATTCGTTATGTTCTTTTATGAGGATCAAAGTGAATGACGATACACGATGCAGGGAGGCCTGACTAGTATACTTAACGGGCGCTAAATTTACCTGATTGATATATTCTCCGCGTGCGATCACAGCCAAACTGTCCTTGCTATTTTCGCATGATGAGCAAATGAGGACATGATCTCCAAGCTTACGGATTATCAACAAAATTTATACAAGTGACCAGATGAACGTAGACGCAGGCCAAAGGCCAAATGTGTCACTCCTACGCCATCCTAACAAGTTACAAACAACCTTATAAAGAGAATCAAATTTTGTCAATTTTGTTTCGTTGCCTTCACCCTCCATAGTCGATCTAATTAATCTTTCAGATGGGTGCTGACATGTCGAAGAATAGATAGTGGATAGAGGGGAGAGGAGCGTTTTGGTGCCCAAGCGCACGTACTCCGGATATCTGGACCAGTAATGTTTTGTTGAGATTGTGTCTGCATGTGTTGTCGTTATGCCGTGGGCCGAGTAAAAATTGTGGACGTGCGGTAAGTTTTAACAGCTCGCCTGGATCGTGGGTCCCGTGTGGCGCTCGTTTGTTGGTTTGCCAGCGACGTGTGACGGCGAGTAACGTCAATTTATCATGTCCCGGAGGGACATTACGTCAGCAGTTCGAGTAAATCAGCACAGGTATCGCTAGTTGTTTAGTTGACCCGGCCAAAGCGGCTATAATCCTTGCGATTTCTTTTTGAAGGGAAAATCTGCGTACAATCATAGCAAAAACAGAGCAAGCACATACAAACGCAGATCGATACGCCCGTACACGACGCACGCACAACAGCAGCGAGGGACGCCACTGAACCACCACAGCAGCTGCCTCGTCCTAACGCCGACGACCGCCGGAGGAGAAAGAAGCAGAGCATCCCGAGCCCTGGAGAAGAGAGGACCACTGTCGTTGACGAAGACCGCAGAATCCGCTCGCCGCACGGCGACGAGACCTAGCCCGATGAACAAGCACGGCCAGGCCACCCAGTCCTCCAGATCCAACGCCGTCTGCCCCCGGGACAGCCCAGCCGCGCCAGATCCTCCGCCTGCCATCCAAAATCCCTGCACGAGAGATGAGCACAAGCACCCCAAGCCTCCACCGAACCACCTCACACTCCCAAAGCCGCCGCTAAAGGAAACGACGGCCCGACGACGACGGAGAGGAGGGACAGAGGCCCCACGAAGAACGAACGACGGCGTCGCCGCGCCGTCTGCTCGGGGGAGCAAGATCTCCACTGATCCGAGGATCTAGGAGCACCAAAAGCTGCAAGCGCCACGCCATAGCCCCGAAGAACGCCGGCGTAGAGGGGACGACGCTGCAACAACTTTATTCTCTCCGACGCCGCCTCCACCCCCACAGCGCCGCCAGCAGAAACCCTAACCCTACTATGTACACACCACACGGAGAGGACCGGAGTTCCCTACCCTCCCGCCGCCGGAGCAGCAGACGGAAGGGAGGGGAACTACCGGCCTCGCCGGCGGCGGACCGAGGGGAGGAAACTTTCGCCCTTTCACCTCGCGAGTCGCAGGAGAGAAGGGGAAAGGAAGTTGGTTTTCTTGTAATTCTTCTTCCCTAATCCTTGCGATTTCAGATGCGCACGAGGAGGCCGAACACTTCAGAGTTGCCGGCTGATGCCGGGTAATCGCGTCCGGGCGCGGATGCCGCTCGCATGACCAGCGACGAGGACGGGCGGCACTAGATCTTGAGGTGGCGCACCGACAGCAGGAGCATCGACGGCATGGGAGAATGCTGGAGCTGGCGGTTGCGCGCCGGGCTCGAGGTGCTGCTCCTCCAGAAGAGCAGCGTACTCTGCCTGCCACTGATAGAAACGGCAGGTCGGGCAAGGAATCAAAGGAAGAATTTCGGCGGCGACGGAGCTTGCGAAGATGATGCAGAGGATGGCATCGCCTCAAGTAAAGGCAGAATGGGATGGGGATTGGGTGTGGTGGTCGGAGATGGGTGTATGAAGGTAAACGATGGATGGGGACGAGATCTAGTTCTTGCTTTTCTTTTTGTCTGCCTAGATTCTTCTTTTAATGCGTCGGTGAGCGGTGCCAACACAGAGTTGTCGGTCCACTCCGTTCGCGACCACCCTGTTCCGGGAGGTTCCGACGAAGTATGGCATTTAATTGCGGGCCACCTGTGGGGCACACATCTGGAGTTACCGTGGTAGAAACGATGAAGGTAGCTGAGTGACACGAATCTTGGAGTGTACATAGGGACAGGATATAGGGAGCAGGTGTGCTCGGGCACCAAAACGAATTTTCGGATAGAGGGTGGATATTTGAAGCATGCCGATTTTGTTGGGCTCTAGTGAAACTGGTGACTGTCAAGTTCTGTAGTCGCTTATCAGTTATTTCTGTCATGTTGTTGGCATGCTTTTCTGTATCTTTTCTTTTTCGCCACTTGCTTCGTCATTTGTAGCCCTCCATTAAGAAGCTGGGGGTAAATCTGTTTGATAAAAAAAGGTACTCCACGTCTATCAGAAATTCAGAATAATAAAAAAAACCGTATTCCGAACGCAAAGTTGCTGCTCAAAGACCTTCCAAAAAGTTGCTTCGCAAATTAAATCATGAGTGGCAGGGATTCGTAACGTAATCGCAGAGGCGAGGGCTGCTATCGTCTCGTTCTCTCCAGCCGGAAACGCGTTTCTTCTCTCCTTGGCTGCCCTGCCTGGCTGCCTCGCTTCCAAATTCCAAAATGACATCCACTTATTTCTCTCTCCGTTCTCCGGCCTCCTTCCCCTTCCCGCCGGCCACCGGAGCCTGCTGCCACGTCCGCTGGGCCCAACCATTGGCCCGCAAATCCTTCGGCTCACCACTTCCGCCGGCGGCCACGCCCGCAGTACCGCGCAGGCTCCTCCTACCGGCAGCTGCTGGCATTTGGGACTTCCTCTCTGGCGGAGCTGCCGGAGCTGGTGGCGCAGCCGCGGCGACTCTCGCCGTCCGGCAAGGCATGCAGCTCTTCAAACAGGTCAGATGATGACATAACCTCCTCTTTGCGCTCCTTCCCCACTCTGTTCCGTAATGACAGAGGAGGCCGTCGGCCTATCTTTCGCAGGGAGATGTGGCTGGTTCAGTGGCGGAGTTCGATCGAGCGATTGAGTTGGATCCGCGTCAGAAAGCATGTACGTGCTGCTAATTTACCCTTGGACGCCTACACTTGTTATCAATTCGGTTGAAGAAGATCAACTAGCTGCAACTATGTGTCTCTGTGTGTGTTTTCAGATCTCTGGCAAAGGGGGCTTTCGTTGTATTACCTAGACAGGTGCATAAACATAATCCAGTCAGTAATACATCGCTTAATTGGTATGTCCATCGTTTCATTGGTTGTATAATACTACTTGGAATAGGTTCGAAGAAGCTGCAGAGCAGTTCAGGCTGGATGTTGCTGCCAACCCCAATGACACTGAGGAGTCCATATGGTGCTTTCTGTGTGAAGCTCAGCTGTATGGGGTCGAGGAAGCAAGGAAGCGCTTCTTGGAGGCAAGTTTTGTTTCCTTTGCAGTGTAATTTAGTGATACCGCGACTATAGCTAATGTCTTCAGGCATAATGAAATATTGTCGTTAGTGCAGAATTAGAGAACTTTGATGTCAACATAGCTACAAAGGAGACCTGACAACCAACCTTCAAATATAACCACAGTAGATATTCAGCTGAAACATACAGGTTTACCAGCAAATAAAGTACAACTTGCAAGGTCCAGAGTGCAGACACACCGAATAACACATTTGGGTGAAATTTGTAAATTTCAATTCGAATCAAACTTAGTAGGGACACTGGACATAACATGTCCACATGTAGAACATTCTGGTACTCTTTGCAACAATTTTCACTTGATGCAAATTTCACTTTTCAGGTTGGTTTAGATCGAAGACCTGTAATGCGCGAGGCTTACGCCTTGTTCAAAGATGGTGGGGACCCTGAAAAGGTGATTTTATTTGAATTAGAATTTATTATGTCTGATCTATGTCCTTATAAATTTGTGTGACATTTCCTTCTCATGATTTCCATGTCTCCAGTTAGCTTCAAACTTTTCTAGTAGTTTGATGGCGAACTCTTCTATGCATCATTATATGCTGGACTTTACTATGAATCTCAGGTATTAATCGAGCAATCTCTCTGTACATTTATACTCTTTTATGCTATTTTGCAGCTCTCGTAATAGTTGTAGCTGAACTAATCTGCTGCAGCTGGATTTCAAAACCGTGTTTTTTCTTTCTTAATAGTGACATCTAGACACCTTTAGTTTGCAGAATCACCTGTCTTCTTACACCCCCTTGTCCGTAGATTACAGGTGTAAATAAATTCCTATTAACACATCGCAGAAACCAAACATCTGTGTGAAAATGTACTTCATCAGATTAGGTTTTGCAGCTTCTAATTTGTGTTAGAACTGGAACTTGCAACAAGGCTAATGTACTTTCTTACAAAATTCCGTAATATTTTATCCATGGTCATGGGTTTACATAATCTTCTGAACTCCTTATTTCTTGAATTTTATAATAACAAAATATACTGTTTTCACTGTGTACGGAACAGAAGGATGCAGATTTGGCAAAATCGCATATTGTTACTGCATGCAAGTCATCTTATGGATCAAGGTCCTGCTTTCCTTCCACTTACACCTGCTTCATAGTACAGATACACTAAGTAACAGCTCAGCCACGCTTAACTGACAGTATACTTTTTGGTATAGGTCTGGTGATTACATGGCTTTCCTTGCATCCGTTCATTGTCAGTGCCGCAACTGGACTCTTGAGGGATAGAAATCTTGGCATAGTCATAAGTATGTACTAATAATTGTCACTGGATGGCTTCAGCAAATAGACATCACCTTAGGTACATTATTCCATGGCACAGAAAATGTAGATATATGGTATTCGAGTTATGATTCTTATTCATTAAAGACTTGCCAGGTAATATACTGTCTTAATTCACCTGTACTTTCTAACATTAATCAATTGTTGATGGATTTGTCATTTGCAATTGATGGCAGCTGACAGAATAAATTTGATAGGGCTGTATCAAGTACTGACACTATTGCTTGCTTGAAGAAAAAACATGAGAAGATACAAAATTGTTTACTGCTGGAAAGGGACCAGGGCTAATGTTTTATTGCATGGCGTAACACTATTGTATCAGTTTTCAACAATTTCTTTGTTATCATTGATAGGATCTAATATGTCAGTTGTGCACATCCTTTCTTATATGAAAGGCTACCTATTATACGACAAGGGATTGTTGTGTGTTTCTTCACATGCAGGTAATTGCGTGTCCTTTCTTATACGAAAGGTCTATATAAATTACAACAAAAGATTTTCTGTGTGGTTTTTCATATGTGAGTAATTACACGTCCTTTCTTATACCAAAGGCTATCCAAGTTATGAAAGCAGATATCTTTTTGGTTGTCTTTCATATGCGAGTAATCAGTAGTCCATGCCTCGAAGTAGGGCTGTCAAGGGGTCGAGGTCGCGAGCTTGTCTTAGGTGATGGCCATTTATTGAATATCATGCTGGATGATGCTATGTGGGTTCTGCTTTATGCTTCAAATCAAACTCTGGGAACCGTCTCTAGAAGCAAGAAGATCATCACCGAATGTTATATGTGGACCTTGTGCTTCTCCAATGTCATTGGTGGTGGCGTCCTCGTGTTCGCCAATCGGTGAGCACCAGTCATCCTATGAGCTTCATTGCTATTCATTTGGTTGTCGCACATTGTATCTGGTGCAAGCTGTTGTGCATGATATGTGTGCATTCTTACTGTTCGGGACATGCCGAGATGGGAGAGCGTATGTGCTGCGGATTCGAAGATTTAACGGACAAACACCTCCTGATTTGAGCTCATTGATAGCCCATTTAGATCTTCAGCTCAATCCCCTACTCATAGGCATCTGCCAACATGATTGCCGGTTGAGTCTCTACGGTTGGCTAGATTGCGAGAGACCCTGGAAGAGTACGATTGGCTATATTGAGTCTGAGTTCTGAACAGACTCCCTGGCTAGCTGCGATTGTACTCTTCCGCATAAGATTTTCTCCTGAGGTGAAAGTTGTAATCACTGTTTTGTAATCTACTGTAATATGTAATATCTAATGACAGTGGTTTCTTGTTACAAATAAATAAATCCACACACAAAAAAAAATCTAGGCACATCGTCTCACCCCCATTGATTGCTACTACTGATTTTGAAAATCGGGGAGGGAGGAAATTTATTTACGTTCTCTGGAACTAATTACGACAATTAACATCCTTTGAAGATTAATCGAAACACGCCAGCTGGTACTAGGATAACAAACAAAATGGTTGCAACATGCCAAACCAACTACATCAATTGAATTAGTTGGACATTATGTGTAGGTTGATATTATCCAATCACTAACAGACTGGCAGAGGTGATACTAACCGTCTACTTCATGTGTTTTTTAAGGACTGTCGCATAGCAAGAGAGACACTTTTTCTTTATTGTCATTTTCTGTTCTATTTGTGCTAGTTTCTCACGCTCTGCACTGTCAAAGAAAAAGAGACGATATATAACCTCGCACTGTTCCCTTCTGCTATGCAATTGCAACCAAAAAACCTCTCAATAGTCATGCTACTTTGGTAGGAGTATTTAACAACGGATCCATATGCGTTGGTCTTGCTGTTTTGCAATACCACCCAAGTAGGTCAGTGAATTACTCAGACTAAATGAAATTAAATAAACACATTCTTTCAGCTTTATTATAGAAAGGAGGGATGATGTTTTCTTTTCATCCATCAATCCCTCTTATACATCGATGTACTTACAAATAATGAATGAAGGAAAAAAGAAGACAGAAATAAAAAAGAAGTGTCAGGAGTGAGATGGAGCCTACCACAATCACAAACAGATAAGGTTTACAGCATGAAAACCCACGGTATGACGCCACACATTAGCATGAGGCAGATCCAGATCAGATGAGATGGTCAGATGGGCACCAATGAACTCTGCCCCTCACAATATCACATCATCTGGAGATATGAGATCCCCCCTTATCTCCTCCTGACAAAGAATGAAGCTATCTGATTGGACCGGAATCATCGGCTGGTGAGCGCGCACATGCGTGTTCGCACGTGCGTTTTGTATGTATGTATGAATGTATGTACATTGGTGATTTGGGTGTGGGAATCTGTGTTTAATTGTCAGCCATGCAGCAACGTGGATGCAGGTGGGGAAGACAATGTCATGAGCAACAAGGCAGCCTCCTCCACCCCCATTAGAAGCCTCCTTTTCTGGACCACCTGCAAGTTGCTGCTAGTGCTACTGCTGTTGCTATTGCTGTCTTTTGCATCAGTTGTTGTCGCCTCCTCGCTGTTATGTTGAAGCTGAAGCTGCTGTGGCTCCTTCTGATCTAGGCCAAGATCTTGCCTCCTCTTCTTCCGGTACCGGATGCCACAAGCGTTGCACAAAGACTGAGATTGCATCAGAGTTAGAAAACAATATTCAGTTTATGACTATTACAGTGAAATTTTATTTCTGATTGGTATTCTTAAGTAGAACAAAAGGTACAGTGCTAATGGTGCTATCAGAAACACATCAAGGAAAAGGATGAAGGAGAATAGTCAACTAGCAGAAGCGTAACGGATAAAGTATCTCTCCCCCTTTTGTACACAGTTTGCTTGGTAGTTAGCACTGTTGGACGGAACGTCTCACCTAACCACAAGGTTCCGATCAATTTGAATACACAGAAAAGGTCATCAAGACAAGTCATATTAGGATTCGACCAAAACCTAACTACAACCTGTCAAAGGGAAATTTCCATCTTTCTCAGGCCAATCAGTCTAACAGTAAACGAAACTTCAGGAATATTCGGAAAGCATGTCAGTTACAATGATTGTATTGACGACCAACTGCCTAAGCAATCAATAACCCAAGAACTGGAGGGCACAGATTAGCTATGCCTCAACCTTCAGCTGGCTACGATCAAACTTGATACTACATGGGCAGCAATTTTGCTCGGTCATGTAGCTCTTTTTCGATTTTATCGTAACTGGTTTTATTTAACTCCATTATTAAGATTATAGAGCTATTTAACATGGAACCTCACATCAAGATCACCCCAAACTTACACCTACATGCCTGTATGAACTAGACCTTCTGTATGAATTAGATCAGTATTAGGAAGACATGTGTATGTATTTCCAAATCCTAACTTACAGTGGAAGCTCTAGTATCTTCGATCAGGTGAATATGAACACCAGGAATTAAATTAGGAAGAGTCATATCTAAAAGAAGAACTTGTATAAGAACAAGCAGCAAAAACAGTTTGCATCGCAAGCAGAGCATCTTTGTATCGGCTAACCACGTTACTTAAAATGATCAGATCAACTCTGTGTCCATGACTCCCCAATCTGCTCTACCCTGATCTTAACAAACCGTACGAAATACAGAGTAGACATGGAGGCGATCGATCAACACTCACCCTGCGGCCGGTCGGCCCGCCCGCCACATGGGCGTGGAGGTGGTGCGGCATTCGACGCAGCTCCTCCTTCCTTCGTCCACCACCCCGATCCCATCCACCTGCAAGGTGAGAGAACCAGAAGGAATCAAAATCTATTCCTATAAACTCGAGACAAAGATCAACCACCACATAGAACACGGGGGGAACGGCACAGCAGCGGAAGGGAAGGATGTACCTTCCGATCGGAGGAACCCATCGAGACGGCACGGCGTACGTAGATCGGTGGCAGGATTGGTTGGAGGAAATTTTTTTCTTCTTTCCTTCTTGCTCAGTTTGTTCTTGAAGCGTGGAGTGAAGAGTAGTTTTTGGTGGGAAGGGGGAGAAGAGAAGAGGCTAAGGCGGTCGGAGTTGGAGCGTGGAAGCAAAGAAGCCAGCCTACGTATCCGACTGATAGGGGAGACGGCGACGTGGCGTTTCAGATTGGCTTTGGTTTTTACAAGGCAACATCGAACGTCTAAGGGCTCGTTTGACGCCCATATTTATTTTATTTGGCAGAAATGAAATGATATTTTAGAAAGTGAAATTATAAGGTTAGGGATAAGAAATAACATGTCCAGTTACATACAACCAAACAAGTTGAGTATAGAATCACAAATGAATTTTATGATTCTAATTTGAAATGATGGGTACCAAACGAGACCTAAATGTATTTGCTGTGCGTGACATTTGGAAGCCTATTTTACCTGCTTTCTTAGACCCCTCGATATGCGTTAGAGAGTATCTCAACTTATGCACCAATTCGACACCACACTCACACACACCCCAAGAGCACAAGCTAGACGCTAGAACTATACACATAACACACAAGTTTAGTAGTTTACCCTGTGTCCCAAAGGAGCTATTAGTTGCGACGTACATGCATGGAAGGGGATTTATTTAGGGGCAATAGCCCCGGTGAGACGTCCAAGGAAATTCGGTCCCGTTGGGACCCGAAGTCCCGAACCTAACCGGGAGGAGTGGAGTTATCTTGGACATGGTAGTGGTTTTCCTTGTTATAATCATTTTTTGAACATTGGAGCGGCACCGATGGGTCTGGATGCCTCTTTAAATACCAGCGGTGCAGGTACATTTTACGGAAAGAAAAGCTATTATAACCAAGTCCCCATTTCTTGAAAGAATTGCGAGGAGGCACTGGATCTAGCTGGCGGGATGTATTGTCACTAAACTCCCCTCTTTATGGAGAAACTTTGCCACTTCTCTGATGTTAGAGGCATGGGTTTTACTTGAGAATCTCATGATCGCAGGTGCCTCTCATCGTCCACGTGCCACAGGCGAGGTCGACGTGCCCGTCGGTCCCGGAGCGCTGGTCTTCGGATAGGTCTCTCAGGACGTATTAGGGATATAGGTTGTAGGTCTTGTTTAGACATATAGGTGGGGTGTGTGTGTGGTGTGTGTGCGTGTGGTGTGCGTACCTGTATGTCCGATCAGATACTACAACTTGTATTCTCAGGAGAGGCTTTCAAAAAAAAAAAAAAAAAACATGGTGTAGAAAAAATACCCACCGGTTCAATGGAAAGAACAAATTCTTCAAGACTACCAATTTCAATTCCAAGAAAAAAGGGGCAAAACAATGAGAAGTGTGATTACTGGGTATATATCGAGACTTTTTTTTTGCGAAACACAGTACAACGTAAGCGCTCATATACACGCGCATACACTCACCCATATGAACGCACGCACGCACACCCTACCCCTATGAGCACCTCCGAGAGACTGAGCCGGCGGATCAGGTCTTGAGATTGACGAAGTCACCACGGGCGCCTCGCTGTCGACGGGAACGTCGCCTCCCACTGAAGAATATTCCACCTAAATGAGAAACACCAGCGTCAAACCTGGGGCTTGAACTCTGGTGGGCTGGAGGTACAACGACTCTCCAAACCATCTTGCCACAGGCAAGTTCTCGGGTATATATATCGAGACTAGCCATTAGTCCCATCATTGCCCGCAAAACAAATGAACGAAGCGTCAGCCTGCACAGAGTTTATTAACAATACAGATAAAAAACTATGGCAATTTTTCCAGTGCTCTCTCCAATTTAAAAAATTCAAAAATTATATTTATGAGCTTCAAAAAATTCTGAAAATAAATCCCGGGTGTAGCCAATAGTATATCCCACAAATGTGTAAAATAGCAACTCCGAATACTTTGTATTTTGAGCTAAGAAATAACAAATTATGAATCTAAATACGCCTATTTTCAAATCTCTAAGTTTTACCAGTTTTTATTATTTTTTGTAGCTTATAATATAAAGTATTTTTTTGAAACAAAGGCAAAAGGTTTGCCTTATTTATTAATTAAGAAGAAGTTACCCAATTTATTAGCGAAAGAAACCGGGCGAAAACCATACAACATACACCAACACGAGCTCACGCAAACACAAAGAGCAACATCTAAGACCAGCAACACTCAAACCAACAACCACCCTCTACCTGTAACAACCACGAACTAACGACAACTCTAGGGCTACGCATCTGTCGAAGGTTTCTTTGCTATTCCCCTCTTTCTTCTCTTGCCCCTGATATGATAGTAATCGTCTTGAGAGATTTCTCCACCTTTCTGATTAGGTCCTCTGAAGCATTCCCTGCCAAGACGCAAGCAATAGTCTTGCCATATCCAGAACTAGTCGTCTTTAAACAGGCGAGCAAACCGCAAATCTCTTTAGCGAAAAGAGCCTCAGAGTTAGGAGCCAACACGCCTCCACTACCAACATAGGGCGTCGAGGGCATCGCCAAATCCTCAACCGAACTCAATTCCGTTGGAAGCACAATAGACGAATCTCCACACGACTCGTGAAGCATTCCGTTGGAAGCACAATAGACGAATTCCCTCGACATGTGCTGACCTGGACGACGACATCGTGTGGAAATTTTTGCTCAATTTATTTTTGCACCGATGGGATACCTTAATTTATTTTTTAAGTTGATATTTTGCACGTTTATGGGATACCTTATTGGCTACACCCGTGATTTTTCCAATTTTTTTGAAAACTCACAAATATAACTTTTATTTTTTAAGTGAAGTGAGCACTGGAGAGCTCGAGAGCAAAAAAAAAAAAAAATCCGAATTTATTAATACAAGGCCTGATTGGAGAGGATCTAAGCTCATCTCTTGTTACGCACAGAGTCACAGAACCGCCGCACCGCTGTTCAGAGCAGCGTTCTAGTAAATTCTGGTGGCGCAGATGTCAAGATATCAAGTACGTGAAGTGACACTAGTTCCCTTCCGAGCCCGTACACGTGTATAGTGCGTTCAGACGGCTTCGTCGTCACCGACGAGAGATCCAACAGTTAAAATGCCTTTCCATCTCTCCAGCTTTTGATAGCACTCTAGAGAGGCGCACAGCGTGCTTCATTGGGCCGGGAGCTTGCTTCGACGGCATCGATCGATTTCTCAAGGTTTCTCCTGTTCTGATTGATGCTTTTCTCCCTCGCTGTCTTCCTAGTTAATCTTCTTCAGGTGCATGGCCATATTACACTTTTGATTATGTTACTTTCTCTTGTCCATCATGCCTTGAAAACCTTCAGATTGAGATTGTAGTTGCGGCCATTCTTGTAATTTCTGGTTGAGGGGCAAAGAGATCCTCACCTTTTGTGATCCATTGTAGTATTTCTATAGTTATTTTCTGTTGAACGGTGGCTGCTCTTTTTGGTTAGAATGTATGCGAGGAGATGGCATGCTGAACTATCAGTGCACTCCCATATGCCCATATATCTCAACACAAGTGCAAATTATAGTAGTACCCAGTCAACCAGTACAATAGTTGTAAAAAGGTCTACATGTTTTGTGTGTTCGACTGCTGCATTTGACAACCCATTGTGTTGAGGTCATGTTCTCGAATTTAGAAGTTTATTTCCGTTTATGATACTACACATTTATTTGTTATCCTTTATGTATTATCTATGGTCTATATATCACAGTATACATTCAGCCCCGGGCTGTTCAATGACACGTGTTTGTTACTGCTAGGAGTTGTGTTCATTCACCATGAAGAGGGTGAAAGATGAAGCAGTATCTGACGAGGAGCAACCCCTGAAACCGAAGCCATCGCTATTACTAGCGCCGATGTTCTCTACTCCTAGTGGACCTGTTGTGGCGACTAAATCAGTTGATCCACTATTACTTAACAGCACGCCATTCAGGACCAGCTCCTCGTCTGCACCACCTTCACCACCAGCTTCATTGGAGGCACCAATTCGTTCAAAGGGTACATTAATCTCGGGGGCATTTTCCACACCGCAACATGAAGATGAATCATCGCGTAAAGATTACAAACGTTCCCGTGAGCTGAAAAAATTAGCATCAGTGAGGAGGGCCACCAAGAGAGCCCGACCGGCTAAAGGCTCCGACACATCTAATGTCAAGCTGCTGAAATCGATAAGAAGCATCCCTAACAAAGAGAAAGAGCTCTCTGCTTGGCCCTCCTTGTCGGATACTCCAAGGGCGTCTGCAGAAGAAATCATAATCATGTTCGATTCTCTCCGGCGTCGCACCCTGCAGTTGGATGAGAAGGAAGATTCTATCAAACGGGCTGACTTGAAGGCTGGTGGGCTCATGATGCAGAATAACATGAGAATCAATGCTGTCAAGACGGTAGGACATGTGCCTGGTGTCGAAGTTGGCGATATATTCTTTTACAGGATCGAAATGTGCATTGTTGGTTTACATGCACCAGCCATGGGCGGCATCGATTACATGCCTGTTAAGAGTGTCGGAAAAGATGACAGTCTGGCTGTCTGCATCCTTTCTTCTGGTGGCTACGAGAATGAAGAAGATGACACCGACATTTTGGTGTACACGGGACAGGGAGGCAACAGTCGGCAGAAAGAGAAGCATGACCAGAAGCTTGAGAGAGGTAACCTTGCTCTCATGAACAGCAAGAACAAGAAGACGCAGATAAGGGTCGTGCGCAGCTCACGTGATCCTTTCCGTCACTCGGAGAAGATTTATATATACGATGGGCTTTATCGCATCGAAGAATCCTGGATGGAGAAGGCAAAGAATGGTTTTAACGTTTTCAAGTACAAGCTGAGAAGGGAGCCAGGGCAACCAGATGGAATTTCAGTTTGGAAGATGGCTCAGAAATGGAAAGAAAATCCTGCCACAAGAGACAACACTATACAGCTAGATTTATCATCAAATACTGAGAACCTCCCTGTGCCCCTAGTTAATGATGTCGGCAATGTGAAAGTACCAAACCACTTCAATTATGTTACTGGGGTGACATACTTAAGACCGCTTAGTAAGGAGAAGCAATTACAAAACTGCAAGTGTCATAGTGTGTGCTTGCCTGGTGACACTGATTGTTCATGTGCACAACAAAATGGCGGCGATCTTCCATACACCTCATCAGGACTGCTTGTGAAGCACACTCCAATGATTTACGAGTGCTCTTCCAGTTGTCAGTGTTCTGAAAACTGTCGAAACAGGGTCACACAGAAGGGCGTCAGACTGAATTTTGAGGTTTTCTGGACTGGGGACCGTGGATGGGGTCTCCGTACTTGGGATCCTGTCCATGCTGGTGCATTCATCTGTGAGTATGCTGGTGAAGTCCTCGACGAAACCCAGATGAACATGGATGTTAAGGAAGATGATTATTTATTTCATACATCATGTCCCAGTGATAAGGTTTCAAGATGGAATCAAGGTGCAGAATTACTTGAAAAAACAGGTAGAAGTGCCACAACTGACAGCTCTAAGAAATTACCTATCATCATAAGTGCGAAAGATTCAGGCAATGTGGCTCGTTTCCTGAACCATAGTTGTTCCCCAAATCTCCTTTGGCAGGCCGTACAGTATGACCATAGCGATGATAGGTACCCACATATCATGTTCTTTGCACTAAAACATATTCCTCCGATGACCGAACTGACCTATGATTACGGTACAAGAGGGGCTCCTCCTGGCTTTGAGGGCAAATTTCCTAAAGCTTGCAAGCTCAAGCCATGCCTCTGTGGATCTACAAACTGCCGAGGCTATTTCTGATTATATGATTTGCTTGGCATGTATGAACTGATCTACTAAACAAGGTAAAAACAATCTCATCTGTACAGGGCATGGAGCTCCTCTTAGGTTCTGGGTTCATGCTTAGCAACCATGTACTACTAGATTTGTCCAGTATATATTCTTTTAGCATTCTTCATAATGTATGATTGGCTACACATAAACTTTTCACTACTTATTGATTTATTATGGCACGGACAGTGCCATCACTAATAGTACTGCAATTGTACCCTTTTCAGGTTATTATGCTGCTCCAGTACATTGCACCAGTCTAGTCGAGTGTCTTACTTTGCTTTGTGAGTTACCTTCCGTGTATTTTGGATGCTTTTGAGAAAGGCAAACTAATCAGCAAATGCGTAATTGCCAGACTGGATAAAATGTTATGGCTGGCATGATGGTGATCAGTTTCTGGTTATGTTGGTGGAATGCACAAAGAGTGAGTCTTGTAATGGCATATGACACCCTCCCATTTTGTGGTTAACATCGCTGAATCACTGATGATAGTGCCCTAGTCATGTGTTTGTCATGAAAGTATGTCTATGTGTAAATCTTTCTCTAGCAATCTTCTCAACCGTCGAGCACCATATAATCTGTTAGGAGTAATGTAGTGCTACTACTTGGTTAGTTACCTCTGTGAACGGAAGAATGACCATGTTCGTTTACTGCGTCGTCTTTTGTTTCTGTTTTGCATAGTGGTTAGCTGTTTCATGCCGTGGAATGAGATAAGCTACCGTATTCTGTGATGAAAACGAGTGACGATGGCTGTTGCGAAAGCATTCCAATTGCATGTCTGCAGTAGAAAATATGCATTGAAGCAGAAAAGAACAAAATGTTCAGAGTGCTTATGAGCAGAACTATGAAAATAACTGTGAATATGCTGCATGGTATGACAAGTGATTATTCTACAATATTTCATCGAGATAGATAGCCAGTTGTGGCTTACACAAGATAAGAATTAGTAGTGAGAGGGTATTAACTCTCGTTTTTAGTACTGTACACTACATCCACATACGTTTTTTCATGATTTTTGGAAGCTTCAAAATGCCCAACTAATATATTGGTGTGCAGCTACACGGCACCTGCATACATAATCCAATGAAGAAGAAAAATGGACAACCTCCGCTATAGTAGCATATAACTTTAACCCACCTAACGGGGTCTATTTCAAAGAGAGGGTTTGCATCCGTACATATATCAAAGTTACAATTATATACATACGAATCTACTGTGTACCTGAGCAGGATAATACTACTTGTTTATTCATACAACATAGAAAAGACATATATACTGACATTGCAACCCATTCTTGGGCATCTTCACTTGGATTTATTTCGAAATCGCTGGCGCTTCTTGCCCCCTGAATTATTACTTCCACCCCAAGCACTGCCCCAGAAAAACAATGACATCCAGAATAGAACTGCAAAGAATATCCGCGCTGTATCCTGTAATCTTGACAACTTATCTTGCCAATCTGCACAACAGAAAAACAAGATCAACTGCGTGTAGTACATAGAATAGAAAGCCATATGATAAAATGTAGAAAACTGATGGATTGCCACTTGATAAGAACATATGTACAGAAACCATTCCTGTACTCTGCTGGTAAGGCTCTAACTTATGGACTATTCCAGCTCAGAGCCACTGAAGTTTCCTGGGAACTTCTAATAAGTTTTGATGCACCTCACTAACTAACTAAGGTAATTGATCTCTGACTGGATTTATTTTTTTCTCAAACGATTTACCAACACTGAAAGGAAAAAACCAATATGCCCTGAAAGTTGCAACTTAGGTTTAAATGACATCACTCTGTCGAAGTGATTTATGAGTATACACCTTCCTTAACCACCGTAGAAAGGAAAATATTTTGAAAGTAATTATGTTTCCTCTAGGGTGTAATGGCATCTTTTTGTTTTCACATAGCAATGCATATTCAGATTTTTTAACGTATATCCAAAAACTAGCAAAAAGTTCTACTGGCAGTTCTCTGTTGCAATCATTTATGTGAACTTAGTTTATTGTATATCCGAAAACTACTAGCAAAAAGTTCTACTGGCAGTTCTCTGTTGCAATCATTTATGTGAACTTAGTTTATTGTTTAGACTATTTTTATTGACCAACTAGACTCTGAGGATATGATAGCCCTCGAAGAATACTAGTCTATTTCGACTGGATAGATCAACCAATCAGGAGAATATAGGAACGATTATCGTTCATGTGAAAAATAAGAACTAAGGAGTAATCAGGGAAGTCTGTGGTGGGTGCAAACAATCTGCATGTTGCTAGGGTAACTTGGTCTCAAACATGCAGCAACAATGCAAGAGTGACACATAGATTAGCTCAAAGGTTGCGAAATATTTTAAAAAAATACCGGGTGCATATGCACCCAGGTGCCAAAGTGGATTACACCCTTACTACAAACAACTTCTACAGTTGTGATGAATAAAGCCTTAGGACATTAATTACATTACCAAATTCACTGACTACCGAGTACAATGCTAGTTTATTTAGTGAGCAGTTGATAGTTTTTGTGATTGTCTTTTTAACTTGGTTTAGTCTCTTTTTAATCAATTGAACACAATTTCTGATGGTATACTTAGGTTCGAATTTAGTTCAAAATCAAATGCTTGCACAACTATGCACTAGTTGATCCTATTCCAAATTCCAATGAAAGAATGGCATATGGTAGGTTAGAGTTTTCTTTAGGGTGCTACTCCTCCAGGAGGGTGGGAGTAGCAGTAAAATTCGACCCTTGATTCTAGGGCAACAATGACTTTTTATCTAAGAGACAGCGACCTTTTGCACGAGCGCTACGACATGCATGCCACTGTCTCCTCTGCGACCTCCCTCACGTCCTTGCATGACCACCTCCAGCGGCATGCCACTCTCCTCTCTATCGCCACACACTGCTACCCCTCCCTGGCTCATCTGTGGCCCAATTCTTTTCGGGTTCAAGGATGACTTCCCCGAGAAGCTGCCCCCAAGGATGGGGAAGGGCAGGTTCCTGGAGAAGCCCCCAAAAGAATTGGGCCTGTATGGTGGCGCAAGGTTTCCTGGAAGACTGTCCAAACGCAGCCAGCTCAATTGTGCTGGGTGATTTTAGGAACTAGACATACGTATTATCTGAGGTAAAACTTGACTAAGCTGCTGTTTCATCCCAGTTACATGACCTATAAGGAGGAGCAACCAGTCCAGCCCCACACCAATCACCATGCCGCATCGATCGTGAAATGAGGGTTTCCAGCCGGGGATTGACCAGAAGGAATACTGAACTGCTTATATATCAAACACGGCAAATTAGATCAAATGTACCTAAGTAATAGTAAAACCTTAAATGTCAAGATTATGATTTTGCCCTTCGGATTAGGATATTCGTTAGTTTTTAACGTTAGTACCCAATGACAGTTGGTTTGAGTATCCTTTAATGGTACCCAAAAAGAACACGTAGGTTATACACCATCTTAATGAAACAAACTAGTATATTTTTTGGATGAACAAAGATGAATTGCATAAAATGCAAATTCGCACACCTAGAAAAAATAACGCCTCAACATGAAAACATTGACTCAACAAACCAATTTAGGTAAGACAAGGTCGAGCTCCGCCCCTCGTTCGGTTCCCACAGGCATTATCTTAGCGAAAAAATTGGTAGGTGCTTTTCGGCCCCCTTGAATAGTTCCAGAAAAATTATAGTACTAATGAATTTATTCCCACGCCGAAACTTCTCATGTTTGACAAAACTACATACATATTCTTGGGCTAAAAAAGATCTCTGCAGTTTCACTTCCTGTAGTGGAACTTCAGAAAACTAACTAGAAACGGCCCCATGGGCATATAATTTAGTACTAGGGAAAGGATATATGATAAGCGATACCATGTGCATTTGGGTCTGCCCGATAAATCAACATTACTCACTCACTCAGTTGTTGGCCTGACGTAATCTTGTCATAGTGTAAACTGCACACATAGGTAGTGTGCAGGCTATAGTGTGAACACACATAGGTTGTGTGCTGGTTGGGGCACATGAGTTGTGTCCTGAGTAGATAGGCATGCTGCAATATGTTTGCAGGAGTTAAGTAGTAGGAGCTAGTATAGTATGTTCTAGAGTACTATTTATATGTAATTCTTAGGCTGTAAGATAGGGTAGCAGTAGAAAGCAGTAGAAGCCTCTAGAATGCGGTAGCACCGACCTTGAACCCTCTATATAAGGAGAGGCACCCTACATGGAGGGAAGCAAGTTGCAAGGAGAGTCCTAGCATAGGTTGCTGAGGGGCAAACATAGGTTGCTAAGGTCTGCCAGCATTTGTTGCTGTAGTGAAGCTTCAGTAGGCATAGGTTGCCAAGATTGTAGGCATTCGTTGCCTGTGTGGTGTAGCATTCGTTGCTGCAAAATCTAATAGAAAAGGAAGGCATTTGTTGCCTGAAAACTGGTGTGCTCCTCTATATTGCTAGTCTCCTGTTTTCCTCAGTTACTAGAGAGAGAACAGATAGAAGAGAGCAAAGAGAGGGAACACCTATCATCAGTGATTTGACAAATAAAAAACCAAAGCATATGAGCTTTTTCCTTAAGAAAACATTGGAAAAAGATCCGGTAGGTGACATTTTACAAGACCTACGGTCACTCGTGTGAGGAAGTAGTCAACAAGTTCTCGAACAAACAAAACAACCGATTTAGGACCTCAATGCACTGAAGTTCAACAGCCCGTGCAGAAGAGGGGAGCTCTAAACTTATAAAGAGAAGTTAAAATGGAATTATTTGGTCATCTAAATGCTCTCTACGCACTATGAGAACAAATATTCCCCCGCAAATTCTTCACCTTGCTAAGCACCCGATTCAATTAAAATCTCCCTTCATGCGGGAACATACATAGCGCGCTCGAAAGAGAACCCCAGAAATGATTCGAAATCGGGAACATACACCTGAGTAATCCTCTAGAGCTTCATATGACGAATCCCTAACTGAAACTGATCGGAGAGCAGTGTAAAACCTACAGTGAGCGACCGGTGAGGGGGCGAGGCAGTGGCTTTACCTTGAGGAGACGGAGGCGGTGGCACGGAGGAGGGCGGCAAGGGTCTGGCAGCGCTCGGGCACCGGAAGCTGGGCCAAGAACGGCAGCCACGGCCCAAGCGAAGAAGAGAAACCGCGGCTGATGGTGGCGGTGTTGACTTGAAGCGGAGGCGGGAAGGACGGACTGGTGGGAGGGCAGAGCAGGTGCAGGTCGGGGAGGGGAGTGGTGGAAGAGGAGGGGAGCTCGTCGTCGCCATCGGGGAGAGAAGGTGGGTGGGAATGGGACGAGAGATGGAGAGAGAATCTTGAGCTACGGGGTCATCTAGTGCTACTGTTTTCCTGCTCAACCAACACCGATGGATCAAAACGATACATTGTACTCCGTACAGCAGCGCTCTCCGATAGGGAGCTATCAGCGATCAGCGTCAGGGAGCGAGAAAACGAGGGTTTAAGCGAGCACAGGTTCTCCTCTCCTCTACCTCGAGCCGCCGCCGTCCACCTCCTCCTCCCCACAACTCCCCTCCCATCCTCCCCTTCCTCCCAGGTCACCCCCGCTCGGGCGGCTCCGGAGGTCGGCGGCGGTGGCGGCGCCCTGCCCGTCAAGTGTGGCGGAGGGCTGTGGGCGGATCTACGAGGCTAAGCTGCCTGTCTCGGTCGCCGGTCATGCGGAGCGGGCTACGCTCGGCGGCGGAGCCCCAGGAGCGGCAGGGCGACGACGGCGAGGACAGCATGGTGAGGCGGAGGGGTGGTGACACCACACACCGGCGGCGGCGCCCTGGAGCTGGTCGCGAGCGGCGCATCTGGGCCTGTTTGGGCCCAATCTGGGCTCGGCGGGCCTGCTCGGCCAGGACGCGGTTCAGGCTCTGCCGCTTCTCGGCAGGGCCAGACCGGCGCTTGCTCGGCGGCGCAGGTGGTGGTGCTCCTGCCTCACGGGAGTGGAGGTTCGAGGTGGGGGTCGGAGAGGAGATGAATGGCGCCACAGTTGGGTGGTCGTTGCATCCTCCTGTTGTAGGGTCGGCACGGCGTGCTGTGCAGGTGGTGGCTCGAGGGGACGATGGCCGACGGGAGACGGGAGACGAATGGTGCCAGCGATGGGGGTTGCATCATCCCGTCCGAGGCGGGGAAGCGGAAGAAGGTTTGGCAGCACGTCGGTCTGTCCAGGGTGGCCATCGCCCCCTTCCAGCAGCATAGGATGGCCTCTCGTCTGTGGTATGTTCGTTGCTGGCCCTCTTTGGCCTGTGTGTGTGGATCGTGGGAATGAGGTTGGGCTGGGAGAAATCCCTTGCTGTTTACGGACGACGGTGACGCTTACGGGCGCCGTCGCCTTCTTGAAGGCGTCGTCTTGACCTTTCTTCACCCCCGTCCTGAGCAACTGGGGAAACCCCAGACCTAGATTGCTGGTTCAGGCAGCGGCGGCGCTACGGCGTCGTTACCTCCTTGGAGGCGTTGTTCGGGTTGCTCGAGGAGTCCTACGATAGTGCTTGGTGCTATGGTTGGCCTCCACTTGGACGACGCTCTCCTCATGTCCAGACGGGTCCTGCTGTCCACTCGCCATTCTCTTCTTCTCGGCGTCAAGGGTGGGCTGTTTGTTGACACGTGTTGTCCTGAAGTTTGGGTTGTTCCTCGAGCTGTCTTTCTTCGGTTGTGAAGCGGTCTTGTGGCTCTGTGTCCTAACCTCTCGCCTTTCTTGGTAGGGGGTTGGCAAGGCGTGCCTTGTTGTTGTGTGTGTGGTTGTGCGTTGTAAGCCGACTGGCATTACTTGTATGTTTTTTGGGTCTGGTTTCTCCCATAAACTGGACCAACCTTCTATCTATTCATTGAATTTAGTAGTGATCCTGCTAACATTCAAAATAAAAAACAACGATGGATCCAAACCGACGGATGGGATGGTGTAAGATGCTTAGCTCCGTCCAACCTTTGCGTTTAACCCCCGAAACTATGGTCCTTGCAAAAGTTGCAATCGTACATCCTCTTCTGCTCACTTCCTTCCAATTGTAAGTGTTCATGGCCTTTATGGATTGTATAAATTTCATACGATTTTTGTAGGATTTCAATCCTTAGGATTTCTTTCTATGGATTGTCTTTGGATTGCCTTTGGATTAAAGGAATAGTACTATCCAAATTTGTATGGATTGGATTCCTATGACTCAATTCTATAGGAATTTGAACATTCACCCCAACCTTTTTTTAGACTCGAGTGTGTAGGATCAAGGCACTTTTCGTGTGATTTTCCCGTGTTTCATCCAAATGACTATTCCTCCAGCTTTCCTGCGTTTTACAATCCTCTGTTTTGGACTGATAAACCTGTGAAATTACTATGTTTTTTCTATTCCTCTGTTTTTCAACCCTATGTTCCAAAGAGACCCTCAAGGGAAAGCGGATTCCGCCCGTTCGACCTTATCCCATGCTACAGTACTCGTGAGAAGCGAAAAAGAAGGCGTCTTCGTTCCTTTCTCCGCCGGCGGCCAGATCGGCCGCCTCTTCCCTCTCCGGCCGCTATTGCAGCGATGGGAGAGTGGAGGGGCCCCGGTTCTGTGCCTTAGGCGTGTAGATAGTAGGCTAGGTCCTCCCGGCGTCGTTGGAAGGGTGGAGCTGACGGCGACGATGGGGAATAATGGTGCTGGAGTTCGTCTTCCACCTCGGCGACGTCACTCGTGGCGGAGCCGACGAGCTTCGGGTGTTTCCTCCTGGATCGACGGATCTGGTGAGGCTAGGTGCTCTAAGGGCGGTCGTCGTGGCGGAGGTGACGGCCGGCTTGCGGAGCTTTTGTCCCTCGCCCCCTTCTTCGTCATAGTGTGGCTTCTCCTGGCCATGTCGTGGGGGTGCTGGGGGTGGTGCGGCGGGGAGCTGGTGCCTGGTGCTGGCTGCCTCCACCGCCTGTACAAGAGAAGCTTTTCTGGGGTCTCGGAGGTGTTCGCCAGCTTTCGGCGCGGTGTTCAGGCTTCTTCTGCCGGCCATGGTGGTGTGGGGAGGAGTGCTTCTGACAGCGTGCTCTGCTTCGACATGGCTTGTGTCGAGGGATCACCTCGGCAAGTCCCAGGGTCGAGTACCCCAGGTTTCGTATAGAGGAAGAAGTTGGCGCGCTGGTAGTTCCGTCGGCTGACAAGCAAGGATTTACCAGGTTCGGCCCCTCATGGTGAGGTAAAGACCTACATCCTGCTTGTCTGATCTTGTATTGATGGAGATATGAGATTACATGGTGGCCGCGAGGGCGATGGTGTGAGACGTGGTTTCGCTATGCTATGGCGTGTATGTTGTGCCGTATGTGGATCTGTCTATGGGGGTGCCCCTGCCTGGCCTTATAAAGGGAGTCAGGTAGGGTTTACATGAGGTTCTTGTCTTGTACTCCAAGTTGTAGTTTGTTGGGCTTCATGGGCCTCCAGGTGCTGGGCTGCATCGGGTACGCCAACGGTCGGGTGCCCGGAGGGTATGCCCACGTCAGGAGCCCCCGAGTGTCTGGTCGATACGAAGAATCGGGCGGAGACTCAAAGTAGCATGTCGTGTAGGCGTAGTCGATGCGTCGGGTAAGTATTCTTTCCTCCTGGGCACGCCGTCTTGTTCCTGAAAAGGATAGTTAAAGAAATTCGACTCCGGCCGTTGAGGGCTCACAGAGGATGCTTTAGTCGGTAACGTTTCGACTGAGTCTATCGGGAGCGCGAACAGTGCTCCCGATGGGAGTAGCCCCCGAGATTAAGCTGAATTGCTTGTAATTGAGGTTAATCTCAAAAAACCTCTCTCAGTCGAAAGAAATTTCTGAAACCCTCCCGATGGGAGTAACTTAAGGAATCACTGATAAAACAGAGTCCTTTTTTCAGCCTGTGGGCTTACTATATGTTGCAGTTTTTAGCCTGATGGCTTACTTGTGGACCTCGAATGAGTTTCGAGTGTTCGCTCAGCCTGACGGCCTACTTGTGGAACTCGAATGAGATTCGAGTGCTCATTCAACCTGACGGCCTACTTGGTGGACTCGACAAACATATCGAGTATTTGCTCAGCCGAACGGCCTACTGCGTTGTTGGACCTATATGGCGTAGCCCCCGAGTGTTCGAGTGTGGCCTAGGTTTTCTTGTTGGACCTGTATGGCGCAGCCCCCGAGTGTTCGAGTGCGGCCTAGCTTTTCTTGTTGGACCTGTATGGCGCAGCCCCCGAGTGTTCGAGTGCGGCCTAGGTTTTTTTTTTGTTGGACCTGTATGGCGCAGCCCCCGAGTGTTCGAGTGCGGCTTAGGTTTTCTTGTTGGACCTATATGGCGCAGCCCCCGAGTGTTCGAGTGCGGCCTAGGTTTTCTTGTTGGACCTGTATGGCGCAGCCCCCGAGTGTTCGAGTGCGGCCCAGGTTTTTCTTGTTGGACCTGTATGGCGCAGCCCCGAGTGTTCGAGTGCGGCCTAGGTTTTTTTTTTTTTGTTGGACCTGTATGGCGCAGCCCCCGAGTGTTCGAGTGCGGCCTAGGTTTTCTTGTTGGACCTGTATGGCGCAGCCCCCAAGTGTTCGAGTGCGGCCTAGGTTTTCTTGTTGGACCTGTATGGCGCAGCCCCCGAGTGTTCGAGTGCGGCCTAGGTTTTCTTGTTGGACCTGTATGGCGCAGCCCCCGAGTGTTCGAGTGCGGCCTAGGTTTTCTTGTTGGACCTGTATGGCGCAGCCCCCGAGTGTTCGAGTGCGGCCTAGGCGAATTTGTTTGTGGCCTGTGCGGCGCGACACCCGGGAGAGCATCAGGTGTGGCCAAGGCAAATTTCTTTGTGGCCTGTGCGGCGCAACACCTGGGAGAGCATCAGGTGTGGCCAAGGCGAATTTGTTTGTGCGCGGCGGACCGGAGTCGACGCGCCGGCGTTGTGCCGTAGACACAGTCGACGCGGCGGACCGGAGTCGACGCGGAGGAGTTGTGCCGTAGAGGCAGTCGACGCGGCGGACCGGAGTCGACGCGGAGGAGTTGTGCCGTAGAGGCAGTCGACGCGGCGGACCAGAGTCGACGGGGCGGAGTTGTGCCGTAGAGGCAGTCGACGCGGCGGACCGGAGTCGACGCGGCGGAGTTGTGTCGTAGAGGCAGTCGACGCGGCGGACCGGAGTCGACGCGGCGGAGTTGTGCCGTAGAGCCAGTCGACGCGGCGGACAAAGTGGTTGTAGAAGTTGTCGAATCATGGATGCGATCTTGGCGAGTTGTGGATGTCGTAGTGGACGGAGTCGACGCCGTGAAGTGCGACGGAGGGAGTCGAAGCGGCGGACCGGAGTCGACGCGGCGCGGGCAACACAGCCCCCGAGTCCCTTATTAGGCCGGCGAAGGGGAGTCGACGGTGCCGAGTCGATGAAGGCACTCGAGTCGCGTGTCGAGTGCAGCGATGAACTTGTCGTCGACGAAGCGCTAGCTCCCAAGTGTCGGCGGCGGAGTCGATGAAGGCGAGGCCGCCAGCCCCCGAGTGTCTAAGGAGGAGTCGATGAAGGCGAGGCTGCCAACTCCCAAGTGTCGGAGGAGGAGTCGACGCGGCGGAGTCGATGAAGGCACCCGAGTCGCCGACGATGTTGATCGATGTCCCCGTGGTCGATGATGTTCTTGCCAAGTCGCGGGTGTTGACACCGGCGAGTCGTCATAGAGGCTGTCGAGCCGTGAAGGTCGAGACTGTCGAACCACGGATGTTGTTGCAGTCGAGTCATGAATGACGAGCCGACGCGCCGCGGCAGGATTGGAGTCGATCACCGCGCGGGTCGTGATGGTCGCCGTGGAGTTTGAAGTCGGTTGCAGCGAGCTGAAAGCGGGCGGCAACAGACACACCGCGATGAAGACGTTGTGTGTCCGCAGCGATGGCATCGATCTCCAATGTGATTCTTGCCCTCGTAATGTAAACTGGTGATTAGTGTATGAAATAGAATATTCAAGAGAGATTGATGAGCTTGTTTTAAGAAAAAGGCCGATCGATCCATGCGTGAAGCATGCGCATGCATGCGATCATGTGCCTGCCTGGATCGGATCGAACTTGAATATCAGCCGTAGCAATTCATCTGGTTGGCCGACGAGATTGCATCGTGCGTAGCTCCGCCCGGAACGCCGCCACGGGCGATCGGAGGAAACGGAACACAGCCGCCAGATCGGATCGCGGGTGCCGCGCACCCGAGACGTCGTCGTCACAGTAGTTGTTGGCGAACTCGAATTTGTCGAAGTAGATGAGCCGACTAGATGCGATCTAGCCGCCGTTGTCGATGAAGATTGGAGCCGCCGAAACCGTGAATCCAGCGCGCGTTCTTCCCACAGACGGCGCCAATTGTCGAGGGATCACCTCGGCAAGTCCCAGGGTTGAGTACCCCAGGTTTCGTATAGAGGAAGAAGTTGGCGCGCTGGTAGTTCCGTCGGCTGACAAGCAAGGATTTACCCAGGTTCGGCCCCTCATGGTGAGGTAAAGACCTACATCCTGCTTGTCTGATCTTGTATTGATGGAGATATGAGATTACATGGTGGCCGCGAGGGCGATGGTGTGAGACGTGGTCTCGCTATGCTATGGCGTGTATGTTGTGCCGTATGTGGATCTGTCTATGGGGGTGCCCCTGCCTGGCCTTATAAAGGGAGTCAGGTAGGGTTTACATGAGGTTCTTGTCTTGTACTCCAAGTTGTAGTTTGTTGGGCTTCATGGGCCTCCAGGTGCTGGGCTGCATCGGGTACGCCAACGGTCGGGTGCCCGGAGGGTATGCCCACGTCAGCTTGGTTTCTTCTTTCTCCGGCCGGCCGTGGTGGCGAGGGGAGAAGGTGTGCTCAAGGTGTGCTATTGGCGTCGACTCCGGCAAGCCGAGTTCGTGCTCAGTGCAGGTATGTTTGGAAGAGGGGTGGATGCAGGGAGGAAGCACCATGGCCGTGCGCGTTCAGCGATCTTCGGTTCCGTCGCTTGCGGCGGGCGGCTCCTGCGGTCTTCTACATGAGTGGGGTGCTCCCTTTCCCGGGGTTGGCGGCGGCCTGGCGTCTTCCTCTCCGGCGGTGTTCGGCGTTGGAGTTCGTCTTCAGGCGTTGTGGAGGTTCAACGGCTTCCTCAGTCGCTGCTGTTGTGCTGGGCTTCGATGGCATGTACGTCTGCGTATTTCAGTTCTTCCTTTGTAATCTTTGTTGAATACGCAGTGTGGATCCTTTCAAAAAAAAGGAAAAGCGGATTCCAGGGGACTGTTTGGTTGCTAACACCATTTTTTACCACTTTGCATCCGTCACTCACTAGCCCTGGCCCTGAAAAAAAGTGATGCATTTGCTTTGCTTGCCAGAAGTTTCTAGCTAGACCGTATCCGAGGAACCGAGTTTTCAACCCGGCGTTTGGTGTTATCTATGTTTCGTGTACTCTTATCTCGTGTCTACGTGGTAAACTTACATCACACCATCACAGCACCATGCGGCGAGCAGGACAACAGCGCCGCGTGGCGGTGCCGGGGCGGCGACGGTGCACGGTAAGTTAACGCACGTACACCAAGCGCGGTCTAATAACCGTTGCGGCGACGACGGATTTCACGGCTACGAGCGAGGGCGGCTGATCGAAAACGATGTCGAGGTTTAAAAACACACGTACAACAAGCATAGCCTAGTAGCTGCTGTTGTGCCGGCGGCGACCAACGGCGGCAGATGTTGAAGAAGACACACGTTGGGCGCAGGGTAAACACGTACAAACATATAGTACAAGATCTACTCGTATACGACCGTCGAAATAGAAAACTTACAACACGAAAGTTGTGCGAAACATTAAGATAAAGCTACATGAAAAAGTATATTTCAAACGGTCGACCGTATGCGACAAATTTGACAAACTCCGGTTTAGATTTGTCAAGTTACCGTTTACGAAACTCGAAACCGAGCACGGGAATAGAACCTACACATCGACGCGCATATTTTGCATGCACGCTTTATTTTGAATTGAACTATATTTGTGTAGATTAGTGAGTCACTAAGTGGAGTAGTTTAAGCAAGGTGAGAAGTTCACGTAGAAGGGCAGCCACACCACGTCACCCCCATGTGGGCTTTTCTCGTAGGAGGAGGGTGGCTCTGAAAAAACGGCCGATTAGGCCATTCCTACTCAGCCTGGTCCAAACCTGCTTTAAACATTGTGCGATGCAGATACACAGGCCAACGCAGGCAACCAAACACATGAAATTTGCATCTCAGGGTCTGGTTGGGGTTGCCATGGGCTACCAAACACGCCACTAATCTGCATTAGTTGGGCGGTGGGCATACATTTACAAAAAGATCTCAAAAGATAAGGAATATAAGAAAATACAACGCGGTCCTTACCTTTTACAGAACGCCTAAAAGGGATCGGCATATACGCGAAAGCTTCTTTCATCCTGGCTAGAAGAAATTCGTCAAAGGAAACTGACATAATCAATTGAACATACGGAATATCCAAAAAACGAGTCGGATACTTACAAAGTACAACATCATTGGCCTCTTGCAGCTTGGACTCCATGTCTGCCTCCACCTTCTCAAAGGCCTTAACCGTCTCACGATATCGTATCTTCTCGGTATCACTCAATTTGACCAGGGCATCAAACATTTCTGCTTGTCTAGGCAGATGTTTTCAAGCCGCTTGAGATTGGTTGAGCTCCTTGTTCTCCTCCTTCAAGTGAGTAGCCAACACGATGCTTTTGTAGGCTTCTTTCATCCTAGTTTCATACTCGTCATTCTTTTCGTCGAGTTCCTTCACCATTAGAAGCGTCGATTTGTTCAACTTCTTCTTCATGTTGGGGATTTCAGAGGCAGCTTCGCTCGATTAAAAAAGATCAAGTCAGTGATGACCAATAATACATCACAAACTGAGTCTTCTTTGTAACTCACACCTTCTCTAGGCCGGCATACTTCAATGCAAGATCTTTGGCCTTTTGCATGGTTTTCTCGTACTCATGCTACCAAAGGATTTATATGGTTAGTAACAGCCGCTCGATCACAAGAACAAATTATAACGAAACGGTACGTACTTGTGAGGCAAGAGGAGGCGATCGTGAAGGGAAGCTAAAACCCATCTAGGGTTCCGTCCCCCTCGCCGGCGATGCCGCCGGTCCGCTCCGTCTCCGGTGGCCTTAGGGCCTTGGAGGCGTGGCAGATCACGGCCTCTCGCCGGAGAGAGGGTTTCCGTCCTTTGTTTAGGTTTTCTCGGTGTCTTCTTCGAGATGGTGAGGCGGAGGCTACATCTTGAAGTCAGAATAAGGTCATCCCCGTCCTATCCTCGCTCCAGTGGTGCGCTCAGCGCCTACGTAGGGCGCGTGGACGCGTGTGTCCGACGGATCTCCTAGGATCCAGTTCGTTTCCGTGTTCGTCCGTGTGGTTGCAGGTCTGGCTCTTTCGATCTACGATTGTCATAATTGGCGATGATTACTACTCTGGTGCGCTGGTCCTTCGGGGCCTTAGCACGACGATTTCCCGTATGCCTACTACAACAAGCTCTACTACGACAAGCTTTACCGACTCCGGTGAGGGAGGGGTGAGGACCGCGGCGCGCCTTCACCTCGCTTCAGTGTTTGTAGTCGTCGCTAGGTGGTTGAAAATCTATTTGTAATTTTAATCAGTTGTAGGATTCTTTGTACCTTTGTTGAGATTGGTTGGCCTTTTCGCAAAAAAAGGAGATATATGGTTGGAACAAGATAGTTTCATGCTGACTCCAAGCACTTGACTAGAAACTCGAGGGGTTATACCCGGTGTTTGCGCTGAAGGCGCCCCTAGCGAGCCAAATAGAAAATGAGAGAGAAATGTAGACAAGTGTCTCAAGCTGACTCCTAGCAGTCGACTCGAAACTCAGGGGATCCCCTCAAGGACTCTTGTCGCGGTTCACCTATGGCATGACAGACGGATGCGGATGAAAGTCTTAGCCTCGCCCGTCGTAGTTCGGCCACGGCAACCAATTTCTCCCATTTCAGGCATATTGTGATGAGTCTCTCCCGAGCGACCTCCTCCCGGAGCGCGTCCGTCTGGGCTGCAAGGTCGTGGAGTTCGAAGATTCTTTGATCCAGAATAGGAACATACCGGTTGGAGCTGTAGGACATCTCCCCGCTGTCATAGGCCAGCTCATCAAAGAGGATCTGGGGGATTTGGAAGTTTTCGTTCTTCGCCGTCAGTTTGCTCCGCAGTTGCGTGCGCTCCGTTATAAGGGATTTATGGTCAGCGGAGGGACGCAGAAGTCATCTAATATGGAATCACCCATGCGATGGATCCGACGACTATAATCCTGTGGTAAGAAGATTGAACGTTTAGTAGATATGGAAGAGGAAAGGGAGATAATAAGAAGACTTCAACCCTTTTCGCGATACCTTCTGGGTCGCAGGAGCCGCGTCAGCAGCCCGAGGTGACTTTTTGGCAGGTGGAGTGATCTTAGCTGGCAGAAGAGTAGCAACGACCTCGGGAGTAGGGATGAAAACGGAGCGGAAACTTTCCGACTTTTCCGCGGAAAAACGGAAACGGAACGAAAATACGGAAGTGGAAACATAATTTTGCAAAACGGAAACGGAAACTTTTATATGGAAACGGAAACGGAACAGCGTATTCCGGCGGAACGACCACGGAAACGGAAATTCCGTTTTCGGCAATACGGAACTTTCCGTTTTTTTGCTGCGTGGTGCTATCTGAATGCAGCAGACCTAAAATTTTTAGTGAGAACACCGAGACAGAACCAAAGATCTACACAAAAAAAGTAAAATATATGAAGTGACCATGTTTAGGCACTACGTACTTGCATATTATCTCTCTCTCAAGAGGCATTCCCGGTTCGGCATTTCAGTGTTGCACTAGGTTTAGGGACGATAGTAGGTTTTTTTTGCCAAAGTTAATAACTTAGAAACACTATATTATACTTTCATTTATTTAAATATATTAGTTTGTTGGTTTGCTTGAGTTTTTCGGCATTATTCAAGGGGTCGCTTGGTCCCGGCAAACATCTGCTTTCTGTTCCGTGTCTGCACCGTATTCGGTTTGTATCTGTTTCCGACAATATTTGTTTCTGTATTTGTTTCCGGGGTTTCTGTATTCGTTTCCGCTTCCCCAAAAAAATATGAAAACAAATGTGACACCACCCAGTTCCGTCCGTATCCGCTCTGTTTTCATCCCTACTCGGGAGAGTTATGTCTGTAACATTACGAAGGAGAATAAGTGAGACGATAGGCATGATGATCTGGAGGATGGCCTGCAAAATAAAGATGATACCTGGAATTGGAACTCTCCGACCAAGGCAGACCTGTGACAGCAACGCCGGAAGGATTCTTTCGATGAAGTTCGAGTTTTTGCACTAGGGAGAGAACCCATGCCTTCCCATTTAGATCGTGTTGTCGACTGATGGCACCGCCGTGTGGTATCCGACCATGCCGATTCCTGGTGCTTACTACTCTTGCCACGGATATCACCGTAAATTTGCCTGGAAGTAGGCCCCTTTTCGGCCATTGTTGCCACCCAATTTGACCGATCAAGTCAGAAATCGATAAAAGACAAAGGAGGATGGAAAGGGTAGAGGGACGAAAGGACTCTGGCTCCCTTCAAACCTATATTAACAAGAGCTAGAGGCGCGACCTCCCAAATATAAGATCTCATCCGTCCAAAAGCAATCGGGCAGTCCAAGGATTCACTCTAGGGATGCACTATGTTGTTCAATGTGTTTGCTCAACGGCAGTGCACCTAGGTCCGCATTACAAGCATGACTTTTCACCTGGGGTAGTACTGGCAACACCCAAAAAAATTGGTCCAGAACTAGGTTATGAACCTACCAGGAAAATGCCTCTGCCAGCTAGTGCTATACGCTCACCGATGACCAGTGATACGCCAAAACAAACTTATATTTTTTTATTGTTTCATGCTACACTATACAGAACGACACATCGGAAACGGGCCAAAAACCCCTTCGGCAACGGAGAAAGGGTCCGTGTCCCCGCCTCTGTCACTGATGTGAAGCCTCACAATGGCAACAGAGATTTTTATCGTTTGCAATAAGTTTAGCAACGGGCATAATATATAACCGTTGCCTTTAGTCTTTACATCAGATACGGAGATTAGTTTTTGACCGTTTGTAATGAGGGCTAAAGGAAACAAAAAAAAAGCCGGTGACGCCTGCTGCACCGTCGACGGAGCCCTGTGATTCCTGCTTGACGGCCGCCGGTTCTTCACCTTCCTCTTCGCCCAGCTTCATTGCGTGGTCTTCTTCTACCTATTTAGTACTGCACAAAAGTCTTGCTCCTGGAGGCGCCGGTTTCAGTGGACCGTGTGGACGGAGCCCCGCTCCTACGTCTTCACGGCCGCCGCATAGTCTCCAGGTTTCCTCCTCGCCCTAAAGGAGATGAAAAAAATCAAAATGTAAGCTCCTTCATCTCTATACACAAGACATATGCTTCTTCATCGACATTACAGAAAATATAGAACTAATTACAACTAGAACATAGTCTAAACAATGCCTCATATATAGGTAGATTGGACACACAAATTCCAGGAATGGAGCAAGCGAGCCAAGTAGGATGCACAAGATCGATGTGTATTTGTGCATATCACAAGGATCACTAGCGCCACCCCCGGATCACACGGTGTCACCTAATTTTAATCATCGGCATAACAGAAACAAAGCTAAAATCAGAGCAAATGCCTACTAAAAAGAGCATATCCATAGATAAACAATTAGCTACTTACAACTAGAAAACATCTAAAATCTATGTGTAAACAATGCCTACTAAAAACAGAGCAAGTCTATGGATAAACAATTAGCTACTTACAACTAGAAAACAGCTAAAATCTATGTGTAAACAATGCCTACTAAAAACAGAGCAAATCCATGGATAAACAATTAGCTACTTACAACTAGAAAACAGCTAAAATCTATGTGTAAACAATGCCTACTAAAAACAGAGCAAATCCATGGATAAACAATTAGCTACTTACAACTAGAAAACAGCTAAAATCTATGTGTAAACAATGCCTACTAAAAACAGAGCAAATCTATGGATAAACAATTAGCTACTTACAACTAGAAAACAGCTAAAATCTATGTGTAAACAATGCCTACTAAAAACAGAGCAAATCTATGGATAAACAATTAGCTACTTACAACTAGAAAACAGTTATCCTACTGAACTGGGGTCTTACATTAGGCGAGGCGGGCTCGCTTAGCGTCGCCGCCAGCGACGGAGCTAGCGCCGGCCTCCCCTGGCGGCGCCTTGCCCTCGCCGTGGACCAAAGAGAGGGCTATGGCGGCCCGGAGGTCAGACTGGTAGACCGCCTCCTCGGCGCGTTCGACCTGGGTCGACGCCTCGGAGAGGAGGACCGCCGCCTCCAGATCGGCCTCGCCCTGACGACGCTTGGCGGCCTCGCGCTCGAAATCGGCGCGGGAGAGTTGGCAAGCGATCTCCAGATCACGATCCTCCTCTCTTCCTCTTCCTCTTCCTCCTCGTCGGAGGACGAGGACGAGGAGGAGGAAGACGGATGGCGGCCGGGGTACATCGCCTGGCGGATCTCGCGGTAGCTGCAATGGTGGCCAAATGAGCGGGTGCGGCCGGAGCCGTCCCCGTGCGGACGAGCGCCAAGGCTGCGGGACTGGCCCACGGGGGACGGATCGGCGGCGGCCTGTTCCGCAAGCTCGTCCCGCAACACCAGCTGACGCTACTGCTGCCTGAAGGCCCGGAGGGTGGGGCGGCCACGGCCGCGGCCGCGGTCACGGCCGCGATGGCCGGATCTACCAGCGCCGACGGTGGAAGCCATGCGAGAGAGTGGAGAGAGAGGAGACTATGCGGCGGCTAGGGTTGGAAGTGAATGAGAGTGAGAGTGAAGGGCATAGTAGGTTCTTATAGGCCGGCTGTCGGGCTGTTTCTAATGGCAACGGAGATTACGAAACTGTCCGTGTGCGAGGAGCACACATCGGTAACGGAGGTAAACTAACCTCCGTTGCCAACATATATTCCACTATTCACCCGTTGCCGATGTTGTGGGCCTGCTTTACGGCCCAGTGCGAGCACGCGGGGGATGTCGCGATTTACTGTCGCCTAACTCCTGCCGTTGCCATAGAGGGGTATCCGATGTGTCGTTCTGTACTAGTGCTACTTTTATCATTGCTACATATTTCTACTATGATTTAATATCATTTTGGGGCATTTTCTTCGGACTAACCTATTAACAAGATGCCAAATGTTTGTTTTTGTTTTCTGTTGTTTTTGTATTTCAGAAAAGTTGTTAAAGATATATCGTCGGAAAAGACTGATAAAATACCGAGATTTTTTATTGCACGATAGAAAACCGACGACCAAAGATGAGCCTTGGGAGGGACCCACAGGTCCCACACGGCCAAGGGCCGCGGCTTACTAGCCCGGCCGAGGGACCCACCTGTGTGGCCGCCTCGTCCACGCTTTACAACAAGTATTCACCTATAAATTTCCCCCTAACCTAATTAGACGAGCCGCGGAGGATTTTTCCCAAACACAAAATAGATCCCCCCTCATCTTCAAAACCCTAGTTCGGGGTTTCAGGGTCCTGTTACGGCACCCTGCAGGGACATGGATCCAACTCCGGAGCCACATCTTCATCGACATTGCTGCTCCTAATGGCGACACGGCAATAGTCCCTCTTTGGGGCTGAGGGGTTGTACCAGTAGCTATGTGGTTATCCCTCTCTCTGATGATGTGATCTTGATTGTGATCATAAACTTTGTTAATATAGTTGATTAATGATTCGTATAATATTCCCCCATTTTTCTTTATGTATTGGATATGATTTATTAATTCCTAGTATCCACTATGATTGTTAATTATTGTTTCAATGACTTTGCTATGCTCTATGCGTGCCACTAGTGCACGAGTGCCATGATTTCATATCTGAACAATTTATGCTTTCATGAATATAATTGATATTTTAGATCATATGTGCAAGTTGTATGCACCCGTTATTTATTCGGAGCCGGAGACCTTTAGGTGACATGATTGGGGTATCAAAGGGAATGTTGTAACTTGATAATTACATGTTTTCATTAAGTGCTAATGATTTGCTCGGTGCTTTGTAAAATTAGACCTTAATTACCATAAGTTTCTTAATTGGCCCCATTGAAACGGGAGGGTAAGACAAAATAGGTTGTACGAATTCTTATTGCAAGTATTTACAATTATATTTGGAATACATGCCTAGGTATGATTGGTAAACTAGACATTCTGAGTAGTCATTACCATGCATGCTTTCGGAAGGTTTATCATGTATTTAATTACGTTAATGATGTTGAGAGTATTCTAGTGAAAGTATGATCCCTAAGCCTTGTTTCCAAGCATTGAAACACCGTTTTTAATTACTTTTGTTACTTGTTACGTTGCTTCCATTTTTATTTCTGATTAGAAAAATATATTTTATCATCGTTGTTTGGGTTAGGTAAGCAACACTTACACCCTGACAATGAATCTCTTTTCTGGCACCGTTATTACTTCTCTTTTATCATTTCTTCGCCAAACTAGTGCAGCTATACAACTGACAATTGTATTAAGTGTGTTGGGTACACAAGAAACTTCTTGTATCTTGATTGCAGGGTTGTTCGAGTGGGATAAATTCAATCTACACCTCCCTATGTTCGATAAACCTTTGCTCATTCACCTAATGGAAATTTGCTGTTGTCCTACAACTCTCTGTGTTTGGAGACCCAACATTTGGAGACCCAACATAAGTCTACAAGAATAAAAGTGTGTAGTAGACATCAACAAGCCACACACAACACCGCTGACCGGCTCCAGCCCGTCAAAGATTACACGAGTCGTCTCGGACCAACGCTTTCCGAGGGCCCAAAACCAGTCAGAGATTATGTACTATTGGTGTTAAGAGAAAGTTTGGGCATCCAATGAATTTATCAATTAGACAATGCCGGCGTGGACTTTGTTATAGTCTTTTTTTTTCGAACTGTGGGGCAAAAGCTTTGCCCCAACCATTTATTAAGAAGGAGGTGCCCGGTTTATTAGTGGAAAAAACCGGGCGAAAACCATACAACAAACACCAACAACATGAGGCAACACAACCACAAAGGGCAACACCTAAAACCAGCAACTCACGAAGCGACAACCCCACTCTAGCAAAGCAACCGCAGCAGACACTACCCTAGGACCACGCAGCTGCCATTAAGAAGTCGCGGACGCCTTACCAATGGCGCCACCCTTCTTGCCTATGCTCCTAAGAGCCTTTTTCACCTTTTTGATTTTGCCGGTAGAAGCCTCCTCAGCTATGAGGCAAGCAATCGCCTCGCCAGATCCAGGGCTAGCTGCCTCCAAGCAAGCGAGCAAGCCACCAAGCTTGTCCACGAAGACCGCATGTTCAATACGTGCCAAAATAGCTTCACGGTCAAAGAGGGGCGACTGGATGGATGGACCTCCACTATCCACAGAGGAGGGCAACTCGCAGGACTCAGACGGAGATGGGGATGGCGCGATGTCCACCGCCAAAGGCTCCAAAAGGCGCTCCACAGAGGAGGGCAACTCGCAAGACTCAACTGGAAGCACCACAGATGATCCCCCACAATGATCCTGCAGCTCAGGCAAATTCTCCACAACTGGAGCCACAACCTCGGTGGCGACAACCCTCGTAAGGACAGACGGCGACGCATGTAGAGCACGGGAGAAAAATCTCCAAAGCAGCATTCAGACCCCTCATCAACAGAACCAATCTGTACCTCAGGTGGCAGAGGCACAACCGACGCAACCTGAAGCTTGGCAAGAGCGTCGTGGACCTCAGAGCGAAGCAGCTCAACCTTCTGAAGGACCTCCATGCGTAGCAGGGCAAACTGGGACTCCACAGAAGAGACTGAAAATGTGTTGGCATTGGAATCCTTGCAACACGGCTGCACCATAGCACGCAACGACGAGAGACCCGCAACCTCGGCCCAACTATGAGGCGACGAGGGACGACGAGGCTGAGCATACGGAGAACGGCTTCGCTGACATGGAGCACGAGTGTCCGAAGAACGAGTCCGAGCATCCGGAGAGCGAGAGCGAGCAGCGGGAGAGCGCGCACGGCAGAAACGCTCCCGGTGACCAGGACGACGACATCGGATGCATCTGAAGGGCCCTCGACATGAGCTGACCTGGTGGCCACGCTCAAGGCACCGAAAACACCTCCCTCGAGCCCAACGCTTGAAGGCGAGTGAACGCTCAAGCCCTTCCCTTGACGGCTCGAGTGGAGGACCACGGCTAGGGCGACGGCCCCGACTCACAAACACCCAATCATCCTTGCCTTTGTCATAAGCTGCACTTGGACTCTCACAAGCACGGGGCGACGATGCAGCACTTGGACTCAGACCTGCAGGGGTGGACGGCGGCAAAGAGCAAGCCACCATGGCAGCAGCGTCGAGCTGCCGGGCTGGAATGGGCGCAGCGGCAGAGATGGTCGGTGGAGCTGGCGCGATCGACCCGGGCTTGGGCATCTCCTTCTCGGCGACGAAGCGGACGGACAGACAGTGAGGAGCCACGGCAGCAGCGTTGACGGTGGAGGCGGTGCCGAAGTCGCGGGAGAGCGCGGCATCCCAAAACCCCAGTCCATGGGTTCCGAAGTGGACGGCACTTCCGCAGCAGAGAAGGACATGGCGAGAGCAACAGGCGGCATCTTGGGGGCCAGCTCCTCTTCGTCGTCATGCACATCTTCAACGACAGGGGCCCAGGAAGCAGGCCAAGGCCACAACGCGGTGCAGGGGGGTGGCGGAGCAGGAGCCACGGAGCGTCCCAGCGCCGGCGGCGGCGGGGACAGGAGCATGCTGGAGGCGACGCTGACGAGAGGAACTAGCTCGGCGGGCGTCGAGACCCGAACAGCGGCTGCTGCAGGCCTACGGAGGGGCACCATTATGCCCCCAATCTCCTTCCTAAACCTGTACGCCGGGGGCTGCAACAGAGAACGCGTGGTGACCAGGGGAGCTGCCGCCGGAGGGGGTTGGAGGGAGGTCGCAGGATGCCAGAGCACATCCCGCTAGACCCGCAGCCGAGGCGACGAGGCGGAACTTCAGCAGATCACGATGGAGGCGGCACTGAGACACCGTTGTGGCCATGGTCGTGGAAGAGCAGATGTCAGGCGAGCTCCTGGGCGAGCGACCGTGCGAGCTGAGAGGACGCACGACCGGCGGGAGGAGGCTCTGGACCGACGGCGTGGATGCGGACGGGGGGACCGGCGGCGGCGAAGCTTGAGGAGTGGCCCCGGGACGAAGCTGAGCTCGGAGGAGAGAGGACGGAGGCGATGCTGGATCTGGACGCGGCGGTGGAAAAGGAGGCCGGTGGGAGGAGATCAGGCCGCCGGCGTCGGCAGCTCACCTCACGTCGCCATGGTCGCGAGTCCCTCTGTTCTCCTAGAACCAGCAGTGACTTTGTTATAGTCATCTCCTTTGACCGAGCTCATTTCAAATTTGTTATGGGGCATATCATATTTTCAAAAATTGCCACTGGGATATGAAAACATCTAATTACTTATGTGGGTATTGCCCGCACAACTTATTTATGCATGACCTCCTTAATATCCAGCCATAGGTAGTGCTTGATCTAGCCAGCCATTGATATATTTCCAAATTCTACCGGTCAAGAAGTCGAAAGATGAGGTTGGTGATCAACCAACCCAAGTAAGATTGCAAGGTAAGTAGACTATAAATATATGAACATGATCCTTAATTAAGGGCATATATGAACGTGATTTTTTTCTATAACCCTTAATCGCAGCAGAGAATATCGACAAAAGTTATCCAATAGACGTTGTCGTTGATTTAAGACCAAAGAATGGTTTGCGAGTAACAAAAGACATCTGACCGTTTATTCACACTGATATTCTGTTGGTTTAGATGAACCCTCATTAACACAAACATCAGCATGCTACATCAATACAAATAAATACACATGGGTTACCTAATTATGTCCCGTGCATTCTGCACATTTCAGCACTGATAGCAAACAAGTAGTGTTCTATGTACAACTCGTTCTGTTTCAGGCTCACAGCTCTATTTCAGCACTGGCGCCGATGTGTATATTGCAGGAACCGGGCTGTGCGGCAGGAGTAGCATATTGTTTCCATTGCTCAGCATCGTCGTGACGTCGCGCATGGTAGGCCTATCCTCCGCGCTATCCTGGACGCATAGGAGCGCCACCTGGATACACCTCATGACGTCCATCTCTTGGTACTCCTCACCCAGCGAGTGATCGACCAGCTCATCGCACCTCTGGTCTCTCCATAGTTGCCAAGCCTATTAGCCAAACAAATTATGCGTGACAAACAGCATGTCATCGGCGATCATTGTTTAAAAATGTTAAGTAGATTATTAGTTATCTATATATGTATATAGATTATCTTTGTGGGGAAGTTATATACGGAGAGAGAAGACTGAAACAAATTAACACAACAATATTACGACTTATATATTGAGAGCTTTGAAGAAAAGTGTTTGTGCAACTGCTACGATGGTGAAATAGTTATTTTACTCACGTATCTCCTGAGCTCGTATGATCTTCCAGATAATAGGTAGGAGCCGATTGCCCTCTTCCCACTTATAATCTCGAGAACTAGGATTCCAAAGCTGAAAACATCAGACCTCGTTGAGTAAACACTCTGGGAGTAATATTCCGGCGCGATATATCCACTGTAATGAAACAATATATGTCATCACGGTCATTGTAAATTATCATGGGAAAATGACAGCTGAAGTCCGGACAATAATTTACCCAATCATTGTCAAGGTTGAGTTGACATTTTTATAGATAAACTGCATCTTCTTGCATTCCAGATTAGCAAGAAAGATAACGGAAATCAAGAGAAAGTTACACTAGTAGACTGAAGTATGAGTATGACAATGCCTTGAATAAGTTGACATTGAAATAGGTAGCAGTAAGATACAAAGATTCATAACTGTAGAGAGAACTCTCTATTGGCTTGTCTAATATACTATCTAGATGCATATACATAGTTATACTGATTTGTCCTCTCCATGAGTTCTATGCAATGTGGTACAAGTACAACAATCAGACCAAATTCCTTCTCAAAGTGAGTTTTAAGATATTTAGTAAAGTAGCCACTAATCGAGTTACGAGAATCGTCCATAGCGTGAGACCTACTCAAACTGTTTCCATGCCTGGCTGTCATATTTTAGAAGGGGTTAAAGTACTTCATGAGACCATCCATGAGCTTTATATGAAGAAAATGGATGGGATTAGTTTTGAAATTGATTTTGAGAAGCCTTATGATAAGGTAAAATGGTCGTTCTTCCAACAAGTAATTCGTATGAAAGGTTTTGCACAAAAGTGGTGCAAATAGATTATGCATTTTGTTCAAGAAGGTAGTGTCAGAATAAGGGTAAATGATGATATTGACCATTATTTCCAACCAGAAAAGGGCTTTAGCAAGGAGATTTGTTATCCCCGATATTAATATTGTTGGCTATACTGATTGCAAAGACAAAGGAGGATGTCTCATGTCGGGGGGGGGGGGGGGGGGGGGGGGGGGGTCTCATGTCTCATTAGTAAAGAATTGCATATATATATCCTACAATATGCTGATGATATTATTTTTATGTAACATGATATGACGAAAGCGGTTAATATGAAATTAGTTCTATGTATTTTTGAACAACTTTCAGGACTCAAAATTATTTTTCATAAGAGTGAAATTTTCTGTATTGGGAAGGCAGACGAGGAGGAGAATCATTATAAGCAAATATTTCGTTGTCAATCTGGTCCTATACCTTTTAAATACTTATGTGTGTCTGTCCATTACAGAAAACTTCTTAACTCTAAGTGGTATCCTGTATAAAGTCATTTCGAAGGAAAACTTGGTTGTTGGAATGGTAATATGCTCTCATACGGATATCGACTTGTCCTAATTAAATCGTTTTTAACAAGACTACCCATGTTTATGTTGTGTTTCTCGAAATACCCAAAGGGGTACAAAAAAGACTCAACTTTTATAGATCTCGTTTCTTTTGGCAAAGTGACAAGAATAATGAAAATATTGGTTAACAAAATGGAATATTATTTGTAGATCGAGGATTGCGTAGGAATGAGGTACTCAATTTGAATAACAAATGTTTATTCAACAAATGGATGTTAAATTGCTAAATGAGGAAGGGGTGTGGCAAGAATTGCTGCACAACAAATACCTTTATTATAAGACATTGGAGAGAGCTAAAGACGAGTTCTTTAAATCAGGGGTTTTTGAAACCTGGAGATGGTACAATTACTATGTTTTGGGAGGATACCTGGTTAGGCGATACAGCATTACAATTCAAATACCTGTCGTTATATAACATTGCACAAAACGTTTATGTGCATGATGTGTTATCTAGCACCCCGGTGAATATGAGTTTCAGAAGGGCACTAATCGGTGGAAATGGAATTTATGATGACATTTATGCCGATGAATGCTGGTGGTACAGTTATCGGATACGCCTGCCACTTTTGTTTGGAAGCTCACAAGGTATTCTAAGTTAAATCTATGTACGAAGATTGATGAGTGGCCACACTAGTTATCTTCACAAATACCTTTGGAAGCTTAAAATCCCGCTTAGGATGGAAGTTTTTATGTGGTTCCTTAACGTCTTGCACACGAAAGATAACCTCGTTGAAAGAAAGTGCGAGGATGTACGGAATATTCTTTTTGTGGCTCATAGGAGACTATGGAACATTTGTTCATCTCTTGACGTTTTGTGCAAATTGCTTGGCGTATTGTCTAAAGTATAATATGTATAGGGAAATGGATGTACAACCTAGCTACCTAGGATCAAGCCCTTCCGGACGCAGATTTGGTTTCTTATTATTAAAAAAAGACCCACTAGGGGTTTCCGCTACCGCATTCTTTTAAAAACAAATTTTGGCTGAAAGGGATTTACAGAAAAACTAAGGCTGGAATTCGTTGAAATAACCTTGTTTTTGTTAGCACAAGAAACTTTCATGTTTTGGAGGTTATCAATATGGCTGCCCGTTGGGTTCAGCTATGGGCGTTTCTTCTCCCGCCGGAGAAGCGGGGTCTTATGGCTAGTGGGTGTAATCGGCTCTCGGCGGTCACTTGGGCTATATTTAGCCGGGCTGGGTAGCAGCATATAAGTCGACCTCGGGATGCCTATTTGGCTTATGTTGTCATTTTTTGTTGGTTGATTCATACTTCATCATTATGTGATTTGTGTAAATTTGATACTACTAAATACTGGTGTATGCATAACTTGATGCAGAGGCAGGGTTATATCCTCATTAAAAAACTTACATGGTTGTGATAGTACCATGTATGTATTTGTATACACATACTTATAATTGTTAGCAATGTCTACATTAATATATACATCATGTAACATCGATCTATCATGCAACTCAACCTAGTTCAAGTCTTAACTAACAAGTCAATTCAATTAAAAAGGCAGATAACAAGTTGAAAAATATATTTCTATCTTCTCTTAAGATTATAAGTAACTAACATTATATAAGTCTGGCCTAAAACGTGAAGCTTGTAAAATTAAAACCTTACAATGTTCCCATAGCTTTCGTCGTAGTTGATTCTGTCACGTTGGAGAGGCATGTCCTTGCGATCCCAAAGTCAGATATTTTTGGATTCATGTCATGATCTAGCAGGATGTTACTTGGTTTCATGTCTCTGTGCACTACACACGCATGTGCGTACTCATGCATATAGAGAAGGCCTTCTGCTATCCCTTCGATTATGTGACGCCGAACGGGCCAGCCCTTTTCCCCTGCCCCTATACAATCACAATTAGGAATGTAAATAATAGAGATACATACATGTTACTACCTCGACAAACTTTACACTAAAGAAATATAAGGTGCTTTTGTTATTCTCTCGGGAAAATATAAAGTTGTTTCATCTTTTTTTTTGTGATTATCTGCATGAAAGTATAAGGACATACCAAAGATGAACTCTTCCAAGTTGCCATTTTGCATATATTCATATACAAGTATCCTCTCTTTCCCTTTGATGCAACATCCAAGAAGTCTGACTAGATTCTTATGCTGGAGGCTGGCTATGAGTTTGATTTCATTCATGAACTCGTGGAATCCTTGAGCTGAGTTTGGAGAAAGACATTTGACTGCTATATCCTGATCATTAAGCAACTGGCCCTAATGAAATGTACATGTATTTTTTGCATGTCAGAGGAATAGAGGAATGATACCAGCTTGAGTATGTAAATGCTCTTGTTTATGTAAAGATCATGTTTTGGCCATTCATAGAATGCTTGTTCACGTTGATAGATTCAGGATTTTGATAACAATAATGATCTTTCATGTAAATGCTCGATCGATGCTTCGTTTGAAAAAAACAAAGCTCTACTGAATTTAAGGAAATGATGCCAGGTTATGAATTTTATTATCTTATAGATATCGATTTTTTTTTTTTGAGATGGATATTTTAGAACAACACAAAACAGATGAAATGTAGAATTACAAAAAAATGAAAGGGTTTTTTATATCTCTATTATCTCAAATGCAACGATTAAAACCTACCTTTAGATTCAAGTAGAGGGAATTACCTTGTAAACAGGACCAAACCCACCTTCCCCAAGTTTATTTTGTGTCGAGAAGTTATGCGTAGCACGTCTTATCATTGAATATCTATACAGTGAAAACCTTGAATCACTCTCACTTACAATTTCCTTTTCCAGGATGACTAGATCCCTCTGCAAAAATGATTCTGCTCGCAAAATGACACACAAATTAGGAGCAAGGTAAATTGTCAGTGAGAAAACTTAAGAGTATGGGAAAAAAAATGAAAGAACAACTCGATCCATGTATTTTATTATCATTATTATTATTCTTATCATTATTATTATTATAGTAATAATTTTTCACTATGTTACCATAATATAATCAAATAATAGGAATGCTATTCTAATTGTCAATGTAGTAGCTTATTCTAGTAAAAACATGTACGAAGTATAGTATGGTACTGCACGGAATGTTGTAATTTTGTAACATTTCATACATCATTTTGCTACAGATGCATATACGATTCCTACACTCCAGCTTAGAATAGCACAATATAATAATAATAGTAATAATAATGATAACAATAATAATAATCATAATAATATTAATAAGGACAGGTTTATATTACTCCTAGGTGTAGTTACACCCATAGTGTTTCATGCAATATATATAGTATCTATCATACCGAAGAGTATGCCTTGTTAGTATGGAGTATATTAAGATATTTTGGTAGTAATATACTAATTTTTATGCAGTATGTACTGTTTTTCACACACACCTTTTTATTTACAAATATGGAGGTATACCAAATATTTTACTTAATATGCAAGATCATACTCAAACTGATAAAGTTGTATTTATATTACCCACACCTAAGAGTAAGATGGATTCTTTGTAATAATAGTAGTACTCATAATAGAGAAGCGTTGAACCAAAACTTCTTACCTCGGACTATCCTCACGAGGTATGGTCTTAGGAGCAAGCCAGCGATGAGCAAAACTAGAAGAGGCACACCAAATATGATGATCTTAAGCACCGCGCTCATTCCATCTTGGATATATGTATGGAAAAGATGCAACAATCAGTACACTTTAGTGCCTTTGGACTTAATTAAGTTTATTTGCCTTTGCTTCGATTTAAAATGATTTTGATCAAAACTATGGTTTAATAGGTATTTTGCGGAGATCTATAAATTATTATAATTTAAACACAAGACAGAAGATTTGCCATTACGATGATAAAGAAGTAAAGAGTTCACCAGTTGATGAGTAAAACTGGTCGAAAATCGATATACAAAAAACTCCAAACGCAGACCTAAGGTCGCGCTACAAATGAGCCAATGACTCTGCCGCCCAAACGAATAAATCCGACACCTTACACCTCAACATATATGACGCGATCTTCTGGAGTTGTCGCTTCGATTTCCACGTCGTCCCAGGGTCATGCATCCACCTAACAAAAGATGAAGTTGCAAGGCAACACTAACCAACAAAAATTGAATTGGGTGGTGAAGTGGGTCCACATACGATGCCTCCTAGGGGGAATGAGGTCGGAGAAGGCCTTCATCGTCGGCATTAACCAGGTCAATGCAGGATTTTTCACCGGGAGCTCACCAAGACCGAAGTTGTATATGTTTGTTCACTGAAGGATGAAGCAACTCTCTGCCGACCACCACAAACACACTCCCATGGATCGGCATAACATCCAAGGCGAGGTTCCAACATGCTGACAAAAGCGCCACCCTCGCTGTCGTGAGGTTGTCACGGCAGATGTCATCTGATGGTGACTTGATTGTTAGGACATAGCGATCTGGTGTTCAAGAGATTGTCTAGCTCTCGGGGACAAAAGATTTACCCTGGTTTGGCCACTCGCAATGGAGGTAAAGACCTACTCCTGCTTTGTTGATAGTCTCGTTTACAAGGTGTGATTTCGCTACTCGGGTATCGAGAACTAGGTTGCTTAGAGCTTATTGATCTGCGACCCAGAACCCCCTTATATAGGTGGCCGGGTCAATGGGAGTACAAGTTACCACCGGGTTGTCCCGCGGTCGTTGTCCTACTCTAGGTCCTTCTAGGTTCTTCGTGCCTCCCAAGTTTGGGACTCCGTCTTGTACAAGGACACCGAGCCTGGCCGGGTCCTTCCTTCTCTGGTCGGGTCCTCGACAGGTCGCCGGCCCCAAGTGCAACCCGGCCCAGGTAAACCTGTGTTCTAACCGGCTTGGACCCTCCGCCAGGGGGTTGAGCTTTAGGCTCCGTGGGTCTACCTGGAAAGTATTCCCCCAACACTCGCCCTATCCCGCGTGGAATCTATGGTTCCCCCGTTGGATCCTGGGCAGAGGAGCGAGATAACCACCTCAATGACGCCTTCAAGAAGGAAGCAACGACTAATGGCGTCACCCCTCTTTGTCCCGGCCAGTGAGCAGGCAAGGTTTTCACCCGACGATTAGACGTGAACCACATACTCGTCCCTCGAGGACCGGCCAAACCACCAACAATGCACCGCTCGTAGACCGCCAACCCCATGTGCCCGACGTACGGTCTATGCATTCACGATCGGAACAAGGCGCCTTGGCCCAAGGTTGTCTTGCGCTGAGCCACCTTCTACCCCACCGCAGCATCAGAAACCGCCATTCGGGCCGCCTCCCCGCCTTCCGGGCTCCACGCGAAGCTGCAACCTGTCAAGAACCATCCATGATTCAGTTCGACGGCCCATGGAAACTGGGCAACCAGGCCAGCACCTCGCACCCGCCATGTCTAGGCTCTCGGTCGCAGCGAAGATGACCGTCGCCATTCGGATCATCACCGTTGCCGCGAGATTGCCAACGAAGCAAGCAGATCGAGCACGGCCAAGAGCTCTGAAGCCGCCGCCCGAGCTCTGCCAGCACCACCGGGCCATGTAGGGCCAACATGCCAACGAGAGAGGCTCGTCCGCCGGCATTTTCCCACGGCAGCAGGGGGGTGGTGGAAGGAGACGCTGGGCGGTGTTGTGTCTCTCTTTAAACATGGCCGGGCCCACTGTGGTGCCAACTGTGCCACCGGCACAGGGCCCACGAATTTGAGGGGCCCCAAATTTTTATATATGCCTATATATATTTGGGATAGGATCTGAAGAAAATTGGGCTTTGTCCTGCGCTGTTGGGCCGTCTCCGCGTGAAATAGGAAGCAGCCTCGCTGGCGCGTCCGTCTCTCTCGCGTGGCGCGTGGGCCGTCTCTCTCGCAGACGAATACGAAACCATGGATATCGATGATCGATCGATCTGCTCAAAACGACAAAACTCCTACGATTCCCAGGCCCCGCCGACGCACGCAGGAAGCAACGAACACGAACCGACGCATCGCATACACAGCGCCGCTGCGGCGAGGGTTCGGCTAGAGCGGAGGACTCCATGCGTGCAGGTGCAGTGCAGCAACTACACGGCAGCCCGCAGTGCCCCTCGTGCCCTCTACACTACAGCCGCCCAGGTTTGTTTCCCTCATCGCCTGACCCGCTCACAACAGAAAATTATTTACTCTCCATACTTGGATCTTGGATCTTTTGTATTTCTTCTGTCGTGCTGCATACAGAAACTTCGGTCTGGAAATCCCAGGTTAGTAGATGTTGCCATAGGATGGATTGTATAGTGTGAATGTGTGATTTGGGCTTTACTGGCTTGGGGGCAGGTCAATGCTGAAATCTTGGCGACTCGTGATGGTTCAGCCTTAACCTAGGAGCCCAATCAACCCATGCCAGCATCGCCAAATATTTTATCAAGGCCAGGTATTTAAGATTACTGAATCATCGTCCTATGCAACAATGACAATTAATTAGCTAATGGGAATTTCACATCCGGATGATGTAGTGCTTTGCAGAGCTGTACTTTTGACATACTTCGATTCTTATTTAATTGTCTAAAAGATTACAGTATCTATAATTGGAAGCATACGATTCACATAGTTAGTTTCCTGAATTTAAGCTAATAATTCATAGTTTAGTAACCAGATTCCTAGTGTTGCTGAACTGTGTTTCTTGCCGCCAGCCTAATCTTTTTTTTGGTTAATTATGTTGAGAACTAGGTTATTACCACACAGCGTTTTTTTGAATGTTGAGTAGTAAATCAAGTAGCTGAGAATTTACTATACCATATCCTTATGTTTTTGCATCATCGGTTCTGAAATTCAAACTTTCTTGTATTAGTTCAAATTTTCGTGTAAGATAGGCCCGTTTTAGATTTTCGCACAGGGCTCCGGATTTTGCCGGCCCGGCCCTGTCTTTAAACTATTTCAGTTTAGTGCCTGGAAATTTGAACAATGAAGTAGCTAGTACTTACCTTTAGGCATGTGGATCTTGATGGTGTCACTGTCTCCTCGAAAAATAGTTCCTTCTCGTACCGCACATTACACCGAACTCCAATAATCCTACCCCCGTACCGGGTTGAAGAGGCCTGGCTGCTGATATTGCTTAACAGCTTGGGCATCTGCGTGATGATACCGTCAAGGCAGCTCCTGCACTGCGGCCCGGTGAGGTCCAGCCTGCACTGCACCATCCCGTACACGGTGCTCACACCCTGCTCACCGAACCCCGCCTCGCCGGTCGCGTACAGGCTCGAGCTGGACGTGGCCAAGTCGGCCATGTTGTTCATCAGCTCGACCACCCTCTCCATCAGCCGCGCCGCCGCGTCGGCACCCTTGACGGAGTTCATGTTATTCGCGAACCATTCCGGCTCGTTGCTAATGCTCAAAAGGGATTTCTGCTCGTCGGTGAAGCTGAGCATGTACTGGTCGTAGTACACGACGGCCTTCCTGCAGAAGACGCTGTCGTTAACGTACCGAAGGCGGCCTTGAGACCTTCGGTGCAGTTGGCGCCGGTGTAGTCACCTCGGCAGAGCACGAGGCCGTAGACTTTCTCGGGCGCTGCGCGGCCGGAACTACCCTCGGCGAAGCCTGACGCACCGGCACCGGTGGCGAGGATTTCTCCGAGGTCTCGCAGGTTTGGACCCGTAGCTGCTGTTTGCCGTGTACGTGCCAGCGCTCTGGTTGCACTGTGTGAACAGAGGGCTCACCGTGCCGGACGCAGTGTTGACGCTCGCCGCCGGTGGCCACAAGGAAATAAGGAGGAGGAGAAGGAGGTACATGGGCATGGTTTGTTGGTTAGCGTGCTTGACTGGACACGGGAGCAATGCGAACAGAACACTCCATAATATCGTACCCAAATACCACCATCGGCCAATAGAATCTAGTCCTCAGTTTGCTTGATTTCTCTAGAACTGTCGCAAACTTTTTGCCCATAAACTCACCCTATGAAACTACCACTGTGAAATTAGACGGTTCGGGTGTTAAGATTGACTAAATCACCATAAACCCCTCACTGTCAAGAGGAACGTCGTTTTCTACTGAAAAATCGTCAAGAGGAACGTCGTTTTCTACTGAAAAATCATCTAACTTGATGAGATATACGAGAGATATAATAACCCTTCTACTATCCAACCATCCAATCACTGGTTGGTTCTCACAGTCGCAAATTTTAGTCAAACCTAAATTTATCCCTGATTAGGAACTTGCCGTGAACATTCCAAGGGTCAATGGCTAGACAGTGACTCTGACATCCCGTTCTTTTATTGCAGGATGAACGTCCTCTCTTACGTGGAAGAGCGGCCGCTCACGACGATATAGAAACATACTTTATTTTATTGAATTTATTCGGGTCACAATTATACAATTTGTGATGTCAGGTCCAACATACTTTATTTAGTTAGTTTATTTACATCATGCATATTGGTTTTGACTTTTCTTTTTGTTGACAGTGTTATTTTTGATGAAGATGCCTATCTCCGGACTGATGTGTGAGTAGTTCTCTATTGAACTATGGGTGCATAACAGTAGCTAGATGGTTGTCTTTCCTACTTGCGCTATTATTATGTTTGCTGGGATCCGATGAATTGTGAAGTTATGATCAAGTTTGTTCATATATCTATCTATATGTTTTATTTATGATTGCATGCTCTCCGATGCTAGTGGTTGTTTTGGCCAAGTAGTTGCTAGTGTCTTCAAGAGAGGGTATTTATGCTAGAAAGTGGGTTCATGTCTCCGGTTGCCTGAGCTCGAGATGACAGAAACGACTAAGACTCTGAATGTGTTGTTGCCACTAGGGAGAAAACAATGATGCTTTGTCTACGTAGCATTTGCATTGTTTACATTACACACCACTGGCGGAGCTTAGTAGGGGCCAACCCGGTGTCAGCACTCGAACGGACACGTGTAGTAACGAACCAGTGGGACGCAAACAAGGTTTAGTCCCACCTCGCCAGTTGAGGGAGACCGACACCAGCTTATATAGCTGGGCAAACCTCTCCCTTCAGGCCGGTCTTTTGGGATGAGAGAGGCTTTGGGCCTCCCAATACGCTGGTCGTGCGTGGGCTAACCTTGGCCGCTCATCTGGCTGCTAAACACCCGGGCCATGGCCCCGCCCAGGATTTTGCCAAACATCCCTATAGCAATGCATCAATAGCCCAACTGCTAAAGCCCAGTTCGCTGATACCAGCAGAAACAACTACTGAGCCCAGTCCACGAGAGCAAGGACAAACGAGACAAGCACCATCGTCCTTTCGATCATTCCCCTGTAGGCTCGTTCTTCTGTGCCAGGCATTTAGCCACTAGGATTGAAAATTTAGGGTAAATAAAAAGGGATTCAAGGAAACTAGTCCGGCAGCAGCGCCACAACAGGCAGCAGCTACGGTTCGCCAGCATCTCACGTCGTATATCCAGTTGTACGAGCACCAGCTAGAGGTCCAGCTGACGGCAGCGTCGGTGGCGTTGCAGCTGCGAGCTCAGTCGAGCGTCTCCAATTATCCTTTTATTTCTCAAAAACCTACTCTTCAATTGCAGCAATACAACACGCTAGCACATGTAGTTCCCCCCACCCCCCCCCCCCCCCCCCCCCTAATTTTAGCTAGCGATTGGATAGTTTAAAAAAAATCTCATTGCAGCTCGAATTACCCTGTAACAGCACCAGCACCGGGCACCAGCTAAGAATTGGATTTTTTGTTGTCTTTGTAAGTTGGCCCGCCCAGATATTGTTTGAAGCTCCGCCACTGTTACACACTTTGCTTATTATAATTATCTGTTACTTGCAACTTAATACTTTCAGGAGACACGGATGTTATCCTGGAGGTGGATTACTAGTCATAGATGTAGCTAGCAAGCGGTCAATGTATTTTGTTGTAATGCTCAATTAGTACTACAGTGAACTTTATCTTGTCGTAGTAGCATTTTCATGCCCTTGCCTTTTGGCAATTGCCAGCTTAATTTGTTTACCCAACATGTTTATTTATCTGTTTATTGGAGAGAGACACCACTAGTGAACTGTGGACCCCGATCCATTATTTTACACTGATAAAAACACCGTTTCCACTGCTCCCTCCCATTAGTTTGCTCGCTGTCCATTTTGCATTTACATTTATTCTTCACACCATATGTTTAATCCTATATATTCAGCAAGGCAGGGAGATTGACAACCTTCATATTTTGTTGGGGGCAAATAATTTGATTGTGTTGTGTGCAGGTCCACGCCAAAGCTATAAGCGCCAGATTAGTTTTGGCACCCTGTTGAAGTTGTTCCAAACTCCTACTAGTTCGATAACCTTGGTTTTGTAATCAAGAGAAAAACTTCTACTACACTGCTTCACACCTTCCCACTTGGGTTCCCAACGGGCTGTTGAAAGCCGCATCGGCAGCCTCACTTCTTGGAGATACTCTAATTTCCTTATGACATGTGAAGCTTGTTCAATTTTTAAGTCAACATTTGTAACTGAAAATGAATTGCGGGTGCGGAGGGCGTTATATGAAATGAACGTAGCGTATAGATTAAGCAAATGAATTTCATATATACAAATTGTTTTTGTGCACTTTGTAATACGTTTCTGGCCTACTCCCACCTCCCGTTCCATAAAAATTTAAATTCCAAGTTTTGTTTTAGGTCAAACTTTTCTGAGTTTGACTGAAATTGTAAAGACATATGTTAATATCTATAACATTAAATCCATATGATATAACAGTATCTCAAAATTTTCTCGCTGCCGAGATCGAGCTTTGGAAGCTCGCCGGCGCTGTCGGGCTGGGACAGATTTGGAGATAGCAACCTAGTTTCCTTTTTTGTGGCGCGCTGTATTTGATCCTTCGTGCTGACCGTGGCCGCCCACCACTTGATCGCACTCCTGTAAACCGCATCATTCTGATGCTGGAGACGCTGTAGCCCTCTGCTTCCTTTCTTTCTATCAAAGTCGACACGCAAGCAACGGCCTTCTGCGTGTTCGCAAAAAAAAAAAAATCTACGAACTTCTTGAAAATTATAGTTTAACGTAGGTCAAACCTAAAACTACAAACTATTTAGAACAGATGGATGTTGTATCTTGTAAATTTAATTCAATCTGTACCGCAAGTATGTAAATTTAATTTAATCTATGCCGCAAGTATAGGCAGTTGATATAGAACGCGCTAGTATAGGCCGATATGCACTGAGCCCGGCCGCCTCCACTTTCGGGTTACTGCCTTATCAGTCCGACCATTTCCCAAAGGTTATCCTTTTTTATTCAACGGAAAGGCCGTTCAGAGCTGCTATTTCACTGATCATGGAAGGGCAGTACAAAGTACCGTGTCCTAATTGACGGTGCCACCCTAGCCAATAGAAGAAGCCCTACGATGAGCCTAGTTCTGCTATCAATCACTTTGGCAACAAGTGAGTAGGTCTGGACTTCCTAGAGAATCCAGCTATATACAAGTATTGGCATGTCACACTAGAAATGGTCATGGATGTGTTCATCACTTGATGCAGGGGTTTTTTCCCATTTCACAAAAGAACACACTAGAAATGGTCAAAATATAATGTAGTACAAGGTTACACGATTTTTATTCTTTTGGTTGGAGAGGAACTAAAAGCAAATCGAAAAGCACCGCGCAATCTGCACAATGCTTCTCTGATACTCTCAAAACAGAGAACAAATCCCAGACAATAATAAATCGTGGCACTCCACAAATTAACATGCCCAACTACACACATTTGCTACATACATGCTGAGACTACATGCAGGGCAGTCCCGTTCATTCCATCATGACTGGCTCACAACTCTATTTCACTATCGGTTGCGATGTTTAGATTGCAAGAACCGGGCTGTGCAGGAAGGAGCAGCCTCCTGTTCCTGTTACTCAGCATCGCCATGACATCCCGCATGTTGGGCCTGTCCTCCGCGCTATCCTGGACGCACAAGAGCGCGACCTGGATGCACCTCATAACGTCCAACTCCTGGTACTCCACGCCCAACGAAGGGTCAACCAGCTCGTCGCAGCTTTCGTCTCTCCATAGTTGCCAAGCCTGTATAAGAGACAAATTTTGCATCTTCAGAATTCTTTTATGACGTTCAGGAAGAATGGATACTAGTTAGCGTAGCGTTGCCAAGCTCTTTCTCTCTAAGAAGACGCTTCTTTGATAGTCTATATCCTGGGAATTTCTTATTTATACAACTGATTGTTCATTCGAGGTTTGGGGAGGAACTGGACCAATTGGCTAGCCATGTTACTTGGCTCTTCAACAACCAAGGTGCTTGTAAATGGGGATATGACAGTTACAATTGTAGGAGGGGACTTCGCCGAGGCCCAGTATCTCCGCCATCCTTCGTCATTGCAATGGGTTGCCTAGCTGCTCTTACTGCGAGGGGTGTCCATTTGCACATTGAAAAACATGTGGCCTCCTTCTCATCTATCAATGTGGATACTGACGTGGTCTTTGTCAGGCCAACTAATTTTTTTGTCAGAGGGAGGTTAATACCTCCAGCCTCTATATCAAAATGATGCACATTTTTTATTATATTATTTACCAAAACAAATTTACAAAAAATATATCCATCAGCCCGTAGCCTCCTTCCTGGAGACAACTCTCGCAACACCTATAAGTTTAGTGAAGGGGTGCCATAATCGCGAGCAACGGGTCAGGAAACTCTCGCACATTCTAGAAGCCGGCGCCGCCGTTTTCCGCCAACCCATTTTCAGGAGGGATCAACGAAATGACGCCCCGCCGTCGATGCCGCCACGACGCCGGATGGCGTCACCGTCCTACGCGCTTCTATCATCACACTCCATCGCTGAGACCATGCTGCGCCATGCCATCGAGACCAGACGTCGTCAATGCGGTAGATGGCGCACCGCTCCATCTCCATACCCCTGCAGTGCCTACTCCAAAACGATGCAGACATTCGCCATCCGATCCGAAAGATCAAGATCGAGGGTTTCATATGGAGTAGCCCGAGTGAAGTGCCCTTCACCATGGTAACGACGTATACACGCCGCCATCGTCCGCCATGAGGAAGTTGGCTCAGCTTTCACCGGAAGTCGCGCCACCCCATCCTCGCCGCCGGCAGAAACCAACAGGCCAGTTCGGGCCAGAGTCGGTCCAAACAGACGCACCGCTGCGACACCAACATAGTCAGCCACGACCTCCAGGAGCAGGAATGGGGGCTGCCACCCCACCGCTTCTCGATACGCCGCAACCGAAACACCAGCCGTTTCCGCCATGGCGGTGTGTGGAAGAATGATGGTCACGGCAATAGGAGCCCCCACGCCGCCGAGAAGAGCCACTTCCACCAGATATATTCCAAACTCTCCATCTAGACTCAACTACCACTCTATGCCACAGATGAGAGCAGGCCTAGATCAAAATGACATGATAATTTGGGATGGGTGACGGTTTTGTTATGGTGGGAGCTTTGGAAGGAACCAAACGAGCAAGCCTTTATCAATAGAAGGAGCACCACTGATGAGTTGTTTTGCATAAGTGCAATGCTGGGTTCACGTAGGAATCATCTCGGGTGCCTTTTTTCCTTTCTTTTACCACTTTTTATTTTATTTTGCCTTCCCATACATTAATGAAATCAGCACCGGCCAGCCGCTGTGTTTCATTAAAAAAAAAATGCAATACCAGTTACTATCATGGACAGAACTTTCAACGATATACTTGCATCTGTGGTTGCTATTTACGAATTACAATCAGGTAGTATATATGGACAGATGGAACTGAAAATAACTCTGATTTCTAGAAATTTATTTTTGCTGGAAGAATATTTTACTCACATATCTCCTAAGCTCGTACGACCTTCCAGACAATTGGTATGAACCGACTGCCCTCTTGCCACTTAAGATTTCCAGAACAAGGATGCCGAAGCTGAATACATCGGACTTTGTTGAGTAAATGTTCTGGGAATAATATTCGGGCGCGATGTATCCGCTGAAAGAAAAAAGTTCATACTTAAAGATGATCATAAAAGACTACAAACATCACATGGATATGACTGTTGACGCACATATTTATTCAACTAGGCATCTCTAGGGTTTGATGTGAACTTTTGATTGACCAAGTCCATTATAGCACGCTAGGGCACTTTCGCAATGAATACTAAGGAAAGAAAAATAAGGTCAAGATTTACACTGGTCTATTTACACCGATATTCAGAAATCTTCTATGGATTTGACTTAAATACTGCGAACTCATTGTCACAGGTCCTCTACGGTATTCGCCATCATACAAGTTGTATGGTGTAAAATATCAACTCTTTGTGTGTGACATATTTTATGCAGATGCATGTATGTACCTAGTAGTACCAAAATTCAGTCCCATGCATGACCTCGAGAAGTATACTATATGTCAGAAACTATCGTCAGTGTAAAAATCTCTACTGGAATATGTATGTCGTACACATACTTTAAACATCTGCCACACAAACTCAGTCACAACTGTCAACTAATAAAGATTATTTGAAGTAGACGAATAAACACTTACAATGTTCCCATCGCTGCAGTTGTATTAGACTCTGTTACGTTTGAGAGGCATATCCTGGCAATCCCAAAGTCAGATATTTTTGGATTCAGCTCATGATCTAGCAGAATGTTGCTTGGTTTTAGGTCTCTATGGACAATACATGCGTGCGCGTAGTCATGGATGTAGAGAAGGCCTTCAGCTATCCCTTCGATTATGCTGCGACGTATGTGCCAACTCTTATTTTCACCCGCTCCTATTGAATTGCAATCGTAAATGTTGTAAGTGGAAGTGTGGAACCAACATCAGATGTGCAACTAATTAGTATAAAAAGTTCCCCATACAGTCCTATAGATCACTAAGGTGAAAAATATCAACCAATCCAACGTGTTTGTAACTTATGGCCACTGTCTCCACATTTAGTAGCGATTTTCTGTCTACATTTATTAGCAATGGTATTAACTACTAGGATCTTAGGTCATTTCTACCATGAAGAAGCTGAAAATTCATGTGAAAGTGAACATACCAAAAAGGAACTCCTCCAAGCTTCCATTTGGCATGTATTCATATATGAGTATCCTTTCTTTGCTTTTGATGCAGCATCCAAGAAGCCTGACTAGATTCCTGTGCTGGAGACTTGCTATGAGCTTAATTTCATTCATAAACTCACGGAATCCTTGTACAGAATTCGGGGCAAGTCGTTTGACTGCTATCTCCTGGTAGTTAGACAACCGACCCTGGTGATTTGTAGATGTATTTTTGCTTGTCAAACCTTGAGGATGATACAAACATATATGTTTTTGACTTTATGTAAACGGTATGTGTAGAAAATAACATATATAATTAACATAATATGTGTTAGAGTGCCAGATTGATATTGAGCAGTTTTTATTTGACAATTGACATAATGGTTTCCATTTAATTAATAATGTGATGTTTATTGGAGGGAAAATAAAGCCTTAAAACTAAAAGAAGGATGCAGAGCCCCATTGCTTTGCCTCATTTTCCAACAAAAATGAGGTGAGATTTTCTATAATACAATGAGGTGAGATTACATATGTTTTATTTTTAACTTGTGTTCAAGAAGCCAGATCAATTGAAGCTAAAGTATAAAGCTAGCTAACTAATAGCCAAAACAAAATATCAAACTTGAACGCTCCCCTCGCGTCGTCCCCCAGGCGACGCCAGGGGCAGAAAATCCGGCGCCGCCAGTCCACTTCCACCTGAGTCACCCTGCCGCTGCCGCCAGTGGCCTCGTCCGCGGTGGTGGCGGCACCCCTCCGCTGCCAAAAACGGTGGTCCGGGAGGCGGTTCCTTGGCTCTCGGCTGGGGTTTGACCGGCCCGTGGGGGCGGAGAACGGCGAGCCGACGGGCTCGCGCGGAGGATGAGGCCGGCGCACTGATGGCTGCGGGCGGCGTTGCGGGAGGTTGTGGCGCCGTCGCCTGCAGCGGAGATGGAGGTGCGCCAGATGGGCTTTTTTTCTTACTAGCGCCAGATTGGCTTGGCGGGCCCGATCTGGGCCCGTCGGGCCCGGGCTGGGGCGTGCGGTTGCGGAGCGTCGATTCGTGCAGGGCATAGTCGCGGAGGAGGAAGTTCCGGTGCGGACGCTGGGGGTGGCATCCCCTGTCGACGTGCTCCGGCGCCCGGGCGGCGCGGAAGCGGGGCGGCGGCCCCGGACGAGTACTGCTGCGGTGCGGCATGGTTGACGCGGCCACGTGCGCCGCGGCCGCCATGCCCGGTGGGCAAGCTTGGTGGACGGCGGTAGGGCGGCATTGCCCGGTGCTGTCGCTCCTCACTTTGCGGTCGGGTCGACCTCCGGGCGAAAGCCTTGCACCGACTCCGTTGAAGCCGGCAACGACGGCGCTCTCGAGCGTCGCTTTCCTTCTTGTTGGCGTCGCTGTGGAGTCCTCGATCCCGCCCGACGAGAGGCGGTCCAACATCTCCGGGTGAAAATCTAAGCTCTGTCAGGAGCCGGCGGCGACGACGGACGCATCATTACCTTGTTGGAGGCGTCACCGTTGGAGATTATTGGCCCTCGCGGTGTGGTGGGTTCGCGACGCTCGGGAAGAGAAGTTCCTGTTGTCAGGGGGAGCGGATGACCGGGGCGGCGGTCCCGGATGGTGGTGGACGTCGAGGCGGCGGCCTCGGTCTCCCACTCTACGACGGATCTATGAGGCAGAACCATTGTTTAGCGTGGGTCTGGGTGGCGACCTGGATGAAGACTGCGCGGGCAGAAGGTTCCTCGACCCGACCGGATTGGACCACGATGTAGAGGGCGGCTGTGGGGTGAGATTGGGTTCCGACGAACTTACAGATCGGGAAGCCGGGGGGATGAGAAGCCGTGGGAAATCGAGTGGTAGAGGTGCGCCGGTCGTTGGAGTGACGGGGCGGCGGCGGGGGTGCTGGTGAGCGAAGACGATGGGCG